>JAIGNY010000258.1:780000-1052500 GCA_020152595.1 Chiridota heheva
TACGCTTTGTTGTTTGGCGTATCTGTCTACATAGCTGTGGAAAAAACGAGGCTTGAACCCAGGACCTCCAGCATCTCAGCCGTATGCTCTGCTAACTGTCCTTATAAACTCAACAAGAATATAAACTCTAATAGATAATAAAGGTTTCTGTAAGATTATTCGGCAAAATACACCTGATGCTTCTAGGCAAATGTATCATTATATTTCAAATTTTCAATCAATTGAACGCCAGGGGTAACTTACGTTCTTGTACATGTTGTATCATATTTCAGCTGCACACAACGCTCGTGCAAGTAATTGGCCCAAAAAGTATACGGTAAATATATTTCAACGCTCGTGCTTTGAATTTGTAAATAAACCAGCACATTACTTTGGACAGGACAACACCATTATCTATGCAGAGTTACAATTGCATACTCCAGATAATAACACAAATTATAAGGTAACGTGATTTGACTGATATATGACATGGGAACTTGAGAATTTTATTGTGATTGCTGAATCCATATTGTCTATTGTATGATAATTTGGAAAGAAACATTTGTAAGATAAGCCTATTATATGTCCTTTCCATCCCATTAAAGGAAAGGTATCGTCCCATTAATAAATTTAGAAGTGAGCGCCGGCGTATTAGTAACATCATTTCCGATTTTCAATTTTCCTTTATTGATTGTGAGAAACCTGTGATGTTATCAATTACACATGTAGGCCCGTATGTTTGGTCCGGTTGATGTGTGATCGATAACATCGAAGATTTCTTTGAAAATAGAAAATCGGAAGTGACGTTACCAGCACGACAGCGTTCACTTCTGAATTTATTTATGAAATGATATCTTTCCTTTAAGTCTTGGATAAACATGTTAAAGAACTATGGACAAATAGAGACAATAGTAGTTACTGTAGCGATACTTTAAGATACATGCAAATCTGTAGTTTCTGGATTTTAGCTAACTAAAGTTTGAATAATTTTCTATGTATATTGAATTTATGATGTATGGAAGAAAAGACATCTCAAAATATTGAACACATTTCTTTTCAATTTTAGTCCTAAATTTTGTTGACAGGAAATCGTCACACTGTTTTCTGCGGCCAAAGTTTTATTGAGTGTATGGAGATTCAAAAGGTGCAACTGCCAACTTTTTAAAAAACGTTGGTGAATGATTAAACTGTTCAAAAGTAATAACCTAAAGGAAAGGTATCGTTCCATATATACAATAAGAAGTGCTGGGAACGTCACTTCCGGTTTTTAATTTTCTTTACTTACATATTAATTTTGAGAAATCTACGATTTTATTGATCACACATCCACCGGACCGAATATAGGGGCCTACACGGGTTATTGATAACATCAAAAAATTCTCGCAATCAGTAAGGGAAGTTAAAAACCGGAAGTGCCGTTACCAGCACGGCGGCATTCACTTTTAAATTAATGAATGAGACGATACCTTTCCTTTAACACGATGACGCTCCTTGAATCTCTTCCCGAATATCACAAAAAAACATAATCAAAAGCATAACAAATGTATTATAATTAAGCCAGAAAATTTTAAATGCTGTAGAATAATCTAATATAAAATGATAATTCTAAAGTTTGAATGGAGTGTTTTGTTATTCTATAGCATATTTCAAATTAAATTCAAACGATTTGAACAGATGTTTTTTAAAGCGCAAAAAGAAAAAGAAAAGTAGGGTTTATAAACGAACAGTATATGAACGAGACAACCGAAGCTACATTGCTTTATAATTTATTAAAACCTTCAAAGCAGCAAGAAATTCATTAAAGTGGGTTGAACATTGATCATTATCAGTCCGGTTTGTATCCCCTGATCGGGAGAACAGTTTTGTTCTCCCGATCGGGGGATCCTTTACAAAAGTGTCCCACAATGCATTTAACCAAGTTCAAAGTTTGTATAGGAATAATATAAGAATCAGATACATTTCGAGCGCGGGGAACTCAATCACTGCGAAGGGTTCAAATTTCTCTTCACGATTTGAAATAATGGCATAGGAATTATCTTTTCATAGTGCGCTTTTAAAATTCATCCTGCTGTTTTTGAGAAATTTGAAGAAAAGTGATTAATTCTTATTATGTGTAACTGTTAGGCAATTTAACTTTAACAAGGTTTTCTGAAATTCTGAGAAATAACTTGGGCATTTGTGAAAATTATTTAGCAATGACTGCGAGATATAAAGAAGTTGTTTTACTTTCGCGAAATTGAACATGAACAAAGCAAACTTTGTTACAAACCTTCAAAGAGACGACTGATAAGCGTCTATGACTGAAACTTAACAATACAAATAGCGGCTTCCATATATCACTGTAAGCTCAGTGCGCATGCTTGAGTCTCCCGCTCTGGGGACTTATTGAGTCCCCTGATCGGCGGTACGAACCGAACTGATCATACCGCATTTTTAAATCACACGCGTGAATTTCTTACAAATTTTTCTATGTAGTACAGGGTTACCTTAGTAGTTTCTTGTGTAATTCCTTCATGTTCTAAACATCTGTCGTAATTCTTGGAGGATGTGCAGCAAATTCTGCTTCACTAAAAATCTAGCAGGAATAGACTTTCCTTTTTGGCTAAGATTTAGGAAAGACATTTAAAGAATTAAAGAAAGAGGTCGAGTGTTTTCCCCAGTCATACAACACAAATTTCGCGTGAATTCGAAATTGATGAAACTTTGATTAGTCATAACTCAAAAGCTAAAACTGAAAAACTTGTTATTTCCAATATATGCTAATGAACCTATAAGCCATCCGCTAATACAATTAATAAAAAGTATTTTCTTGAGCGTAATTAAATTGATCAAGAGCGTGTGAAGGAATGGAAGGACCTGCCTGGAGGGAGGGGGAGGGGGAGGGATGGGGGGTGGGTACTTCCATTCTGAAGTGGTAGGTATAAGTCGCCCAGAATTTCACAAATGGACTGCAGTATGAGATATTTTTTTGATAACTGCAGTATGACAGTATATTATTTTGATACCTGCATTATGGAAATATTTTTTTTTTTATATCTGCAGTACAAAAATGACTGATTTGTTATACCTGCAGTACAAAATTATATGATTATTGAGACCTGCAGTGTGAAAATATGCAATTGTTTTCAGACCTGCACTATGAGAGATTGACCTGCACTACGAAAATTTAAAAAAAAGGGTAAGTGCTCCGGCGGCACATGTATATATATACCTTACATGTGGAAGTGCCCCCTCCCCGTCGTAGGTCCTGCAGATGATATAGGATTAAGAATGCCATGATGTAAGAAACAGAGTGTAAATTCACATTCTTAAAGTTACGTCGCTCTGAAGACACTGTTGTTTTCATTTTTTAAGCATTTTAATATATGTAAGCATTTACTGAAAAGCGGCAATTTGAATTTTAATCAAACGTTGTTCATTTACAGCTTTCCCAGTTTACTTTGCAAATGTGTGATGTATAACGTATTTCGTTTTTATAAAAATATAAAAAAAACGGAAAGTAGTAAAAATGTCAAACTGTTATCACATAGTGTTCGTTGTATTCCTTACCGTAATTAGGAGATTAGCAAAAGGTTTAAGAGCGTCTGATCTATATTTATTCAATTTGTATTAATTTGGTCTTTTATTACCACCGACTGTTCTTCCGCGTATGAAGTCGTACGTAAATGACTATTCAGAATACTTTTAAACAAATTATTTCCAATTTAAGTGTTTCCTCCCAATACGCTCCAGTTCACAATTTTATTTCATACGAAATAATGAGCACGGATCAGCCCACACACGCATGCTTAGCCAGTTAGCGGGAATGTTCGGTAATTGGAAGCAAAATGATTAAGGTATTGTATATGTCATAGCTGCGTAATGTAGGTTTGAATGCATCATTTTTTTGCTAATAATATTATTGTCTTGGCACATGATTGAGCAGCTTTAAATCTACTAAAGTAAATTGAAGTAGGTTGGGAAATATATTACTTGGTCATATAATAGTCCAGACGTGGGATGCAAGTTATTGTGACAATTGGAAATCCTTGTGATATTTAGACCATTATTTTGTTTAATCTGCCATTATCCTTGCTATCAATACCTTGTAGATTATGAAGTATCACGTATTTTACATTTAAAGTACTTCTACAAAATGGGAAGCGTTGTAGCTTGGTGGTAGAGCTACTCCAAAGTACTTAAAAGATTCGTACTTCAAACTGCCAAAGGTACTAGACTAGATTATAATTCTGCGTTCAAGTGTGTTCTTGGGCAAGATCATTTATTTGCCTCAGTCGACTAAGGTGTGAAATGAGTGCCGGCTTAGAGAGGGGTTAGCCACGCTATGGACTGGTGTCCCATTCAGGTAGAGCCAAGTGATACCATCCGCTTGGATGGAAACCAGGAATAAGCACCCGCCTATATGAGACTTATTGTCTTAGAATTATTTAACTTTAATTTTATGGTTAAAATATATCGATTTTATCTTCGGTTTGGAAGATATTGAATAGTAAACGTTCTCTAGGAGTGTCAAATGTACTGCCGTACTAAGCCTAATGAAGCAGTGCGAGGTTTTAGGCACCCTTATTGAAAAATCGACAACTTCTTACGTAATTTATTGGAAAATGATTAATGACTGAAATGGTGTATAACATACTTTTATGCAAAAAGGTTTTTCCTACCTGTTCATGTACGGCCTAATTTTTAGTTGAGCCATTGACTACGTTTTATAATAATATACGCAATACTATATAACGGCATGGTGTCACGTTTGGCCTGTTTACAACCTTTCTCTATACGATTTTCTAAGAGATTTAAAAGCCATCTGTCGTGATTAAAATGTGGCGGCGCACATTTTATTCGAAAACGATACTGATTGGCCTATCAATGCAAGTGCACAGTGTTCTATTGCGTTTCGACCAATCAAAACACACGAATAGAAATAAATTTACCTCCACGATAACTGGCCTTTAAACTTAAATATTTTTTTCTATGAATGAAACAACGTACTCGATTTTTCATTGCTTCTCGTAAAATACTCTTCATGATGTAAGTACACACGTTTGACCATGCAGCGATATTTTAAAAGTTAAGTTTACATCTATGGCTGAACGGTGAGCGGTCTTCACTTGGAAACGATCGATTTTCTACTCGAACGCAAGTCCAAGAAAAAGATGCAATTGAATTGCAATCGTGTACGAAAGAGTTAATCATTTTTGATGTCAATACAACACGTCTATCAGTTCTAATTTTCTGAAGTGATATCAATTTCTGCAAGCAATATTATCCTATACGTATAAAATCATTCATGCGATCGATCACTTTTTAGTTTAGACCAAAGCTTACAACAATTTAAAGCGATTCTCTCACTTCATCAATCAAACGATGGAGTATGTATTACATTTCAGAAATACTTAAATATCTTTTGCATGTTTTGGGTACTCCAAGGGGAATTCTCACCTGATATAAATCATTAGATATACTTACTGTAAAGTGACAAATGATAAGCAAAATACATCAATTAATGTAAATCATTCTACTAATCGGTCAAATTCACCTTTTTTTCATCCAATTGCGAACTGCATGGTACGCGTTTTGTATTAAATGTCCAACAACATCATGCTTAAAGAATATCAAATGCTGCAATCGATCAAATCTTTTTTCTTATGAGATTACGAATCAAGAAAAATATTTTTATACGTATATTTCCTTTCATATATTACATATAAAATGTTAAAAGATTTCACCAGTGAGTAGAACATTAACACTGCGGCAGTGTACAGTGTGGTGCCATACTTGTAGATCTGAACGAATTGTTGTATTTCTGTGTGTGTACATGTATGTCCAACATTTGAATAGCCTCTTTTTTCAAGGGGTTACAAAGCGTTCGGAATTTGCGAACAAAACAAAAAGATATTAAATATAATTTCAAATTCAAGGAAACAGGAATGACTGTACTGGTCTTTGAAAGTGTCCGAAAGATATTGAATACATCGCACATGCAAATTGTGGGTGTGTGTGTGTTGGGGGTAGGAAAGGTAAGAGGGGTAAGGGGTTGGGGTGAAACAATTGATATAAAAGGTTAAAGAGAAAAAGGCAATGTACAAAAGGTGCAGGCAGGCAGATGGGTCGTTCAACTCAACCGCATTCTGAGGAGGGGCATAGAGTACGAACAGGACCACTGCTGCCAACAGGGGTTTCTCTGGACCCCAAAAAAACCTTTTTGTTGGAACAAAAAAGGTTACTGCCCATAACCACGGAAGCAAAAAGAAAATGTATTGTCACGGTAATTCTTCTCGGTTGTTTTTTTCGGTATTGTTCTTAATAATTTGTATTTATTTACTGCTTGACATTTGTAACCCTGGACCAGATGACATCATCATCATAGGAGTCAGGTAGCTCAGTTGATAGAGCGCACGACTGAGATGCTGCAAGTACCGGGTTCAAGCCCCGGTCAGGTCTAACCCGTTTTTCCACAGCTATGCAGACAGATACGCCGATCATCAAAGGAGAAGTACGTCGTTTGCAGCTCCTGCTCCCCCATTCAGCTGGTAAGAGAAGTGGCAAAGGTTAAATGGCGCTCGCCGTCCTTCGGAGAGGACGTTAAGCCGTCGGACCCGATGACAGTCACACCCTACCTGGTTCTCTGAACACTATTCGAGAAGAGAAGCGTGAAAACGCGGTGTTAATTCACTTCCCTGAGCTAATGGATGGATGATGCGTCGTTTAGGCAGCTTCCCTAAGCTCCGATGTTTGTAAAGCGCCCTTGATATACTCGTATAGAAAGGGCACTATATGAAATTATTACTATTACTATCATTACTGCTAAATATAAATCGCTCTTGAGAAGAAGATGAAGCGTATATCGCACATCCGAATATAGCCAAAATATTCAAATTTCTTCAAAATCATAGATTTACAGCAAAAATTACATGATTTCTTACTTGACTTTATCTATTTTTAACGTCAAAGTACATGCTAAGTGGCGAAGTACACTCATCTTGTACGAACATTTTAAACAAGACTGAAATCATACTAGTCATGCCGGTAATATGTTCACACTTCTCAGAAGTCTTTGTGTAATCAATGAACTGAGTTAATTGTTTATGAATATATGGAGCAGAAGACCTTCCGCGATGTCATACTTTTTTCAACATTTAAGCCTTACTATAAAATAGTTCTTAAATGACCAATTTCGAACGGTTTGTAAAAGATTCATCACTTTCTAAACTATAAATGGTTTTAAGGCACCTGAACAAATGTTTTCGCCAAGTATCCTTAAACCTTTAATTGCGTCCCATGTATCACTTAGTGTTTTGTAATTATGGTGGACATTTATATGCAGCTGACAGAATAGTTGAGGACTTTTACGGTGTAAACTTGTGCAATAAAAGACATCAAGTCTCTTAAAACTTAATAAGTACAATATCTGACATCCTAATATAGCTTGACTGTCAAATTTTATTATGAGATAATTGATTCTTTCTTTCATGAGGACTGACTACCTATCAGTTAATTTTATTTTTTCGCAAATCTAAAAACTTCAGGGATTTTCAAACTCTATGACCAAGCTGGTCAGAGTTTTTCTTCAGATTTTTGAGCAAACTTCCTTGGTACTTGAATCTAAGATGAAGGAATGTCTTTTTAACATTTCTGGTAGTAAGAAATAAAGACATGCGTGAATTGTACCATCACCAGTCTGAAAGAAACATCGACATTAAAACCAAGAAGGGGGTGGCGGGGGACTTCCATATGTAAGGTATATGCCGCCCGAGCAGGTGCCTTTTTTGCACCATTTTCGTAGTGCAGGTGTCTTTTTTACTATAGAAAATATATTAAAAATGTACTAATTTGTTGTTTTTTGGAAAATAAAAATGTCTTATTTTCATCATTTTCGTAGAAGAGGTCCCCAAAAATGAGGTTTTATATTGTTACTTTTGTACTGCTGGTCCATTTTTACAATATTTTCGCTGAATAATCATACTGCAGGTATCAAAATTGACTTCTTTCATACTGCGGGTATCAATTTTATACTGCAGGTTCCAAAAACTCTGTCATACTGCAGGTGTGTTTTTCGGTTGGTGGGCTGCACACCGCTACGTATTACTTTTAGGGATGCAAGAACAAAAGATGACTTCAGAGTTTACAATTATTCGCTATTATTTGTAAATCTTATCTCATTTATTTTATTTGTAATTGCTAGTCTGTGATTTCATTGTTTCGTTTCGATCGTTTTGCTTTTGTTATGCAAATTGTTGTAAAGAAGAGCACACGTGCAGTGCTCCCCACCCCTCCCTCTTTCAATGTTGGATTTTGTTGTGTGTTTTAGCCTAATAAAAAAAAAAAAAAAAAGATTAACAATGGTCAACATGAAATAGATAGGAGGAAGCGAAGGGAAGGGGTTATGATATCAAGGTAGGACAGAGGACAATGGGAAGTCAACGAAATTACGCAAATATCCTGAGAATGAATAATGATAATTACAAATAATAGAATTCGGATCGAAAAACCACTAACAAAAAAGTGCCATTTTTATGATGTATGAATTTTGGATAATAAAGAATAGACAAGTAATTTCATCAAAGCATTACAAATTTTCACAAAGAAGCACTGATCGTGATATTAAAACGTTTAATTTATTTTGGACTGACAGTTTAAAACACTAATTTTGTAACCAAGGCAACATATTTTAACCAAAACTTGTGCTGACGTCACAATATATGTATATATATATATATATATATATATATATATATATATATATATATATATATATATATATATATACATATATATATATATATATACATAACATATATATGTTATATATATATATATATATATATATATATATATATATATATATATATATATATATATATATATATATATATATATATATATATATTTATATATATATATATATAAATATATATATATATATATATATATATATATATATATATATATATATATATATATATATATATATATATATATATATATATATATATATATATATATATATATATATATATATATATATATATATATATATATATATATATATATTTATATATATATATATATATATATGTATTATATATATATATATATATATATATATATATATATATATATATATATATATATATATATATATATATATATATACATATATATATATATATATATATATATATATATATATATATATATATATATATATATATATATATATATATATATATATATATATATATATATATATATATATATATATATATATATATATATATATATATATATATATATATATATATATATATATATATATATATATATATATATATAGATATATATATATATATATATGTATATATATATTATAAGGAAAGGGGAAAATATTCAGCTGGATTGAAAATTCAGTTAGCTTTGTGTGAATTGAAGAAGAAAAAAATAAGCCCTAGGTCATATCAAGAGAAGTGCGCACACTTGTGTAGTTGTTTATTTGTTTTTAATGTTTTCAATTAAAGTTTGAAGAACTTTTTGTGTGAAATGATTAAGCATAAGTGTTATGCGGAGTGTATGAAATTTACATTTCTTTCAAAATCTAATAACATACCTAATTACTAATTTACTAAGAAATTCTCTCTGGCTTTTGAGATTTAATTTCAAAAATTAATATTTCAAAAATTGAACCCATAAGACTATGAATTTATAATTAGGAATTTTTGAAACGATAGGAAAATGACTTTGATTGGAATTTAATTTGAAAAGTAAGCAAATAAATTTCAACTTTTCCTCGAATGAAGAAGAACTCAAAGCCCAAAGGATTTGCCTATTTTTGCAAGTAATTTGCATTTTTTTAATACGCATTGTAAAAGGTTATAGTAATATGCATTGTAAAAGGTTATAGCGGATGTGTACACAGGGTTGGAATTTTTGCATTATAGTCTAATATAGATTGTTCTGTCACTGGATTTTAGACACAATACCATACACATGTCAGTCATCCTTATACGTTTGTTCCTTACAGGGCGATCAATTAACGTCTCTGAGTTTCGAAATAAGCCACACCCATCATAGAGCAAGGCGGTAACTAAGTGGGGGCAAACAAGCCTTAAATCCGCAATCGTGTACACCACTGCATTGACATTTAGATGTTCGCGAGGCCTGCCCAAAGCTTTCATTCATTTATGGCACTTCTTTGGATCTTTAGAATTTTTAGCAAATGGGATAAAAAGAAATCAGTTTGTTAACTTTTCTGGGTAATCAGATTTACAAAGCCCGCAGCGGACCCGTAAGCGCATTTTTTTCTTCACCATTTTGTCGTCACTCAGTCTGTGTGTGCAGAAATTTGTTTTGAATACAGTAAATTGAATTGACTACAATGAGCATGCGCCGCTAGCCGGCTGTACTGTACCGGTACCGCGTAGGATGTTTGCCCCACTCAGTCACGCAGATTTTGTTGTTAGCCAAATTCATGCGGTGGTTGTTTGAAAAAGCTGTCAATCATCAAACCCAGAGAGGGTAATTACGGCCAGAAGCGAGGTGGCTAGAACGTAGCGGGTCTACCGTTGATAAGTTTCAATGGGAGTTTCTATTATTCCATTTAAAACAACACATCTAATGTACTCCCCAAAGTGTCACAAGTCTTTTAATAAAGTGTTAATTCATAGTGCGCTATGTTTCGGCACAGGATTATGCATAGATGAGCAGAGATTTGGCGATGCACGAGGGCGAAATGCATCCAGCGTCATCTCTGCAACCAGCTTCTACAGTATGCATTATCCTGTGCTAGAAATATAGCGCACTATGAATTAACCCTGTTCATATATATGTTAAAGTAGCACTTAATCCAAAGTGAGTGCGCTCGTTTTTCAAAATTCACAGATATATTATCCATAACAGATCGATAAACTTCATGCTTCCATAGCCCACAGACGACGTGAGGGCAAAGGTTACTTGAATATTCATAATAACCAAAACATTACTATACCGTTGCGTGCTAGAAAAGCATTTAATTATTGGGTGGACCCCCTAAAAATACACCCTCACTTTTCGGTCTAGTGCTTCTTTAACTATTTGTTAATAAAAATCGCAAAACTTCGCAAATGACATTTTTGGAACAATTTGTTTTAAGGTCATGACAATATGAACACGCGTAGTATTATCGCGCGCCGATTAAAAATACGCACATTGTACATCGCGCGAGAACAATAATATTTTAGAAGCACTGCAAAAACATTAGTGGTGAAGCATTCAGCACAGGATAGAGCATGATCCCTCGTAATACATTCCGTACACTGATTATGTACTTTCCCTGAACTACTTACTTCCCTATCCAATGTAATTCGAAGAGGGTTTTATTGCTATGTGATCACAACAAAGTGCAATCACTTACAATCACCTGAGTTTATGAAAGCTTTTTAATTGATTTCATAGTAGAAAAAACGACAATCACACATATAACATCTGGGAATTGTAATAAATGAGGATATAGAATATCCTTCTTCAACCCTAAACTAGTGATAATGCACTTTTAATAGAGTCAATCATTGGAACACATGCTCAAAGGCACCACGTTAGGAAATTCTATTTCTGAGGATTGGTGGTCAATAATTATGTCCTTTCTTTATGACTAAAGAAGTAACACTTCTAAAGCATCACTTCCCTGATATGACAACAATAGAGATGTGAAGAAAAATATTCATATACATCGGTTTAAGAGATATTAGCTTTCAAGCTTTCACTAGCTTGCGTAAAAAATACTAATATGGAATTGAAGTTTTGAACGTGGCAACCCAGACTAACGAAGCTTTATGCCTTTTATTTTACTACTAATCTAGTTATGTTACAATTACGCGAATGGATTGGTAGCTTACCCGTTTAAGTCATTTCTAAAAATCATTACCCAGAAATCAGTTGATAACCGCTTGAAAAGTAATTACATGAATTACGGTCGCGAAATTTCAAAATTATGTATTTGTCGTGTTTGCCTATTATCATATAAGAGAAGTATGCATGACCACCAAGTATACAAGTGCTGTTTTCTCTTTTTGCATCTAATATAAACATGCACGATTCATTTGTCGATTTGTTGTTAACAAAAGATGACCACCTTTACCATAAATATGATGAACATGCACAACCACGAATGTATTTGTCGCGTTTGATAAACATTATACCATAAATGGTAGTTTGTTTTTATCATTAAAAAATACCAACCTCTTTTACGATCACCAACCAGGAAGGTGTTGTTTGTGAAATAAAACACTCCTCCTCCAATATACTTATTGTTTCTTTTAAAGTTCTATGGACTGGTTCAACTGCGTACCGAAAAGAGCATTAAACATATTAAATAAACATGCACGACCACGCGTTTTCTTTTTTACCTTTGTCATAAGATACAAATGTACGGCAAGTGCTTGTCGTTATGTCCACCATAAACAGATCAATATGACTACGTTTACCATAGATATGATGAAAATGCACGACCACAAATTTATTTTTCATGTATAATAAACATTTCAAACCATAAATAATAGTTTGTCTTTTATCATTTAAGAATTTTTACGATCACCAATCAGGAAGGTGTTATTTGCCAAATAACACCTTTTTCCACCAATGTACTTATCGTTTCCTTTAAGTTCTATGGACCGATTCAGCCGCGTACCGAAAAGAGCTTTAAACATAAAATGTACATGCACGACCATGCGTTGCCTTTTTTCCTTTGTTATAAGATACACATGCACAGCAATTATTTGTCGCTATGTCCTTTACCATAAATATGATGTTTTGAAAAGCATATATTGGTCGTTTTGTCCTTCAGCATTAAAGATACACATGCACGACCACCATTGTACTTTATCATATACGTTTTATTGTTCACCTCAACTTGACTATGAAGGATAAATATTGTATTTGTCGTTTCTTTATTCATCACATAAGGCTTAGGAGGCGGAACCGCCCCGATCACCCTGACCATGTTCGGGGAAAAAATGTGTCAAATAATGGTCTGACCAAGGCAAAATTCATCCGATAATGGTCTGACCAGGGTTATATAATGAGATATTAAGCCCAGTCAGTATTTCACTGTAATGTTCTAATGTATAACTAACGATTTTCGTATTGAGTTCGCGATAAATATCTCACGAAAAAACTATTTCAAAATAGCCTCGGTACGCGGTGTTAAGTTTGCTATAGCCACACGGACGCAATTATTACGGTTAAGTCCTAAAGACATGCGCGCCCTATAGTTTAATTGCTTGAACGCTTTTCTTATTAGATTCCCAGGATGAATAAAGCAACAAACTGTGTTCAAAAGTGACGTAAAACGCTTCAAATTACGCAATCTTTCACAACATAATTGTAGTTTAGCTTCCCTGGTTGGTAGATCGTCCGATACTTAGAATAGGGTAAATGATAGTCTATAGCTTTCCTGTTAGAATTATGTTATCCTGTGATTTTACCAAGAATAGACAAAATACATAACAAGAATTTCATAATGATAAGGCTACCTAGAGGCTAGAAGAATTTATCCACAAGCAATATTGTTGCTTAACCTAGTCAGAAATTGAATGCAAAAATAAAGTCCTTACAAAATGCTTAAACCACAGAGCTTTCGGGAGCTTTATCCCATGGACCCCCACTAGGATTGTTCCCTGGACCCCACCGGGACCCTTCAGCGGGTCCCTGGACCCCAGGACGTTTGGGTTTACGCTTCGCGTGAAGATAGTCGGCCCGATAATTTGACCTTCCGCCGCCACTGTAAGGTGAAAATGCATAACCACTCAATTTAATATTATCAAAGAAATCACATCAAAACAATTATCTTACTAACATAATCCGACAGAATAAGCGCATGTATGAGGCCATCAGAGTTACTTACAGAACATTACTGAGATTATTCAACCAAATACAAAATTAGTAAACTTCTGGTTATATGAATAATTTTTACCCGTCATTCTGTCAAAACTAATACTTCGGTACAAGGTGTTTACTGTCCATGGGAAAACAAAAGGATAACGTCCCCGATCCGTTCAGATAAACTTAATTCCCAGTATGTCAAATTACTCATTCTGACCCATCATTGAGCCGCCCTACAAATCCCTTTAGCCAGAGGCTTGGCTATTAATAATTTCATTTCTGTCAAAATACATGAAACACTTCACACTATTTAATCAAACACGAAGTGACTTTGACAAACATAGAAAGAAACCTTACTCGTTTGAGACTAACCGATGAATATTTATGGCATCAATAAAATACAAAACACTTTTCAAAAGAGCACTCGCTTTAAAGTTAAAACCACAAAGTCTTCCACATTACATTTACGACATCTTAAGGCAAAGGGGGAATTCCATGAAGACGGCGGCAATGATGCAGTAATTGTTACGAAAGTTTCACGAAGGGGAAGACGAACATGAAATTGTGCTCATTCTTTACCAAAAAACAGTTCCTGACCTTGATTGACCTTATTTTATATACAAATATTTTGAAGATCTTAGTTCTCTTTAATATATCATTTCAAATCAATGGAAGCCGAACTTGCTTACTTGAATTTCAGGCATGTGAAATTATTTGAAATAGTTTTCCGGAAATTGTCGATGCAGATTTGAGATGGTCAATTACGAAATTAATGACCAACTTAAAGAGAATGTATCGTCCCATAAATACGTTCAGAAGTGATCACTCATCACACATCCGCCAGACCGAACAAAGTGACCTACACGTGTTGTCGATAACATGACAAATTTCTCACAATCGATAAGGAAATTGAGAAGCGGAAGTGACGTTACCAGCATGTAGGCGTTTAATTCTGAATGCATCTATGACAGTATGGGAAGATACCTTTTCTTTAATGTTCCAGTGTTTCCGCACTTTAAAGCAATACTTAAAGCATTAGTTTAGTTGTCAAACATGTTTATTTTATATGAAAAGGGGACATGAAACGAATCAAAATAATGAAGAAAGCATTGCAAAATCTTATTTCGTTAAGGAAATATTCAAGTTTAAAGTTTGGTATCATTTGTGTAGAAACGACTGAAATCAGACTAGTTGTAATGTGAGCCTAAGACTCCTCAAAGTATTGTTCTATGTATTCTATCATATTTTGTCCTGCAATTTTGTTGCTTAAAAACCATGGGATATGTCAAAAAAAGTAGTAAAACCTAATCTAGGAAGGGTATTTATAATATACCACCTAAAAAAAGTTTGAGGACAAATAATTTAAATAGTGACAAAATTAAATAAACTTTCTTTTAAATAAAAAAAGACTAAGGAATCTGAGGCTGTGACATCACAACTAGTCTGATTTCAGTCGTTTCTACACAAATGATACCAAACTTTAAACTTGAATATCTCCTTAATGGAATAAAATATTGCAATGCTTTCTTCACCATTTCGTTTCTTTTGAAGTCCTCTTTTATATAAGATAGACATGTTGACCACTGAACTAATCCTTAAAATTCAGACAATACGAGGCCTAAAAAAACTTACCCGACGTTTACCACATTGAAATATACAAGTGAATTTCAAAATAAATGCAATTGATTTTCCTTCCTCTCGTCTTGAAATTATGAGCCAGACACATTGCCAGAAATTTGAGACGGGGAGCTGAAAACCTCAATAAATAATTAAGTATTTAATTTATAGTCATTTAAGCCAATTCTATTAAATAATATAAAGTACAAATAATATTAATATGCATCAATTTGTTGCATTGAATAAACAGTCCGGCAGCATGCCTATTAATGGGGATATAAATGTTCCTATTAGTGGGAACATTTTGCTACATGGAAGTCGCCATTTTGTGAAATTTCCCATGATCCTTTGCTATCCTAACGTTAAAGCCCTACGCAATGTTACAAATTTGAAATGCGTCTGGGAAAAAGACTTTGCTTGGGGAAACTTAAAACTCATGAAAATACCTTCATTACTGTCATGGCTAAAACTTTTCCACTCCCATTTGATATCTTCACCACGCTGTTATCGAAATATTAGAAATAATAGACAATAGAGTTAGGCTTTTTGGCCCGAAGCAGCCATTTTGAAAATTCAAATGTTTTTCAACACAATGATTTTTAATATTTCAAGTACATAGATTAGAAACCATGACAATTTTTTGCAAGATCTAAACAATGTGGCTGCATGATTTCAATATTATTGTGTGTTTTAAATTCATGCCTATTAATAGGTATGCTGCCGGAATGATAAACAAGAAATAGAAAAAGCTTCCCCAAAATCTAATTAAAATGATTTACACAAATAACTGGCTGACTGATGTATACACCAGCATATGTCCATGAAGAAATTTTTTAATTTTTCTCAGCATCATGTACTAATGTTTTCTTATAAATGAAAGACTCCTTTATTAATTCAAAATATGGACAATTCTTACGAAATGTGGTTGATCTGTGAATGTTTCTTTTCACGGCACTTGATATTATGGGCATTTCTATTTGGAACGTAAATATTGGATGCAAAACAGGAAAATTTTGAGTTTATCATATTTCCTTTCGATAGTTACATCTCATCTTGATTTAAGTATCAGGGTTAGTAGATCGATACATGCGCAAAAACGCCACATCAGATTGAAAATAAGTCAAACATAAGTTGAAAAAAAAAGCCAAGCCAAATTAAAAAGACGAAATCGTCAGATGGACACAGTGTTTATACTGTACCTCGTTTCAAATTTTTAATTCGTCAAAATTTCAACCAATTGCTGCACGATTCATTGGCCCTTATTTCACGATATATATAAACGGAGTTGTCATTTAGAAGAAGATGAATCTTAAAATAAAAATAAATCACCCTATCTCCCCACCACCCCCCCCCCCTCCCCCCACCACTCTTCTTCTCACTGTCCACCACGCTCGCAGTCTACATAAATAAAGCAAACTCCTTTGTAACATAACCAAGGGACATCCCTTCCGGCAACCTCACGAGACGCAGAATACAACCTTTCATCTTTCTATGAAGGGAGTTACACAAATGCAGTGCATGTAATAAAAGAGCTGTGTGAAAGCTCTTTGATGTAATATACACATGCGGAGTATCGAACATATTGTGCGTTCCACAACCGAACGTGACGTAATGATCTCGGCGGCTGCAAGCCAACTAATTTTATTTTTGCACAAAACAAGTCTTAAAAGGGCCATTTTTCACTGTTGGCTTTTAAAATGCTAATATACCAGCCCTGCCAAGCATAAACAATAAGTGGCGGGAACTTGTTTAAGTGAGTAAGCTTGAAGCATAATTTGTCTTTTTCTTGTCTTTTTTTATGTCCAATCACGAATGTGTTGCTACAATACACCATTTCACACTGCCACTCTGCTAATGCGCACAAGGACGCCTTCAAGTTGCGAGTAAACAAATCAACCAGCTTGAGGTCACGTCGTTTAGAAATACTCACATTGTACATAGCCTAAGGTTAAAAGATCTACCCCAAATCTTACTTTCTGTGTTAGGACGACATAAGCTTTTCCTGATGACTTAATATTACCAGATTACCTAAAATACTCAAGTTACATAACATAATGAGAAAGGGGAAAAAAAAAAACGAAGCCAGAGAATTTTAAATAAAGTGACTTTAATATTTGTTATCGTTACAGTCAATAGGGAATATTGTTTGTTTACTTTCAACTTAAACTGGCGGACGGATTTGTGAATATGTGTGTAGAGTGGGTAGTTATACCGCTCAAATAAAGTAATTTGAAAGTATTCGCGTGCTATTCATTATGGAATTTAAATAGAAAACTTGCTGTCAGTTTGGTATATTTTGCTTGTTTTGTGTTATCGATCAATCAAATACTGCTCAGTCGGGAGAATATAGCAAGCGCGGTCATAGTTATTTCAACGCTTGTTTTATATTACAGCCGTTGGAAAGGGATTCAATTATCACACTATAGAAATTACAATATGGTTATTGATTAATGCATTTTTAAAACAGAGATTTTCCAGAAATGTATTTCTCATAAATATTTTATGAACCATCTCAAAAATACCTCAAATTTGCTTCTTTACACGATTTTGAAAACAATAATTACTATGTAGAACCATTTTTTTTCTCAAAACATTATCATGATACTTTGATAAATTTCTTATCATCAGCAGATGAAATTCCAACACGGGCTTGTGAAAACCTAAATAATGTAGAATCTTAATGATAATTCGGAGGAAGGGGGATAACAACTTTTAATCCCAAATTAACATCTGTAATAATGGCTTGATATTAAATATTTAGGACCGTGACGATTGATGTAACCCACTTGATGGCAGGCTCATGCGTTAAATACTAACGCGAAGGGATATGTCGCCTTTGACAGAAAAAGTTTGAGATAGTTTGTAAATATAGTTGCAAAAAAATATTGGCAATTAATCTTTTTCTAGAGCAAAACTCCTGAGGATGAAAATTATAACACAAACGTGCTTCCCTTGCAAATCAAACTACAATTCTGTCTTGGTTATCTTCCTTAAACTTCATTATGGTACCATATAAGTTCATACAATTTCGTACTATCATCAATCGGAGCAAAATAATTACAGATAAAAAATATAATAAAACAAGAAATACGAATTTTGCAAGATTTTAAAATGACAGACAGTTTCAGGGTCGAGTATGGGTAAACGATATATTACAGGAACAAATTACATGAGAGGTGTTGTGCTTTCAAAAAATCAAAGGTACATTTACAGATTTATGGACAATTAGCAACAAATTGGGCATCAAAATATATTACGTACGGTGTTGCAAAAGGGTCTTGTGCTTTCGAAAATCAAAGGTACATTGACAGATCTATGGACAAATAGTAACAAATTGAGCTTCAAATTACATAATGTACGGTGTTGCAAGAGGTGTTGTGCTTTCAAAAATCAAAGGTACGTTTACAGATCTATGGACAAATAGTAACAAATTGAAGATCAAGTTACATAATGTACGGTGTTGCAAGAGGTGTTGTGCTATCAAATATTAAAGGTACATTTACAGATCTATGGACAAATAGTAACAAATTGAGCATCAAATTACATAACGTACGGTGTTGCAAGAGGTGTTGTGCTTTCAAATATCAAAGGTACATTTACAGATCTATGGACAAATAGTAACAAATTGAGCATCAAATTACATAATGTACAGTGTTGCAAGAGGTGTTGTACTTTCATAATCAAAGGTACATTTACAGATCTATGGACAAATAGTAACAAATTGAGCATCAAATTGAATAACTTACGGTGTTGCAAAAAGTGTTGTGCTTTCAAATATCAAAGGTACAGTTACAGGTCTATGGACAAATAACATCGAATTGAAAGTCAAGTTATATATCTTACGGTGTTGTAAGAGGTGTTGTGCTTTTAAAAATCAAAGGTACATTTACAGATCTATAGACAAATAGTCCCAAATTAAGCGTCAAATTACATAACGTACGGTATTGAAAGAGGTGTTGTGCTTTCACAAATCAAAGGTACATTTACGGATCTATGGACAAATAGTAACAAATTGTGCATCAAGTTACATAACTTACGGTGTTGCAAGAGGTGTTGTGCTTTCAAAAATCAAAAGTACATTGACAGATCTATGGACAAATAGTAACAAATTGAGCATCAAATTGAATAACTTACGGTGTTGCAAGAGGTGTTGTGCTTTCAAAAATTAAAGGTACATTTACATATTTATGGACAAATAGCAAGCATTTGAGCATCAAATTATATACGTAAGGTGTTGCAAGAGGTGTTGTGTTTTTAAAAATCAAAGGTACATTTACGGATCTATGGACAAATAGTAACAAATTGAGCATCAAATTACATAAATTACGGTGCTGCAAGAGGTGTTGTGCTTTCAAATACAAAAGGTACAGTTACAGGTTTATGGACAAACAGCAATACATTGAGCGTCAAGTAACCTAACGTACGGTGTTGCAAGAGGTGTTGTGCTTTCAAAAATCAAAAGTACATTGACAGATCTATGGACAAATAGTAACAAATTGAGCTTTATTGGACGAAAATAACAAAAAATTTCATCAAACACATTTAAAACTTGTTAAATCCCATCTAGTCCCGAGGGCTCACAGATGTATAGATCTGGTGCTTATATTTGATATCATGATGCTAAGCAGACGAGAGTACTTGACTCCTTTGGATATGACACCAGTCTATTACAAGCTAACTTTCCCGCCAAAACAGTCACTCATGTCATATCTGACTGAACCGGGACGCTGATGGGATAAAGTGTATTATTCAAGGACATCACAGCACCCCGGCTGAGAATCGATCCTTATTCCTTTTGGGTACGAGACCGACATCCTAACCACTGCACTTCCAAGTTGAAACTTGACATCTACACAATCTGGAATATTCAGGCATATCTATAAACAGATTCTATTTTCAAAATAGATTTCTATTGTAAAAATACAGATCAGAAGCACAGGTAGTTTCCGAGTTGTGATGTGTACCAAAGAACTAAAAATCTGTAATTTAAATTTCTCTCCTAAATTTGTGTAAATGAAAATCATCAGCCTGTTGACTCGTACTGAATTTCATTAAAGGGTAGGATAGAGATATGAAATCCTTTGGACCATATGCAACTGTTCCTACTTAAAAATTGAAAAACAAGAAGTGAACATAAGCGAATTTGATCATAGGTGTTCGTGTTGTGATGTCAACAAAATTCAATCAGATTTGCACAATTTATTATAAACATCTTCTATTTTCAAAATGGATTTATATTGTAAAAATGGACTGGGATGAAGCCTTTACATTGCCATTATACTCCTTTTTTGATAGTTAGAAAACTCTCTACCAAAATAGCTGACTAAATTTGTGTTTGCTACTCTGGTACAGAAGTACAAAAAAATGAGTATAATGGCAATGCGAAAGCTTTATTCCAGTCCATTTTGACAATAGAAATCCATTTTGAAAATAGAAGATGTTTATAATAAATTGTGCAAATCTTATTGAAATTTTTTGACATAACAACACGAACACCTATGATCATATTTGCTTAAGTTCAGTTCTTGTTTTTCAATTTTTAGGTAGGAACAGTTGCATATGGTCCAGAGGATTTCATATCTCTATCCTACCCTTGAACACAATTCAGTGCGAGTCAACAGGCTGATGATTTTCAGTAACATAAACTTAGGAGAGGAACTTATATTAAAGATTTGTAGCTCTTTCGTACACATCACAACTTGGAAACTACCTATGCTTTTGATCTGTATTTTAAAGACTATTCTGTTTGCAGTGTAATGCTCTTTCTGGTAAATTTAAATTCGCTACCCGTCCATGGACCTATTAAACTATATACATATGATACGAAAGCTAGTGTCAGAATAAGCACTAAGGTAGTGCACCTGTGGATTACACTGAATGAATTTATTACACTGATTATGATTTACAATGAAACAATGCCTCTTTTTCCTCCGATTCAACTTTTTCGTCAAGAAATAGAATCACACGGGCTTCTTTTGAACAATTCTAATGATTATATCCCTAGAGTATATCTTTTGCAAGGTGATACCACTTATACTCAACTGTAAAGAGTTTTCAAAAGAATTTACATACTAAACTGCACTCCATGATGGGAATAACATATTGAAGAATCCTTCGTTGTCTTCTCTTGAACGTTATAGAAACGCCTTGGTGAGATCAACTCCCTGGTGGGATAATAGCGCAAGTGCTATGTTAAGATTTTCTGCTTAGAAGCATCATTTTAAGACTTAAAAAATGAAATAATGCTTTGAGAATAATTTGATTGCTACAAGGAGGATGTTACTTACTTTTGATAGTAAAACATACGGAATCAAAACTGTTGCTGAAACATAAGCAGCATCTTAAATAAGATTTAAAAAACAACTTGTGCAATTGAAGGATCTCATGACAATCAGAAAATGACATTGTTTATCCATATAACTTCTTTGTTTTCTCCAAATATTGGGACAGGTATCTTCTTAATCACTTAATGCTGTCCATGCAGTGGTGAGTACAACAAGGCATAACAAGTTACGTTTAACCGTCCAATGCGTAAAGGCGTAACGGCGACACGTGTTAGCCCATATAGGATTGCCAATTGTGCAGCGCTCGAAACTAAGGGCCTGTAAACACCAAGAATAAAGACCAAGAATATTTTGCCTTACTAAAGAAAGATGTTTTTAAAGTACTTTACATGTTCATAATTAAGCCTTTTTAACTTAACTTGTTTTCAGAACATTAGATTTGTAATAAGTAGATTAAGTCAACAAGCTTGTTTCAATGAATGGTTTCGTAACCATCATCAGATAGCATCGTTGTATGCATTATTTTTCTCAGTCTTTAAACAAACTGAGATATCTGTTATTCTCCAAAACTTGGGCCCTGCATGAGTTTTCGTCATTGTGTTACATTAGATATTAGCAGCCAGGTGTACTGTACAAGGTAGCACCCTAAGTTGGTCAAAGATTGGCTTACGTTGATACTATTGCCATGCTAGCTAACTTTGGACCAATGTCGGTTCAACAGTTGCACAGCTAATAGTTGATCCAAAGGTTAAGAACAATTGGACAGCTTATAGTTGGCGCAAAGCTTGGGTATAACATTGCTCCAACAAACACCAAAACTTAAAACAACTTGTTTTCCTACGTAAGACCCACGTGAACTAAACTATTTGACAATGTTGGCCCAATATAATTGTACAATCAGCATAACAATCATAAATAGCCATCGTCATATTCATACCTTACCCGGTTTAGTTATGTAAGATCTTTGTCTCACAAGTCTTGGGCAGTAGGGTAAGTAATTCCTTGTGCGTCACAAACAATGAAGCATAGAGTTCCTTAAGATGCGTTGAAGAATTTAGTAATGCATTAAAAACATTACATTGTGATCATGTAGCAGTGCTAAATGTGAAGAAATATGGCGCACTATAACAGTGGTAAACATATGGCGCGTCATAGACCAGTGGTAGAAATATGGCCCAGCATGATAGTGGTAAATATTACTTTAAATATCTTAAAATTAGATAGCTTTCCTAACTGTTACCGACCATGCAAAGAGAGAAAAAACAGAGCCGAAAATAAACCTTAGTTAAATTTGTAACACTTTGCTATGATTACAGAAAATACTAACGTGTTAACTGTAAATGATTTTTGTGTTTTTGTGCACAAATATAAATAAATATTTTTTCAAGTAACAGTACACTTTATAAGTGTGTCAAATATGCAGGCAGACACCTGCAATTAAATACCGTCCTTACTTTAACAAACACCTTAGCATCCGTTTAACAATATAAGGAAACCAGGTATAGGAAACTTAAGAACAAAACATGTACATAAGAAAAACCGCTAATCACAAAAATTTAATCACCGAAAAAATCTACGCACAAATCCGGTGTTTTAATCAAATAAAATTGTATGTCCAACAAAGCTACAGCTGGCAACAAACTTGTTCGACTATTGAGTATATATATGTAGAATAAGGTACATAACTTTGTATGTTTTCAAAAAAAGCTGTACTTTATTTTTCAAATAATAATAATAAGCATAGATTTATAGAGCGCATTTTCTTCAGGCCTGAAACCGCTTAAACAATTACATTAACAACAATGCATTCAGTCAAATTAATTGAGTTACTAAAATACATTTGAAAGAATTAACAGATGGTGCATTGCGAAGTGAAGGCGGTAGACTCTTTTAGAGAGAAAGTGCAGCAGATATGAAGGCCCTTACTCCATAACATTTCTCTGTTCAGATAATGAATGGCACCCAGATGACATTTTGTAGCTGAACGAAGCTGGCGTTAAGGATGGTATTGGGGAATAAGCTGCTTAATGTATCCAGGCATGCCAGGAAAGAGATATTTACAAGTAAGGGGGAGCGTCTTGTACAGTTTTCGCTGTTTTACTGGAAGCCAATGAGGTGATTAAAGCGCTGGTGATATGTGATCATACCGAGACATGATAAGTGTAGAATTTGTTATGATGAATTGTGTTATGGCGTCACTAAGTAACAACCATTGTGTGACTTTAATGTCTAGTTATTAGAACGCATCCTTTTTTTTTTTTTTTTGCGAAAATGGGCAGTGTTTACAATAGATACCACGGCGGTAATTGAACGGCTTGTCGGTTAGTGCAGACGAATTTTGACCAATCAGAAATGTTGAATTAGGGAAGAAATAAAAGTATCGAGTGCTGGAATGGTAGCCTGATTTAGAGACGCCCGTGATAGAGTGGCGAAGGTGGCGATATGCATGTATGCGAAGCATATCAAATTTCCCACTATTTTTGAAGAGGCTTCTGCTTTTCAGGCTGTTGTTGGCAGTCATAGGACCACTCCCAACCAATCAAAGATGTAATTAATTTGCAAAGTTTTTTTTTACAATATATGATCTTTACATCCAATGTGAATCTGAATTTCCTTTTTACTTTCATGATTTCATGCTCGAAACTATTGACAGCACAGCAGATGAAAGCGCTTTGTATTGGAAGACATGGGACGCGTTGCAATATACAAAGGTAACTTTAGCAAGGTATGCAACTTTCTGTTGTCATTCAGATTGTTCCAATTGTTTTTTGTATCGCTCAGCCGGAATAGTGAGAAGGAAATAACTCGGTTACTCGTTTTATATTCTGTCCAAAACTTCTGAACAACCTGTAAATCAACATAAACCAGGACATTAGGCATGCTCGAAGCTATCGCTAGGCAGTAGATGAAAGCGTTTCTGCCTCGTGCATGCTGGGAATCGTCAACCCGGAAGCATGCCTATTAGTAGGAACATTTATGATACACGAAAATATTAAATATTGTTCAGATGTTGTGATAAAATATCAGTTTCTAATTTATGTACTTGAAATATTAAAAATCACTGCGTTCTAAAACATTTGAATTTTCAAAATAGCCTTTTTTGGCGCCTAAAAGCCTAGCTCTATTGTCTATCTTATCTAATATTTCGAAAACGGCGTGGTGAACATATCAAATGGAAGTGTAAACGTTTTAGTCATGACAGTACTGGAGGTATTTTCATGAGTTTTAGGTTTCCCCTAGCAAAGATATTTTTCCAGACGTATTTCAAATTTGAAATATATAACATTGCATAAGGCTTTAACGTTAGGATAACAAAGGATCATGGGAAGTATCACAAAATGGCGGCTTCCAAGTAGCAAAATGTTCCCATTAATAGGAACATTTATGTTCCCATTAATAGGCATGTTGCCGGACTCCTGGTATCATTATAGCATTAAGCACCGGCTCTTAGGGTCGGTACTTATCCTCGATTTCCATGGGTAAACGGATGCGAGTACATGACTCCCCTGAGACGTTACTCATTTTACAGCTGAGTGGACCAAAGCAAGCTCAAGGACACAGTGTAGCGCTCCGCCGTGAATCAAACTCGGTATCTTTCGAATACGTGCATGACTCCTTAACCGTTGAGCCACTATGCCTCCACTCATTTACTAAAAGTTACCCAAATACATTTGCACGTATGATTGAGTTAGTTTTTAACAGTGACAATTCGTTTTCCAAAAATACAATGAAATGTATTATAAAATTTCTATGGAGTATTTGCATTGTTATGACCCGTGCAGTAAATACCGATAATGCAGGACTATGATTATTTGGTTTATTCCATTTTCAAAACAGGTAACTTTTAATAAAGCAATAAAATATATGTAAAATTTTCTCGTTTTTTATTCTTTCTATTTTTTTTTTTGTGCATTTTAAACAATCTAAGACAAAAGTGTTTTGTAAAGATTAATGTTTTGACATCGTGTTTACATGCGTATTTGATGCACGGTTCAAAGGACTTTGCACTCGTCAAAGTCCTTTGCCCCGTGCATTAAATAAGTATATAATCACCCTGCCTCAACATTAATTCTATCCATGTATGTGCCTCACTTCATGTTATTCTTCAGAATTATATTACACAAATCCAAATGATGTGACTTTTATCAAACATGAACACAGATTATCTATTATATATTTTATAAAACAAGTTTTTGAACTGGATTTTAACACTGTAACTAGGTTAATCACGCTATTTCTTTATATAGACGTAATTCTTGCATACATAGATGTAAATGAGACCGATTATATTTCAACCATTCGAAGACCCAAGTGACAACTTAAGAGTTACCCGTCAGATTATTCCTTATGCTTCAGCTTAAATTATAGGAAAAGTTCATCTTATTGTTTTCTGTATTAAGAATACAAGATCCCTGTGGCTCTTTTACACAAAAGCTGTTGACGCGCTTAAAGCCACGAGATATATTTATTTACAAGTTTTGAATTTACATATAACTGAGAAGTGACTCTTCAAAGGATAAGAAGTAATTTATATACGCACTAACCTAACTGCTGTGGTTTGTATTTGGACGTGTGCACCCGATGCACTGACGTGTCTACTTGGAGGTGGGGTGGTGTGTGGGTGGGGGGAGGGGTATATTCAAAAACACACCTTATGAAGGCTTTGGCCGAAACTGAAGATTGTTGCTTCTAAGTTGCAGATCTTAGTCCAGACTTAAAGATTTTTCGCCCTACATAGTAATAATTGTTTCAACAATTGAAGATATTTTGTCTAAATTTGAAAATGTTTGGTCAATAGTGTCTTATCCCTGTTACTCTTTTATGCAAAAGCGGTTGAAGAGTTGAAAGCCTCGGAATATATTTCCATGTTTTGAATTTGCCAATCTAAAAAGCGACTGCTAGATTTCAAGAATCAAGAAATATATAAGAAAGACGGAACGATCAGAGCGGAAGTATACTTTGTTAGGTAAATATCGTAAAATGTAAATGAACACCGTTAACCTATAATGAAGTAGGTAAAGGATAAGTAGTAGGTCCATATGATACACACATTAATCTAAGTGATTTGATGTGTGTACAATTCATCTTATTAAGGCGTTGACCTCCATATTGTTGTTGGTCTGAAATTGAACATTTTTGCTTCCAAGTTGTAGAGTTTGGTCTAAACTTGAAGAATGTTTTGACCCTTTATTGTAAAAAAAATTCCAACAAATGAGGATTTTGGGTCCAAAATTGGGGATTTTGGGTGCAAACTGGAAGAGTTTTGGTTCAAAATTAATGATAATTCAGTCGACAAGAATAAGAAATGCGAACAACTTTTATTTCTCTTACCGGACCCTGACAAAGTCTCATAAACTTAGACATTTAAAAACGACAAAGGCTTTACAAAAGAGATATAGGCCTAGCTGTAATACATACAGAAATTGCATGATGTACATGTAAATTGATGCCTGAGATTTAAAATGCTGTAAAATGGTCAACATTTAATCGATTCTTTTGTAATATGTTGCTAAGATTTTGGGCCCTAAATTGTAAAATATGTTCCAAAAATTAGGATTTTCGGTTCAAAATAAACGACAATTTAGTCGATAAGAATACAAAATGCCAACAGCTCTGTTTTCCCTTATCCCCGTGGCTCTTTTACGCTTAAAGGAAAGGTTTCGTCCCAGAAATAAATTCAGAAGGGAACGCCGCCTTGCTGATAACGTCACTTCCGGTTTTTATTTTTCATACTAATTGGGAGAAATTAGTAAATATGTTATCGATAACACACGTAGGCTCCTATTTTCTGTCCGGCGAATGTGTAATCAATAACATCGCAGATATCTCGCAATCAATAAGGAAAAATGAAAACCAGAAGTGACGTGACAGCTCGACGGCGTTCACTTCTGAATTTATTCATGGGACGACACCTTTTATTTAAGCTGTTGACGAGCTTAAATCCACGGATTATATTTACATGTTTCGAAATTACATAACTATAAGCTGTAGCTCGATTTGATTTTAAGAAGCGGAGCGGAAGTATATTTTGTCATGCTATCTATCATAAAATGTAAATGAAGACCGCCACATATATAACCCTTTATTGAACAGTTGAAGATGGTAAAGGATGCGAAGTATATGATGATATGAAGTAATGTTTCTTAGCGTGGTGTTATGTGTATCCGGTGGATGGGAACTGTGGCCAGTGGTGGGTCACGGGAAGAGAAAACAGGGGATTAAGTGAAATTTAGTTCAAAGAGCTGTGTATATATTGCACACATTCAGTCTTTTTGGGGCATCTAAAACTTGGAAAATGCAAGGTTTCCTGGTGGCTTGGCCCACAGGACCCCATTGGACTTTGCCCCTGGACCTCACAAGGGGTCCTAAGGCGGGCCTCTTGACACTATGCCGAAAAGGTTTGTGGCCCCCAATATCGAACCCATATTTTTGACCTTTATTAATGGGGCGGGAGTAGTCTGTATCATTGTAAAATTATATGCTCGTATATTAGATCGTTTGTAATCATCCTAATTTAGTTAAAATAGCCTTGTATTGCACACAATCAGTCTTTTGGGGCATCTACAATTTGGAAAACGCAAAGTTCCCAAGGCCTCGCCCCCAGGATCATCACTACGGCTTTGCTTTAAGGCAGGCCACTTGACCCCATACCGAAAAGGTTTGTGCCCCAATAAAGAACCCTATGTTTGTTTTTTTTTTTTTAAGGGAGGGGGGGGTAGTCTGTATCATTGTAAAATTATATGCAGGTATATAAAATCGTTTGTAGTCATCATAAATTAATTCAAAGAGCCGTGTATTGCACACATTCAGAGTTGTTTTGGGGCATCTAAAACTTGGAAAATGCAAGGTTCCCCGAGGCTTCGCTCCTGGCGGCGCCACTGACTGTGTCAGTGACTTCTGGTATCAATTTCCAAAAGGGTGTGGGCTTATCAACCCCCTTCCTCCGCCCCTAAGCCTCCATTTTTTTAAACAATTGACAAATGCTTCTGTGAGATTATCAGGCACTGCACGGGCCCTCTAAACGCAGATCACGTGGGCTACATACCATATTTCTCCAAGATACCATTTTGAAGGGATATCTAACCCCGGAGCTAGTATACAAACAACTCCTGATCTGCCTAACTTGCACATAACCCCCAACCTCATCCCGCAATCAGTATTGTTCTTAAGACTCATGCCCATTAGTACGTTTTGTGGCTAAGTCGAAAGTTTTTTTTTTCTTCGGCTTAATAAGAAAATAAACAAATTCCAACATTAGTTTCAATAGGGGTACTCTTTTGAAAAATTGGGCCTTGTACATTTTCTTTTCACGCTTTTCGTTATAATCTGATTAAATGGTCCAGACTTTGCATTCTCCTTCTGACACAGTGGCGATGCTACAAGAGGTCAAGGGGACAGATCACTTTATTTCCTCACCCCCACCTTCTTGCCCTACTTTCCTCCAGAAGACCAAAGGCATTCCCCTCCCCCCTCCCCTCCCGAAACACACACATACACACTTTTTAAAATCTTCCAACCACTCCGCACAGGACTAATCTACTGGACAAGAGGGATGACCCGAAATCGCTTTCCCCCAGAAAGAACTTTTTACCCAAATTAATATTTCTGACTTTCTTTTTACCTGTATTCTAAAGGGTTTGAAATGAGTGGTTTTCACGAAAATAGATTATTTCGGAAAATTGGCTAAATTTTTCTGTTAATTAAGTTAATTTTTTATAAATGTCAATATAATGAGCTCAGAAGCCCATAAATCAGCACATGCCATAATTAAACTGTTACAGTTATCATTAAGCCACTCGAAAAGGTGAGTGGGGAGGCCTGGTAAAGGTAGGAGAGTGGGATTAAAAGGGGGAGCACCCTCCCACTGGCTACATCCCTGTCGTTTATAGGTAAGTGGGGCAAATGCAAATTTTCGTCGGGCAAATTTGTCTTACACCCCACACATTTGCACAGACAAATAAAATATTCTATCAAAAGTTGCTTTTAATCTGGAAATTTCCTTCATTTTGTCACAATTTTCTTTAGTTTTCGAAAAAAAATCCTTCCTTTTTGGGCAATTTTGGGGATATCCCTTTCTTTTCAGACAAGTTTGACAAATTTACTGTAAACAGCTCTTTTCCTGTTTTTCTTTAATATTTTTGGCACCCAGGGGGGGGGGGGGGGGGGAGGTGGGATGCAACTGCACTTAAATTTCACTGCAGTAAGTAATCTCTTGAAATGATCACCAGGGTTGACCCATCTGTATTTTGGACTACATTTGGCCACACAAAAATTATCAATTGGCCTGAACTGATAATTTGGATCTTCTGGGGGTCTGTTTTGATGATTTGCTTACTGTAAAAATAATATTCAGCTTTATATTGGCCTTTTCTTAAAATATTTGGAGAATAAAAAGGAAGTTAAAAAATAAAAAGAAAAAAAAATCATGACTTCCGACCACATGATATAGTTTGCATATTCATTGTTAGTTAATTATGTCAACTAACTGTGGTGTAGCGGTTATCATACCTGTTTACAGACCAAGAGGCCCTGGTTCAAGCCTGGGTTGGGTAGATACGCCAGTGCACCACAACTGGTATTTGATGGCCGTGGACATTGACTTAGTTGTTGATGTTATGTCTGTCCGTACGTCGTACCTGTGTTCTCCTCCGGGTCGTATTAAGCGTTTCGTGATAGCATTCTTACTATCATAACCAAATACGCAGGCGACGACCCCGTCATTGTAATTGTGTGTTCACTCGTCGTCGTCGTTAGTTAATAATTTATTCTCCAGAAAGCGTAATAACAATTTTTTCTTTTGCTTTTCAGTACATTTGAACCCTCCAAAACAGAAAAGATCCTTGATCCACCAAGGGCCAATCCCTTTCGAAATGATGATTACAGTTTGGCTTTATTTGGCTTAATCTACCAACCCAGATAACAATTATTGATACAACATTAATAAAGTATCTTCTTTGTATTTTTAAGACCCTACATTAAATGACAGCAAATGACAAGGAACTGAAAATAATTCTCAATAGAAATTTTTTTTAAACAAAAAAACATAACCAGACATTGGTTGTTTGAAGCATTGGAGTTCGGAGGGTGCTCAAAGTAGGGCCCAACCACCAGAGCTGTAGGGCCCAACCACCAGAGATGTAGGGCCAGGGAGATGCCCCATGAATTTTTGTTATCTTCCTGGAGGCATGGTTTCTTTTCAATTTCCTGAAACTTGAATGAAATTTTGCCTGAAAATTGAATGAAATTTCCTGAAAATTGAATGAAATTTTCTAAAAATTCAGTGAAATTGCCTGAAAATTGAATGAATTTGCCTGAAAATTGAATGAAATGAACTGAAAATTGAATGAAATTGAATGGAATTTCCTGAAACTCTAATGAAATTTTGACTGAAAATTGAATAAAATTTCCTGAAAATTGAATGAAATTTCCTAAAAATTCAGTGAAATTGCCTTAAAATTGAACGAATTTGCCTGAAAATTGAATGAAATTTCCAGAAAATTGAATGAAATTTACTGAAAATTGTATAAAATTGAAAGAAAATTAAATGAAATTGCCTGAAAATTGAATGAAATTTGCTGAAAATTGAAAGAAATTTCCAGAAAATTAAATGAAATTTTCTGAAAATCTAACAAACGTTTGTGAAAATTGAATGAAAATGTAAGAAAATTTCACAATGGGCAGGAACATCGATGAAAACTCGATTCAACAGTGCAATATTCTGATCATAACTGTGAAATTTTGTGGGTTCTTGGCCCTCTGAAAGGTGACCTTACCTATGCCCCTATAAGGATCCATAAAAAAAAAAAAAAAAAAAAAAAAAAAAAGCAATGTACCATACATGGATACAATCTGGATAATTTGCTCACAGAATGGCATTAACCAGTTGGAGATCTCAAGTCCTTAACAAATTCACTCTTTGTACCATCAATGACAGACATATTTACCTATTCTTGGTTAAAATAGCCAAGTCACAAAATTTCCAACATTTTTCACCAAAATACTTTAAAAATATGAAAATCAACCGTCACTATTTCTAATGAATTTTCAAATAATTTTTCAACTACCTAAGTATCAAAAATTAGGTCCTGTGTTATTTCAAATTCCCAGGGCTTAAAGGATTAGTTCAGTGGTCAAGCATGTTCATCTTATATGAAAGAGGACTTCGAAAGATACAAAATGGGGAAGAAAGCATTCAAAAATCTTATTCCGTTAAGGAGATATTATATTTAAAGAGGCAAAATCGTCATATGTGCACAATATTTAAAATTCCTTTCAAATTTTTTCATTGGTTGAAATTTTGCTGCGCGATTTATTGTCTCGTATTGCAAGGTATACAGTTATCTAAAATGGCGTGAAGGTCATCACACGAGTTAGCCCAGTTAGTTACGGCGATCGGAAGCAATTTGTTTTCTCTTATCAACAAATCGTGAAATCGAGTCCCGGTAGAATCGCTTATTGCAACTTTTGCTTTCATCTTCTTCTTTTTTTTTTCTCAGTAATTTTCATTTGGTGGCTATTATTGTAGTATTATAATACTAATATTTCACTTTTTGACAAAGGCATTGAAAAAAACACAAGTTTCTCATCACAGTAATGTAATGCGCTGTGTATGTAACTTGGCACACACATCGTACAAACCATGGAGTTCTCTTCTAGCTCCATGTACAAACAGACAGTGGATCGGATCTTGCATCCATAACCGGAAGTGACGTCAAAATATCGCACCCCCCAATTTTACCGTATTTTATTGAGGCGAGCCTCTCTCTTTAAGTTTAAAGTTTTGTATGATTTGTGTAGAAACAACTGAAATCAGACTGCGATGTCACAGCCTCAAAAACCTGTATTCTATCATGTTCTGTCCTGCATTTTTTGTGGCTTAAAAATCATTAGATATGTCAAGAAAGTAGTGATAGAATCTTGTAAAGGTATTTATAATATACTGTACCACCTGAAAAAAGATTGAGGAAAAATAATTCAAAAACTAAAAAGTAAAATACAATCTCCTCAAAATACTAAGAATGTGAGGATGCAAGTGCCAAGCTTCCTTAGTAGACTTACTACACCAGTCATTTCTACACAGATAATTCAAACCTTGAACTTGAATATCTCCTTAACAGAATAAGATTTTTAATGCTTTTTTTTACCATTTTGTTTCTTTTAAAGTCTTCTGTCATATAAGATCAACTTGCTTGACCACTGAACTAAATACTTCCTCGAAGATTACCAAATATATTCTTTACAGTTCCATATCTCATTTCCCCTCCATACAAGATGGATGAAATTGGGGATATACTCCATATAAGACACACTTGAAATTATTTAAATGTTTCATGCATATAAATGAATATATGAATAAATATATCAACACATGAATAAATTATATAGATTTTTCAGTATGGATAATCATTATATAATGATATTTATTTCCTCTCTTGCGTAGGCTTTTTTGATGCAGACTTAATAAGCTTAGCAATTTATATGTATTCATGTGTATGTATATACTGTATTTACAAAAATACACAAAACATTTGTATCATTTTCAAGTGGATCTTACATTGAGTATGTACCCAAAATTGACAACTAAATCAAATCATTCACAATTTACATTTATAGATCAAAATCTGAGCATTTTTTCAGTGAATACTATCTAACAAAACCACATGTGTGTGTTTTCTTCTTTAGGGTCAGACTGTGGTGTGGGTAGGGGAGGGGTAGGAAGCAGGTATGGGGGTTAGAGGAAGAGTGCCAGGTGTGATTCATTATTTGAGGGATGGCTACACAGGCAGGTCAGGGATGATTTAGGGAGTAAAGAAACTAACAATTCTAGTGCTCCCTGTTGCATCACGCATCAACTTTAAAGTTGTTTTGTTAACATTCAAATGTGTCCACAACCTTGCTCCCACTTACTTACATGATCTTATCTACATGTACACTCCGGCTCACTGTCTACGCTCCAGTTCTAAATTATCGCTTCCACCTCCTTCTGTTTGTACAAAGTCATATGGTAATCGTTCGTTTCAATCTTCAGCTGCTTTTCTCTGGAACAATCTACCAACACATATCAAAGAGGCTCAAACTGTAACTAACTTTAAATCATTGTCAAAAACACATTTTTTCTTATTTGTATAAGTTGTTTCCCTGTTTTCCCCCCTCTTTTATTTGCTTTGTTTTTTCAGCGCAATGAGACTTCAGTGTGCGTTGCGCTTTATACGAACTGTATATTATCATTATTAGTTCATATTTCTTCTCCATCAGACACAACCTGTTCCAAAGATGACAACTGTTGAGAATATACTGTAACTAAACTTTCTAAATCATAATCACTTGAAGTCACCGACAAATCGTTGTCACTCTTTACTCCATCAATGCTAAAGTCATTAACTTTGCTTGGTGAAATAGATTTAAAAGATTTCCTACTTCGTGTATCCCCATTGGCCGACTTCTCCTCTGTAGACCCAGGGTGACAATTACGATTCTTTTCACTTCCATTTTTGATATTTGAGGATTTTTCTTTTGAATGTATTGCCTTTTTCTTAATTTTGAAATCGTGAGCTTTCTCATCCGTTCTGAGTTTCTTTCCTGAATTACTTTTCTCCGTCCTCTCTTTCCTTGATTTCTTCCTTTCTAAGTTCAATAACTGCGCCGAATAAACCTGGGCTAAGTCCTTGTAGTCATCTTCGTCATATTTTGAAGAACTCATCTCTTCATCAGGTAAGCTTTCATCAAATACAGGAGAATCAATTTGACAGACATTCTGAGCCTTAAAAAATTCCCTGTTTTTCCCTAAATAACCATCTTTTTTCCCCCTTTTTCCTGACCCTTCATCCTCTGATGGCGAAAAATTGCTTTGGGAGTTACAAGCGGGGATAAATTTTGTTCGCTTCTTTCTTACTTCTTTCTTTTTTTTCCCCTCATGTCTCTGTGTTTCACTTGTTTCACATGGAACACTCTCAATATTTGCTTCTCTATCAATTTCACCAGGTATATCCCCAACTTCCTCTTTCTTACTGAAATCTAGGTCTGTTTTAATTTTTTGTACTTTAAGTGGTGGCTCCGAATTTCCATGACAACCTGGATCAAGAACACTCTGAGTTGCTTTCCTGTTAAATGTTCTTCCTTTTGGTTGAGAAAGTAATCCCTTTGGCAATCCTGTTTTCCCAGGGATGCTGGCAGGACTTGCTAACTTAGCTGTTGCTATTTGACCTGATTTGATCTTTGTTCCAAGATCAAACCCAACAAATTGAACATCTGAGTCATGATCATCAATTACGATGATCTTATCCTCTGTTCCCTTGACCCGTTTATCTTCTACACCTTTCCTCTCTTCACCTCCAATTACAAGACGCTTACCTTCCCCTACCCCTTGACTCCTTTCACTACTGGCAATTTTACAAGCCCCTGCACCTCCTTTCTCAACTCCATTTCTTTTCGGTTTTTTTGCTGAGGCTGGTCTTCCTCCCCTGACCTTTGAACTCCAAGTGGTCTCTTAGAAGTTATTTCTTTCTTCTCATTTCTTTTAGAGACATTACTGACTTTACTACCAACAGTAGACCTTGATTTCTTGTTCAATATTTTCTTGGTACCTTCTGGTGACTTGGCAACTTTGAAAGGCACTGTGACCTTTGACCCATCCGACGAAAAGAACCTGGTACTTCTTGGCCCCTGGATGATATAGCTGATGGTGCTGTAAGGCGTGAAGTGGAAATCCTGCCTGAAGTAGCCCTCCAGCAACAGATGGATGAGAATACCCTGAAGTTCACCCACAGCATATGACTTTGCTGAAAGAGAAAAAAAGATCATGGACTTACACTGGAAAATTGTTATAGTTATATAGAACACAGTGGAATAGCTAGACTTTTTTGCAGGGGGCAGGGGAGACAAAACCATACAAAAAAAAATAATAAAAACATTACCGAAAATTTTTAGGAAAAATTCAGAAATTTTGAAGAAAAACTTTGGATATTAGAAAATGATGGATATGATGGAAAATGTTGGATATTTTGAGGAAAAACATTCAGACATTTTGAGGAAAATGTCTGATATTTTGAGGAAATATTTTGGGAATTTAAGAAAAAAACTAGGATTTTCAAGAAAAAAGTCAGAAATTCTAAATAATATTATTTCGGTTTCAGAATTTTTGTAATCCTTTTTCGAAAATGACTGGCATACAATTAAACTCTTAAGACCAATCGCTTCATCAGGATTACCAAAACAATCCAACATACTGAATTTTTATTGTGCAAATTTTCCAGATTTTTGGAAATTTCTGGTCAGGGAAAATGCCCCCAGTGCCTACCCACACCCCTCTTTAGCTATGCCATTGATAAAACTGATTGCAGTGGCTCGCTCAGTGGTTCAGGATCGCTTGTATATGGAAAGTAGCAGGTTTAACTCCTGTCATGAGCAATTGTATCATTAAGCAAGACAATTTACTCTACTTAATTGTTCCAGTGTACTCAGCTGTAAAATGAGTAGCAGTAATGCATGCTGGGGAGTTAGCCTGGCATGGACTGGTGTCCGGTCAGAGGAAGTGAAAAAATAGCAAAGTGGAAAATTTATTATTAGTTCTCATTGTTTGAAACAAACAGTAAACTTTGAAAAAGCTCTTTCAGTCAAAAATGAGCGTGCATGTCTTGTTTGCTAAATCATGGTAATTCTAAAATAACAAAGGTATTATTCTTAATGAAGCTGTCGTTGGAAAATGATTAAAGCATAACAAATGAAGGTTTATTTGATTATTCATATCACTAACATTATGTGCACGAAATGTGTATTAGAATATTCTTGAGTCTCCAGAATAATAAAGCATCAATTTTTGGCTAATTGCTCCTTTAACCCTTACTCTACCAGCACCTTTTTGAAAATGCGCCTGGGAGGCAGAGTAAAAAAAAGGGCACCCAAAACGGCGATAATATCGCCGTGTGGAAGAGTAAGGGTTAGGCACAGGCTAATTATTAAAGTGTCTTCTGTCTTCCGAGTAGCAAAGTCGGGTTCATTCCACTTCAGTAACCAAGTGGGCCGCACGCCGGGTCCATGCTGCATATATTTTCGAGTTGGCGCACTTGTCACACTTTCATTAACCTTTACTCAACCAGCACTTTTTGAAAATGCGCCCGGGAGGCGGAATCAAAGATAGGGCACCCAAAACGGCAATAATATCGCCGCGTTGTAGAGTTAGGGTTAATTATTATTTGAAATGACCAGTTCAGTGGTCAAAAGAAGCTGATCTTCTATGAAAGAGTACTTCAAAAGAAACCAAATGGTGCAGAAACTAGCTTAATAGCTTATTTCGTAAATGAGATATTCAAGTTTGAAGTTACAGTATTTTGATCTGTGTAGAAATGACTGGTGTAGTAAGTCTACTATGGAAGGTTGGTGCCCTCATCCTCACAATCTTAACAAATATTAATGTATTTTAAGGAAAATGTATTTAACTTTTTACTTTTTGAATTATTTTTCTTTGATCTTCCTTCAGGTGGTACTATAGATTCTGTTTCACTACTTTCCTGACATATCCAATGGTTTTAAGCCACAAAAGTGCAGGACAGAAGACGATAGAAGATTTTGTGAATCTTGAGGCTGTGACATCACAGTCTGATTTCAGTCATTTCTACACAAATCATACAGAACTTTAAACTTAAGAATAAGATTTGTGAATGTTTCCTTCACCATTATGTTTCTTTTGAAGTCCTCTTTCATATAGGATGAACTTGTTGGACCATGTTCCTTTAAGCCCTGGAAATTTTGACCTAATTTAACAGGACCTAATTTTTGATACTTGGGTAGGCGAAAAATTATTTGAAAATTCATTAGAAATAGTGACAGTTGATTTTCATGTTTTATGTATTTTAGTGGAAAATATTCAAAATTTTGTGACTTAGGCTATTATTAATTTAAACCAAACATAGGCAAATAAATTTTTTTTAAACAAATTCATTCAACTTTTTTATTATTTGAATTATTTATCATCAAACTATCTTCAGGTAGTATATTATAATAACCTTGATTATATTCTCTTTAGCTACTTTCCTGACATATCCAATGGTTTTTAAGCAACAAAATCACAGAAAAATATATGATAGAATACATAAAGAATTTGAGGAATCTGAGCCTGTGTCACAATTGGTCCAATTTTAGTTGTTTTTAATGAAATGATACAGAGCTTGAAACTTTGGTATCTCCTTAACTGAATTAGATATTTGAATGCTTTTTGCTGCATTTTGTTTCTTTTTTAATAACTCTTTATATAAGATTAACATGCTTGACCACTGAATTAATCCTTTAATAAACTTGAGTATGATCCAAATCACAATGATTCTTGATGTCGCGCATCTTAAAATTGCCATTTTGCGAGCTTAAGTGGATAACTTTCAATTTCACTGGTCTACCAAGAATGAGTGGGCAGGTTATTTAGAGGGGTGCTCCACCCTGCCCCTCATTGCCTCCACCCTGCACCTCATTGCCTCCACCCTGCCCCTCAATGCCTCAACCCTGCCCTTCATTGCCTCCACCCTGCCCCGCATTGCCTCCACCCTGCCCCTCATTGCCTCCACCCTGCCCCTCATTACCTCCACCCTGCCCCTTATTACCTCCACCCTGCCCATTCTCACTAAGCACTCTACATTTTACCCAATATACTTTTGAAAACTATTTTGCCTTCTGTTCATGCTGATCAAACTGTAGTTCCCCAGTATAAAAAGATGCAGTGGACACAACTTGTATTCATTACTACATTTCAAGTGCCCTCAAACCTGACCTCAAAGTGCATGCCCTTGATGCCTTATAAATGTCCTATAGTGGTCAATCGCACCCTGTCTTTATAAATGTCCCAGTGGTCAGTCGCACCCTGTCTCTTTCTGTATCAAGCTAGGGGTTTGAGGGCACTTGATCAGAAGTCTGAAAAAGACCTAAAGGCGAAAAGAAACCAGCACAGAATACTATGCTCAAATTTAGCAATTCAAAATTTAAATTCACAGGATTTCTCCTTCAAGCTTGAGAAATTACTGTATATCGAGAAAGGTTCATTTGCTTTTAAATTATTCAATTTGCAGACAAAGTATTAAGCCTTTAGAAAGCAGCCTTATCAAATGTATGCCACAGAAACTGACAAAGCTAGGTAAAGAACTCAATTAAATATAAATCTTCCAAAACCGAAGTAAATGAGGTCACAAAATCCTTTGCAAATTGCAGAAATTCACCAGGAATTTAAATGTTAAAACTCCACAATTTTAACATTTGATAAGGAAACTTCATTTTGTATGAACTATGCAGAAATGAGGATGGAAATTGTGTTTCTGTTTTATCTGAAATTAGGATAATGTAGGGTCATATAGTAAAAATAATGATCATGCCAGGATAGCCAGGTATTATCATGATGAGGTGGTGAATAAGGTATTCATGAAATGGATCATGAAAATTAATGATCTAGTCCTTTGAAATTGTGCCATTCTATGCAACAAGCCTGTAATGTATTCCAAGTCATTTCCGACAATGGAGTTTAAGGCATGTTTTGTTCTAGGTTCTTTTACATTTTTTACGGTTACTGTATAGAATTCAAGATTTGCAAAGCACAAAGAGTTTGCAAAGCACAGAGAGTTTGCGAAGCACAGAGAGTTTGCGAAGCACAGAGAGTTTGCGAAGCACAGAGAGTTTGCGAAGCACAGAGAGTTTGCAAAGCACAGAGAGTTTGCGAAGCACAGAGAGTTTGCGAAGCAGAGAGTTTGCGAAGCACCGAGAGTTTGCAAAGCACAGAGAGTTTGCGAAGCACAGAGAGTTTGCGAATCACAGAGAGTTTGCGAAGCACCGAGAGTTTGCAAAGCACAGAGAGTTTGCGAAGCACAGAGAGTTTGCGAAGGCACAGAGAGTTTGCGAAGCACAGAAACTTTGCAAAGCACAGAGAGTTTGCGAAGGCACAGAAAGTTTGCGAAGCACAGAAAGTTTGCAAAGCACAGAGAGTTTGCAAAGCACAGAGAGTTTGCGAAGCACAGGGAGTTTGCGAATCACAGAGAGTTTGCGAAGCACCGAGAGTTTGCAAAGCACGGAGAGTTTGCGAAGCACAGAGAGTTTGCAAAGCACAGAGAGTTTGCAAAGCACAGAGTTTGCAAAGCACAGAGAGTTTGCGAAGCACAGAGAGTTTGCGATTCACAGAGAGTTTGCGAAGCACCGAGAGTTTGCAAAGCACGGAGAGTTTGCGATGAACAGAGAGTTTGCGAAGGCACAGAGAGTTTGCGAAGCACAGAAAGTTTGCGAAGCACAGAGAGTTTGCGAAGGCACAGAAAGTTTGCAAAGCACAGAGAGTTTGCGAAGACACAGAAAGTTTGCGAAGCACAGAAAGTTTGCAAAGCACAGAGAGTTTGCAAAGCACAGAGAGTTTGCGAAGCACAGGGAGTTTGCGAATCACAGAGAGTTTGCGAAGCACCGAGAGTTTGCAAAGCACGGAGAGTTTGCGAAGCACAGAGAGTTTGCAAAGCACGGAGAGTTTGCGAAGCACAGAGAGTTTGCGAAGCACCGAGAGTTTGCAAAGCACGGAGAGTTTGCGATGAACAGAGAGTTTGCGAAGGCACAGAGAGTTTGCGAAGCACAGAAAGTTTGCGAAGCACAGAGAGTTTGCGAAGCACAGAGAGTTTGCAAAGCACAGAGAGTTTGCAAAGCACAGAAAGTTTGCGAAGCACAGAGTTTGCAAAGCACAGAGAGTTCGCAAATAACAGAGTTTGTGAAGCACAGAGAGTTTGTGAAGCACAGAAAGTTTTAAAAGCACAGAGAGTTTGCGAAGCACAAAGAGTTTGTGAAGCACAGAGAGTTCGCAAATAACAGAGAGTTTGTGAAGCACAGAGAGTTTGTGAAGCACAGAGAGTTTTAGAAGCACAAAGAGTTTGCGAAGCACAGAGAGTTTGCAAAGCACAGAGAGTTCGCAAAGCACAGAGAGTTTGCAAAGCACAGAGAGTTTGGAAGCACAAAGAGTTTGCAAAGCACATAGAGCTTGCGAAGCACAGAGTTGCAAAGCACAAAGATTTTGAGAAGCACAGAGAGTGTGTGAAGCACAGAGAGTTTGCGAAGCACAGAGAGTTTGCGAAGCACAGAGAGTTTGCGAAGCACAGAGAGTTTGCGAAGCACAGAGAGTGTGTGAAGCACAGAGAGTTTGCGAAGCACAAAGAGTTTGTGAAGCACAGAGAGTTTGCGAAGCACAGAGAGTTTGCGAAGAACAGAGAGTTTGCAAAACAAAAAGACTTTGCGAAGCACAGAGAGTTTACAAAACAAAAAAGAGTTTGCAAAACAGAGAGTTTAAGAGAAGAAAAAAACCTGTCTGGAGCCTGAACTGCAGCTTCAAAAACATGAAAATACAAAAGCAAGAGAATAATCAACAAAATGCAGAAACAAGATTTTATAGTTGCATGTGAAAGTTTAAGACCTATGGCATATATGTAAAGATGTTTAGCAATTATTATGATAACAGATTCTTATAGAGCTGCAGCTAGGGCAAAGGTTTAATCACAGCACAACATTTTCAGTCTTAGGGAAACTTTTCCCAGACTTCCTATAAACTTGTAGATTTAAGGGAAAAACTTAAATAGTGCCACACTTCCGGTATAGTAAACAGACAGGATGAGTATATTATCTAAGACATGGTTTACACCATTTTTTCCTGTCCTCTTTTATTTATGATAATTTCAAGATATTTTCCCGATTTGTATATTACAGCAGAGTGGTCTTAGCACAAGTGCAGGATATTCTCCCAACTCGTATATTACAGCAAATCGAGTGGTCTTAGCACAAGTGCAGGATATTCTCCCAACTCGTATATTACAGCAAATCGAGTGGTCTTAGCACAAGTGCAGGATATTCTCCCAACTCGTATATTACAGCAAATCGAGTGGTCTTAGCACAAGTGCAGGATATTCTCCCAACTCGTATATTACAGCAAATCGAGTGGTCTTAGCACAAGCGCAGGATATTCTCCCAACTCGTATATTACAGCAAATCGAGTGGTCGATCTTAGCACAAGTGCAGGATATTCTCACAATTCGTATATTACAGCATGGTCTTAGCACAAGCATTGGAACAAAAAAGGAGATTTCCCAGGATAAGTTGTTACACCCCTAGCTATATGGGTCAAAATATGCTGAGGTCTATAGATTTTTCAAATACGATTCGCCACTTTCCAAGAAAGAAAAAAAAATGTCACATGGACGAAATTCGTGTGTCCCATATGGACCAATCATATACTGGGGGAATCTTATCGTCCAATCAAATACTGGAAAAATTTTGGCTGTCTGTACAATTCACGCATGGTATGGGACCAAGCGTAAGATAATAGTATTTTCAAATGTACGCATCATACGTGCGTTATACAGTACAAGGTTATTAGCGCACGCTATAATTACATTTTCCCTCCAAAACTGCACCTGATTGGTTGAGTAACAAAGGAAAAATTCCCCCAGCACTTGATTGGTTAAGGTACTGAAGTAATTGAAAAGGACTATGCCTAATAGACTAAATGAACTTATTTGTACAACATGCACTAAATGCACTTACATGCACAACATGCACTAAATGCACTTATATGCACCCTAAATGCACTAAATGCACTTAAATACACATACACCGACTTATCAATCAAATTTGCTTGTACCTTATTACCCACTTCGACAACTTCGTTCTTCTCAAAAAGCCATTTTTGTAAAACCATGTGTGCAGTCAGCGAGGTATGGCAAACCAAAGTTTACTTATGCAGCTTATATTGCTCAGTTATGGAACAATCTTCCCTCCTTATGCTCGACATCATCATGACCTCAACCCATTAAAACAATTGTAAAACATTTCTTATCAAGAAAGCTATGTTTACTTAACTATTTTACTCTTTGTCCATGTAAAGTGCTTTGAGCTGTTTGTTTTGCAACCTGCATGATTTGGCACTATATATAAGATGATTGTTATGATTATTTATTTCTTAAGAAGGTTGGTTCCTTTCTTTTAAATTTCTGGCTAATAGGAAATGCTTAATGCAAGTACTAAACCCAGGGAGAGGGGGGCACTTCATACTAAAGTGGTAGGGGTGTGCAGCCCACCAACCGAAATCTATATCTGCAGTACGACATATTTGTGGTACCTGCAGTATGAAATATTATACAATTTTGATACCCGCAGTATGAAAGAAGTCAGTTTTGATCAGTGTGCAATTAACAGAGTCAAACAAGCAACAAAAACAAACAAGCAACAAACAAGCAACAAAAACAGTACAAAAATGATGAAAAATAGACACCTGCACTACGAAAATGATGCCAAAAAGGCACCTGCTCCAGCAGCACATATATGGAAGTGTTCCCCCTCCCCCCCTCCCCCGATATAGCAAAAAAGTTCATCAAAATCGGTTAAACTTTCACCAATTTACAGTGTTTTAATCAATTTGAATATCAATCAGCAATAACTCAAAAATAAAAAGCACTATAATATTCAAAAAATTCAAAAACTGATATGCTCAAATTTTAATGCTCTTTCAACAAAAAAAAAAAAATCCTACGGAAGTAAGACAGAAGACGCCGATTGAAGTGTAGAAAACAACACTTTATCACGCATGAAATAACAAAGCAAAATGGAACCTAGCCAAGAGACGAGGTGATAATCAATACACAGAAGGTGTTGGCATGACCGCCTTATCGTCCTCTCCATACAGAAAAAAGTAATCAGGCAAAGTATGAAAATAGATGTACTGTAGTTCAGCATGTGTCCAAATGAAAAAGAAAAAAAAATATCAGAAAAGAGCACACAATGTGAAGCGCTGTAAAAGTACATGAGGGAAACGGGCAAAGCTGTCTCCACAGCAAAATGAAGCAGCAGAGCAAATCCGCAAACTGGAAGGTGGGCGGCGCTATAGTGTTGGCGGCTGAAACTATTCCTGGACCCAGATCAACGTGAATACAGGTGATGCTATCACCGAGCAGGTGGACGTCAGCACAGAGTATTTTATGGGCGTCACTGATATCTTTGTGGTGCCCACTACTGATGAGCCATGTGAGAGTGGAAGAAGTAACTGTAAGATGAATTTGAAGAAATCTAGACCTCTGGTCAGTTAGCAATGAATTTCTCCAATAACATCAAGTGAATTAATGCCATCGGCTTGGTGGGTCACCTGTGAGGTGGTGTAATGGGTAGGTTGATGAGGTTGGCAAATAAAGCCTTCACCATATTGGTGGTGGCACCCATGTCAAGAATGAGTTTAACGGGAAGAGTGTGGAAGTATGTGTTCAGGAAGGGTGATTAGATAACACTCATGAGATGAGCAGATGGTTTATCAATAGGGGCAGGCAGTATGTGATCGTCTTGTATCTCGGGGTCAGAGTCGTCCAGTTGGTTCGTGTCAAGTTCCTCAAAAACACCAACAAGTTGTGATTGGCTAAGGGGGTACTTGTCATGGGCTGGGAGGAATTTGCAGGAGTAGAGGTAGTGGGTATAATAATTGGTCCGCCCAGGCAGCATTTGGGCGTGTGGATTGAAAATCTTAACGGGGCCCTGGGAGGATGCTGCTGCTGCTGCATGGAAGGCCTTTGTGTCCTCGAGACTGCACAGTTCATCTAAAAATGATGGAAGGACTTGTGAGATTTCTGATTTGAGAGATGAGAGATGCAAGTGTTTTGTTGCATAGCTCCGAAGCATATCGCTGTTTGATGAGCTGTGGAAGGCTGGCATTGATGAGTTGCAGCCAAGTAAGAACAATGATACTTTCTATGGTTGGGGTGAGCTCCTCATCTTGTGGCATGTGAGTTCCTCATCTTGTGGGTGATTCCGTACTTTTAAACAAGGTTATCCTCAACAAATGCTAGCAGTCGTTGATAGAGATCCTCTGAGTTTTCATTTGAAATTTAAGTAATCTTTGTCATGTCGAGAAAGTGGGCACCCGTCGACTGAAAGCCATAATGCATTCGGATCTGTTGCCAGATATCGGGCAGTGAGGTGGACTGCTTTGTGATTGAGTTTCGGCAGAAAATGAGACAGAAGTTTGCGAATTGGCCAAGTATAAGGTCGAGATGGGAGGTTTTTTTGCAGCTATTCTTCTAGCGCTTTAGGGTACATCAGCACCATCGGACTGCAAACCTCTATAGGGGTTCGAAAGAGATTGTTTTTCCAAAGCAAATCCATTAGCAAGGAATGGAGCAAAGTTAGCGTCTAGGGAAAGAATGTATATCAAATTCTGCTTCCAGGTCTCAAAGGTTGTGATTGTTTCTCTTTTAGTAAGCTGCCATTGCTTTGGAGCGTGAGCATTCATATTTGCACAGTTAAACCTTCACACAATGTAGAAACTGAGAAAAGTTGTTGAACAGGTTCACTCCTGGGACAGGTATGTTCCCAAACAAATGCAAATTCCATAAATATAAAAAAAAAGGTTGAAAATTCAAACAGGAAGATCGACTCAAGGACTCTCTGTTTGCTGAAAATGCAATTGCGTACGTGGGTAAAAGAACACTGCCACCATGGAAGTAAGACAGAAGACACCGATTAAACTGTAGAAAACAACACTTTATTGAGGGGGAAAATCACACATGAAATTAAGGCAAAATGGAACCTAGCCAAGAGATGAGGTGGTAATCAATAAATACACAGGTGTTGGCGCTACATGCCCATAGAACTTTAAACTTGAGGGCTTTTGATGATTCAAGTGTTTTCACTATTAAAGTGAAAATACAATCCTGTTACACTCTCCTCAATGTAAGCCCAACTTGTATGTAGAAAATAGTAACTTCATGATTATAAACAAGATGACCTAGTTTTTGAAATTGTAATCTAAAATTTTACGACATATGGAAACTGTTTGTTTAACTTATGGTAATCCGTCACTTGGGACTGAAGGTGATGTGGATAAGCGTAATGTTCAGATAATTGAGGATTGCAGGGAATTCTACCAGATGTCTTGAAATAAGTACACAAATGAGGTCATTGTAGTAGCATAGTGATCTCGATGCATTCAGTGTTTGTATTGTAGTGGATGTTTTAGTACATTATTCCTTAATGCTTGGAACATATTTGACTCAAATATAATAATTACTGACATTTTAGTCCTCTAAAAGAAGACTTACACTAACACTTACAATTCCATTAAAATTAAAGACATCTTCAAGTTCCGAGATTCTTGAAACAAAACCTGTATGAAGCTATATTTATTTAATAATTCTTCTGTGCACCCCTTTGGGTACGTATGGTAAGTCGCCCATGATACCCACCTAGGACTAAGACACATCTGTCCAACTGGATGCATTGTCCAAAGTACAAATTCTTCACGATACTTACTTTGAAGTTTTTCTTTCCTGGCCAAGTCAACAAGCTTCAAACCAGTGAGACGTTGGTCCTTGGCTGCGGCTTTCTCTATAATAGAGTAGTACACCCTCAGTAGGTTAGAAACATCTTCAGAATTATTAGCTGTAGTATACAAAAGAAAAAATAATGCTGTCAGCAGGTATGCAATGGCAGCACCAGGCACCACAAACTGCCTACCCCTACTACTTGAAGCAGTGTCTGCCCACTGGTCGAAGGTCCATTAGTCCGAAGGTTCAATAGTCTGAAATAAAGGCCCACTAGTCCGAAGGTTCAATAGTTCGAAAGAAAATTAGGCCCACTAGTCCGAAGGTCCGATAGTTCAAAGGTTACTAGTCCGAAGGTTCACTAGTCTTAAGGCCCAATAGTCCGAAGGTTAGTGTTAAGGTATACCTTCCGACTATTGAACCTTCTGACTAGTGAACCATCGGTCCTTTGAACTAGTCCTTTTCTTTTGGGCTATTGAACCTTTGGACTAGTCAGCCTACAGACCAGTGGGCTAGAACCATTGTAGTGAGGGATGAGTCCCTCCTTGTGGTGATAATATTGCGGGGAACATACCCCTACCTCTCCGCTCCCCACATTTTCTCCTCAGATTTGTACTAATTGGAGAAAAAAAATGATATTAGCGAGAAGTGGGGGGACGAGTTCCCACAGTCCCGTGGCACAGGTACTGCAGGAATGCATCAGAGTTTGCTATCGACTGCTCTTTTTTCTCAGTACTCAAAATTGTTCATAATTCCAATCAAATGTTTTTCTTAATTCCGTCCAGTTCCATCTGGGTGGAACTTGCCATTTTCTTTCTAACAAGATATAAATTGTATGATATTGAGAGCAAGACTTATTGTTTTAGGTTCTTTTGAAGGCAAAAATTTCCCTTTGTATCAAAATGAGATGCAAATTGCTATTTAGACCGAGGCTTCTTGTTTTCAGTGATATTGAGGCGAAAATATTCACAGTATACCAGCAACATCCCATGAGGTAAAACTCATTATTATACACAAATTATAGTTTTGAGTTCTTCTGAGGGCAGAAACTTTCTTTTGTGAGTGAGAGACAAATTACTATTCATGATAAAAATCTGTTGCAATAGCTTTTTAGTGCAAACTGCTCAAAGCCTACAAGGTTGAACAAAAACAAAACTTAAAATCACTAATCATTAAAGGATTAGTTCAGTGGTCAAGCATGTTTATCTTATATGAAAGAGGACTTCAAAAGAAACAAAATGGTAGAGAAAGCATCTAAAAGTCTTATTCCATTAAGGAGATATTTAAGTTTATTTAAAGTTTGGTATCATTTGTTTAAAAATGACTGAAATCAGACTAGCCTCAGATTCTCTATGTATTCTATCATATTTTGTCCTGCGATTTTGTGGGTTAAACACCATGGGATGTCAAAAAAGTAGTAAAAGTGAATCTAGGAAGGGTATTTATAATATACATGTATCACCTGAAGAAAGTTTGAGGGAAAATAATTTAAATAGAGTGAAAAAATTAACTTTCTTTAAAATACATACAGATTTTGAGGAATTTGAGGCTGTGACATCACAACTAGTCTGATTTCAGTCGTTTCTACACAAATGATACCAAACTTTAAACTTGAATAGCTTCTCAACGGAATAAGATTTTGCAATTGATGCTTTCTTCATTATTTTGTTTCTTTTGAAGTCCTCTTTCATATGAGATAGACATGCTTGACCCCTGAACTAATCCTTTAACTAAACAAAACCTTCACAGTTAAATCCGTGGTGTAGTGGTGTAGACCTCCATGGTGTAGTGGTTGGTGCTTTGTCCTCTCACCCGCACGTCCCGGGTTTGTATCCCGGTGGGTCTGCAACGAGTGAGCTCACAACTGGTTGTCAAAGTCCGTGGCCATCTTCATATAGTGTTCAGCACTGGATGCTTTCAGGACGTTAAACCTTGCTATGCTATGCTAAATAACATCCTGTTTGTAAATTATTACTTCATGCCGACACTTTGACCACGGGAATATTTTTGTCCTTGTGTTGAGTGTGAAAGTCAGTGCAGTAGCAGGAAATCTGTTTACTATTAATGTCAGATTATGACCATAAAAAGTAAAGTGTGTGGAAACCCCTAATGTAATTGCTAATTTTGTGTGCTGAATTGTGGTTTCTGTTGTGATCAATATAGACCTGGACAGATTTTAGATTTTGTTGGGGTTTAAGACACAAAATGTATTACAATGTTTGGACTTAATGTGAGACAAATGCTTGGGCCCAATAACAAAAAATAATTTTAGCTTATCACCCTCGCACACATTAGTTTTGAGAGAATCCCAGTTTGTTATATATCTTTTTAAGTACCACTTTTTTTCTCGGATTGGTCATTACATCCGTACTTCATAATATCTGTACTTTTGTTTCTTTCTACTTTTTACCGAAATAAAAAATTGCTTTAGAAAGTTTTTAATTATTATTACACCTTATGTGGTTGACCTGATCTGCAACTTGCTGAAAATCACCAAAATTAATTGGCTTGGAAAAAATATAAAAAAACAAATACCTTTCTGTATTCTGTCATTTTCTTAATTTTTTTTCTCTACAATTTTGTAGATATGTCAGGAAAGTAGTACAACATAATCTAGTAAGGGTATATCACAATTTACCAGCTTTAAGAAAGTTTGAGGAAAAATAATTCAAATAGTACAAAATTAAAATACATGTTTTTGAAACTACACGAATATTAGTTAAGAATGTGAAGACGAGGGCACCAAACTTTTACTGTAGACTTAGTACACTGGTCATTTGTACTGTACAGTATATATTTCTTCACCATTTTGCTTCTTTTGAGTTCCTCTTTGCTTGGCCACGAAACTAATCCTATAAGCAAACTAAAGCCTGAAGCCTTTTATATCAGGCAATATTAAAGATCTCATGCCTTCTAAACGCAATAGGATAATCCAGAAATGTAATTTGTTATAGAGAAAAGTTATAGCATTTTCCCAAACTTAGATTCAATGACACCTCTGTAGGCTTTCAAGCATATCACCGTCCTTGGCAACAATATTTCTCCACTCAAGACACACTGCAGGGAATAAACTAAGGTTACCCGGGTGATATCAGAAGCTAAGCACTTTTTCACATTTCTATCAGCCAAAATTAATTGATTATAAATAGCTGAGTGAACAAGAGCTGTGTATGCATGATACATTTATACATTACTTATCACCCATTTTCAATACTGTGTTTGAATACCAAATTGACTTATCATTAAGTGGCAGCTGCACTTATCAACGAAAACATGAAGGTTTTTTGTATTCAAGTGCCGCTAAACGTCAATCATCCACCTGCTGGTGAACTCTCAAGTGGATTTCTGCTTCCTAAGAACATTTTTTCAAGCCATTTAGGATGTCTTAAGCACTCTAGAATTTTGAATCCATTAAAATGACCGTGAACATTTTGATCAAATGTAAACATTTTTTCACTGCTCAAGAGGAAATAAGAGTCAGATATCACGCTTTGTAGTTTTGAGGAATACCACTGGTGAATAAGAAAATCAAACGGATGATCTTTGGGTAAGATGTTTCAAAGATCTTTTCAGAGTTACAGCCATGAAAGTTTAAATTCATCAAATAAATCATAATGCATTCATTCTATAATGTAGTTCAACATTTCTTTGAAATATCAAACATTAATTATTGAGAAGAAAAAATGTCCATCAACCAAACCAATCATGCTGTGTAAATACTGTTACTACAATTGATCAAAATATCTGCCGGTTGGTGGATTTCAGAAAGCCTTATCTTCTTGCTTGTCAAATAGCACAATCATTTCTGAGATATTAGTCGTCTGAACTTTCTGCTTTGCTGACTCAATAAAAGGATCTATTGTTGGCCAGCTTCATCAAACAAGTGCAGTGTATTTGCTTGCCTTATTACAGTAGTTCAGCATAGTGGACCAGAAAGCTTAATAGCAGCAATACTTGGCTGGCTGTTTATTAGCATTTAGATTTAAAGAATTTGTCTGGAGTGAGCATGCATGATTACCTTTATTTGTAATTGATGCAGTTAAGTTGTAGAAATATTTTCAGCACAGTGCCTAGAGGCCTTTATGCCTCATGTAAATTGGAGATAAAAATTCTTTAAAGTGTATATAGAGGCAACAGTAGCTAAATTGCTTCAAAATCTATCAAAAAGTGATATAGTAGGAAAAACGAAGATACAAATCAGTTAAACAAATTCCAGCATTTTAAATTGATTTAATCTCTTGATTTGATGTATTTATTTTTTATTTTCATGCACATATTACAATATATACAAAGAAAAGACAACAATTTATGAGAAAATGGCGGAAGAGTTTAAGCCAGAGCGTTTACATAAACCCACCATAACCTAAATTGATTAATTAATTACAAAGGAAATTTATTGAAAAGTGAAATAGTGAAAATAAAACAAAAAGAGAAACCCCACCCTTCCCCGCCCCCTCCCCTCCCCTCCCAATTGGTCCCACCCGGTAACATAAAGAAGCCCAGTGGAAAAGTAATAGAGTAATTGCGTAAAAAAAGTCAGATGTCAAATTGAAACATAAAACAAATAGAAAATACAGAAGGATAAACTAGAGTTTGTCATATTTAGATATAGGAGTCTTTTTCAACTTATCAGGCTTTAGTTTGCAAATTATGAAGCATTATCTATTCTTAGCACAAAAAGTCAGTAAATCATTCACAGTTAATGCACATTTTCCCTTCGCCATATACAGTAGTACACAGCTATTTTTTTACCACTTTGAAAATAAACTTCTCCCACCCAACACCATTAAGCTGTGCCCTTGAAGCATGATGCCAGGCCTTCATTGCTTATGCTGTGAAGACCAGCTTGTGCGGTATACAATGGGATTTTTGTATTGTGTGTAAATCACAAAAAAATGGTGAAGAACTGAGAAAAAGTCGAATTATCAGGTGTTGGGTATCAAAGTGCTACAGAAGAATTTTTCGGCATGTTTATGCAAATTTGGTGATTTTGGGCAAAATTGGTATTTTTTGTACATCCTTTGTATTTTAAATGTCTATTATAATTCTTGGAAGTGGTGCAACAAATTTTGACCAAAAGGTTTAGAATCTTTGCCATGCCCCTATGTCATTCTAGCAGGAACAGACTCATCATTTTCAGCAACCATGATTTAGGAAAGAAATTTAAAGAATGACATAAAGCCTTTTTGAGTTGTCCACTCAGTCTACAGATTTTTCATGAATGAATAGTTGATCAAACTTTGATCAGCCATAACCGAAAAACTAATTTCTGTTTAATCGATCTGCTCAGATTGTAATACTCTTCTAACCAATAACGAAATTGCTACATGTCCATAGTCCAAATTTTCGAATAATATAAAAAGAGGCAATTAATTTTGTCCACAGTCTACAAACCACGAGGCCCGGGTTCAATCCTGGGGTGGGTAGACATGTGCACCCAACTGGTTATCGTGGACAAATTTTCGTATTAAGCGTTTCGTGATAGCATTTGTACTATCATAAAAGAGACCCGTCATTGTGTATTCAACTCTCTCTCTCTCTTGTCCACAGTACTGTTACCCAAACTTTTTCATGCAGCACCTAGTCTTCATGAAAGCACATTGTACTCTCAAAATGGAACTCAGCGTAATTGCACTTGTTTAGGTCATCAACCTTCTGGCTGCTGTTTTTTTTTTTTTGTCTTTTTTAATATAACAAATGACCTTGCAGTCTTGCTTTATATTTCAGAAATTCTCAAAAGAGGATATTATCCAGTTAAGGATACCATTAATAAAAACATCTCCTGAAGAAACATACAGGCATCAGCATTATGTTTAGAGCCATGTAAACGGTGCTATGCATGTCTTTACGGGAACAGAAAGTTCATGTTTGTCCAGGAACGGATGATAATACTATTGTGGCAAAGATTCTCCTGAGGCTGTTAGTATACTATCTAAATATGATTATAGTGCTGTTTGCATCTATCACATGCCCTTTGTGTGTGGCTTGGTATTTTGGTTTCAATTTTGAAGGTAGATTTCATTGAGGGAATACTTCAAAATTAAAATACTTTTGTATGTCAAAAGTAAAATACTTTTGATGTGCACAAGGATTACAAAGCATTCCATGTGAATTAAATTGTAATTAGAAGCGAGTGTTTTACTATAATGGTTGAGAAAGGTGGTGCTTGCAAGCAGCGGCGTAGCCAGCATTAGAAAGGTGAGGGGTCCAAGAAGGTCCTAGACCCCCCTCTCAACACAAAGTGTCCGAATTTAGCCCACTTCTGAGGGTAATTTCGGTTTTTTTTAAGCAAAAAATATATAAAAAACAAAGATTATTCCAATTTTTGAAAAATTCCTTGAAAAATTGTGTGTGTGTATGGGTGTGTGTGTGTGTGGGGGTCCCCATTCCTCTTGGCTATGCACTGTTTGCAAGCTACTGAACTTTCCTCATTTGAAGCGGCATGGTGAACAACATAGTATATCAGGATTACTTGGGGAAAGAGGGGAGGGGGCTGGGGAGAAATACCTAACTTATCTCCAAATTTAATATTTCATTTTGCACCGTGAACTTCATTTATCTTTTTCGATTTGTGAACTTTTTGGACTTTGTACTTTGATTTGTGTTTTCTTTTGCCAAGCGCCCTGATCAGTTTGCCTCAGTGCACTAGGAGGATTTTGCACTATACACATTATTATCATTATTATTTTATGATCATTTTTTAGTGAATGTTTTGGAGAGAATGTAAGTGACTGGATTTCAGTTTGATTTTGTCCCTCCCCTACCTCCACTTTCATTTACAAATTCTTCCCCTGGACGCTGCAACTACTGAAGAGTGCTGGGTATAAGGGAGATTGCCCTAGTGTCTGGGACATACATCAATGTCCCAGACAAACAAAAGTCCTTTGCTACAAGGCCTTACCCCTGATGAAATGTGCTTGTGTTGTATGGGATCCTACATATGAATGCAATATCAGAAAGCTTGGAATGCTTCAATGCTAGCTTCATATACCACATGATGAAAATTTTGTTCTAAAAAGTTTGCAAGACAAATCAAATCAGAGAGCTATTAATAGTACCATAATCAGATCAAATAATTGAACTGTCTAAGACTGTTGATTAAACTCCTCAATGACTATTTATTCATCATGCCTGAATGCACAAAGCAGTTGCATTTAGAATTACTTTTTTGTATTAGTTACAGTTCAGCACTGATCTAGTCTCACCATGCAGCTACAGTATTAACTGTTATGTGGTCTTACAAGGTCAGCAATGTTTGTAAATTTGACATCTCTCTGAAAACAATACATTCTTTTAATCGGTTTCACACTGTGTGTTAGAAACAAAGGCCATACAGGAATTTCTGGAATATATAGAAATGGAGGTACCACTTTTAACAAAAAACACATTTTGATTTTTTCTTGGTGTACATCACATTTACAATGAGAAAAAATCCAAATCATTTTTAAAAAAATACAAAAAAAACTTTTTGTCAAAATTGTCTCTGACATCACAGATGTTGCCATTACAGAATCCGCCCCTTGAACGCTACTCCATCCTTGTTTTCTGTGCCTGTGGCATTCTAGTAACCGCAGGGAAGATAAGGTGACATTGACATCCAGGTCTTAAAAAAGTTTTGAATTTTCTATTTCATTTCCACAAAATTTGTGCTCTTAGTGTATGAATTAAACCTTTCAAAAACGAAATTGATGCTATATTTCGTATTTTGTGGTAAATCATTTCCAACTTTTGAAATCATGAAGAGCATTCTATCCAAAAGCCTTCCTCCCTATCTTAAGTGGGTTCACCCAATATCACACGAGGGGATATTCTACTTAAATAAAATTATAATATGTATTATGTCTTTTTGGCAAACGAAACTTGGTAAGAACATTTCTTGTAATAACCATGATTAACGAAAATATAATAAGATTCATATTTAAAGAAACATTAATTTAGTTTATGGGGATGAAGATCACGTAGACATTGATAATAGTACGATCCTAGGAACACGCGCAAATTCGCAGTAGGCCTACAACATCATAACAATAACATGCATGACCGACATTGCCAGCAGCGCTGTGGTAAACCATGGAGCTATTAACTCAGTTAATAGCTCTATGGGTGAACGGAAATGGAAAAACCGCACTGTTTGAATAGTTTATTAAAAGTTCCTTCTGTTCTGTGTATTACCATGGAGCTTTAGATAGCAGGTCTCTGATTTTACTACCGATTTACTCTCATTCCCGATTTTTGTTGTGTGAAGGAATTGGTCTGAGCATGTTTTGTTGTAACGTCGTGCATTCCAATGCGCGTTCTTAACTTAATCGTTAGTGAAAATCCGAAGCGAAAAAGAACTAAGCGTTAAAGAAATTCTTTTAATTTATAGATTAGAGCAATGGCGTATATACAAGAGAAACATCTTAATGAATAATGAGCATTAAATTAAGCAACACCAATATGAAAAGCATTCAGAAGTCATGTCACATCAGAAACAAATAGATCAGTGGAGGAAGTTACACTGGTGGATCAGCAAGATTTTCAAATTCGTCTTAATACCGGGCTACAAAAAGCTTACGTAATACCTGAGCTGTGTCCTTGAAATGGGAAAAATCTGCCACTGGCAGATTTAACCCGTCGTGGTTTTAAGGGGCACTTTCTTTATATGCTAATCAGTCACTTTTGTCCAAATTCAAAAATACTATACAATTTTATAACTTCTAAAAGGAATAAGATACTAATATAGTTTTTCACCACTTTGTTTCTACAAAATTTTCTATCATACATGTATATGAAAAAATGAAAACCCATGGGAATATTGCTTTAATGATCTAGAGTGTTGAAATTGAAAATTTGACACTCCTGTGGTAGTACTTCAATAACCATCAAAACAAGCAACCATAACCAAAACTGAGACACGGAGTGATCGAACTGAGTTATAGGTGTCAAAATTGTCAAGTCTAAGGGGCTCATTGTGGAAATCAACAGTCTTCATTTCAAAATTCACAAGTGCTAACTTTCAAGGCTTTGTCTTAAAGTATTAATTCAATGGTCAAGCATATTTATCTTACATGAAAGAGAACTTCGAAATAAACAAAATGGTGAAGAAAGCATTCAAAAATCCTAGTATTCCGTTAAGGAGATATTCAACTTTAAAGTTTGGTATCATTTCTGTAGAAGCAACTGAAATCAGACTAGTTGTGACATCACAACATCAGATTACTCAACGTCTTAATGTATCTCAAATTTAAATTTTTCACTATTTATTTTATTTTTCTTCAGCTGGTATATCATAAATACCCTTCCTAGATTCAGTTTTACTACTTTTATGACATATCCCATGGTTTATAAGCCACGAAATCACAGAACAAAATATGATAGAATACATAAAGACTTTGAGGAATCTGAGGCAATGATATCACAACTAGTCTGATTTCAGTCGTAGCTATACAAATAATACCAAATTTTAAACTTAAATACCTCCTTAGCTGAATAAAATTTGTGTGCGATTTCTTCATTATTTCATTTCTTTTGAAGCCCTCTTTCATATAAGATAGACTTGTATAACCCCTGAACTAATCCTTTAATTACTGAAGAGTTTACCCTCTACTGAAGTAAAAGATAAGACTTTCAAATAGAGAAGAATAGATTTTCAATCTGTCTGGATTTAAAGATCTATGCAGGGACAGGTATCAACAACATGAGCCTAATTGGAAGAATGCTATAAACCATCAAATAACAAAATGGTTTCAACAAAAGCAATTAAATATGTATCATTTGACAGAATTTTGGTTTTTAAGACTAAATTAAAATAATTATGCAAATTTAATTGAAATTTTTGTGACATCACAAAAAGAAAACCTAAGCATTGTCATATGTAAGCTTATTGGTTTTAAGACTATCGCCAATGATATTTGAGTGGGAGTAGTTGCATATGACTAAGAGATTTTGATTACCCTCAATAACAAATTTAGCACAAAAATACACTAGAGATTTCTAGTGACTGAAATTTATCCAACGTTGAACACTGGTTGGACCCACCAGGGATCATTATAAAAATGTTCAGTCTATAATTACATTCAATTCCACCTGTGTTAAACACACTGATGGAAACATCCTTATAAATCCCATCGAACCCTCTGCCTGAGTATACATACACTCGTGATCTGGCCCTGTAACAACCCTAGCTGACTCTTTACAATAAGCTCAATTGTTTGTTTACAGGTGATACTGAAAGTATAGTGGTTTTAGAGGGGACATACAGTGGTTTTAAAGGGGACATATAGTCTAATACAATCCTCACCTCATATAATAGAGGATAAAACTCTACACCAACTACCAAAATCAGCAACTCAAAATCTTATTAATCTCAAGTTATGTTTGAAGTTGACTCAAACACATGGAGGCTGCCATTTCATTCAATTCTGTATCAAAATCTTGTGAAAGATGAGATAATTTCTTCAACAATGACATAAGGATTATAATGTATTTCTTTATTAATTTGATTACAGTTTTTATTGCAAGATGCGACACAAAAATCTGTTAAATTGCTTTGGTAGGTATGCGACTTGGTCGGAATTTTTTTTTCTTTCTATCATATGAAGTAATGATTATGTCAGACCTCATATCTCCTTTGCTTTTAATCAATGAGTTTTCTGTGCTGCAGTGGGTTTCTTTAACAATTGCTTCCATCAGAGTCTAAACGTTATATCTGCAGGACTGGAAGTTCTGCAGAGACTGGAATATTTCTAGCGAGATTTGGACGCAATATCAAACCTGGGATGCTCATGTGATAAACTTATGCATGCATGACCACCTTTCAGTAATTAAAGGGACACTGCCATGAACTTTCATTTTCACTTGTTATGATAGAGGACTATTAAAGAAACAAATTGGTAAAAAATACCATGTTGATATCTAATTATTCTGTTTTGGAGCTAGTTGTTATATCAAAGATTTCACAAATGTGTGCAAACGTGACCTCGCTGTGCAAGTGTAATGTCACAAATGCAGATGCAAGACAATATGTATTTCTTTAAAAAGTAATTGCCTCTTTTTAAATTTACATCTTAAAAGAAATATGTATATCATTTTTACACAGTGAGTTCAGGCTACTTTTCAATACATTGGGGAAATCTTGAAATATTATAATTCCTACACTGGATAAGAAATCACCATTGTATTTTCACCAATTGCTTTCTTTAATGTTTCTCTATATCATATACATGAAAATGAAAATTCATGGGAATACTCCTTTAGCACAATTTTTCAAAAATTCAAAGTCAGCCATGCATGTCTTAAAGCAATTTAACCTAAAAATATAAAAAATGGACTGAAGTGGGTCAGTTCCAGGCATGAACGAGGTCTTCAAAAGAAACAAAATGGTGAAGAAAGCATTCAAAAATCTGATTCCCTTAAGGAGATATTAAAGGATTAGTTAAGTGGTCAAGCATGTCCATCTTATATGAAAGAGGACTTCAACAGAAACAAAATGGTAAAGAAAGCGTTCAGAAATGGGGGATACTATATTTTGACGTCACTTCCGGTTGTGGAGGCAAGATCCAACCCTCTGTCTGTTTATACCACACAGTACAGCCAGACACTAGCATGTACCTTGTGTGTGCAGAGTTACATACACAGCGCATTATGTTACTGTGACGAGAAACTTATTTGTTTTTTTCAATGCTTTTTTGTCAGAAAGCGAAAGTGAAATTTTAGTATTATAATACTACAATGATAGTCACCAAATGAAAATTACTGAGAAAAAAAAAGAAGAAGATAAACGATTCTACTGGGGCTCGAACTCACGACATGATTTGAAAAATAACGTTACTTGAGATCGCCACAACCATCTAGGCTATCTCGTGTGGTGACCTTCAAGGCATTTTAAATAACTATATACCTTGCAATACGAGACAACGAATCGCGCAGCAAAATTTCAACCAATCAACAAATTTGAAAGGAATTCTAAATATTGTGCACATATGACGATATCGCCTCTTTAATTTTAAAGTTTGGTATCATTTGTGTAGAAACGACTAATATCAGACTAGTGTGATGTCACAATCTCAGATTACTGAGTCATTAATGTTTTCTATCACATTTCTTGTCTCACAATTTTGTAGCTTAAAATCCATTAGATAAGTCAGGAAATCAGTAAACAAAACATAGTAAAGGTAATTAACACCTGAAGAAAGTTCAAGGAAAATAAACTCAAATAGTAAAAAAGTTAATGAATTTTTTTTTAAATACATTAACAACTGTTAATAAGGGCACGAACCTCCCATAGTCGACTTACTTCACCAGTCATTTCTCCACAGATAAGACAGGGCTTTGAACTTAAATATTTCCTGACATAAGATTTACGAATGCTTTCTTTACTATTTCGTTTCTTTTGACGTCCTCTTTCATATAAGATGGGCCATTAAATTAAGCCACCCAATTAAAAAGAGGTAATGTCAAACTTGTGAGAGAAGCTGGCGTTTATGGCCACTAAACCACTGAGATATCTTCTTAAGTTAACATCTGTTTAATTGAACCTTTCATTTCTTCAGCACAATTTTTCAGAAATTCACGGATGTAACCACTTTAACCTAAAATATACACAGTAAAATGTATCACACATGAGTCAGCTCCGGACATCAACATGTGATCTCAAGCATGAATGGTATTTCACACTCTGAATATTATGACCAAGTAGTTCTATTTAATGTGTCTTGAAAAAAAACAAAAAAAATAAACAATTTACTTCACATTAAACTATGGACTACATGTAGATTTAATATGCATGCTGCTTGAGTCCAACAATGATGCAAACAATGTAACATTTGTAAAGAGTGGAGTTATTATTTATGGTAATAAATAAAACTCTTGCTTAAAAATCAAATATATCTGTTAAGCACCCCAATTAAAAAGAGGTAATGCCAAACTTGTAAGATAAGCTGACGTATATGGCCACGAAACCACCGAGATATCTCCTTAAAAAATATCTTTTTTAAACCTTTTAATTATTTCATTACATGCTTATGACCAAGTAGTTCTATTCAAGGTGTGTTGAGAAAGAAAAAAAAATTCACATTACACTATGGACTAGATTGAATGTGTAAGTTCCTTGAGTCTAATGATTATGCAACGAATGTAACATTTGTATAGGTTGGATGTATTATTTACGGTAGCAAACAATACTATTGCAAAGGAATAGTCCCATGTTTTTTTTGTAATTTTTCATAAGAAAGAGAACAATTTCAGAAACAATTTAGTGCAAAATTTATGTTTATATGTTATTCCTACCAGGTGATATTCAAATTTTAAAGTTCAACAGTTTCTATTTTCAAAATGGATTTCTATTGTCAAAATGGACTGGAATAAATCCTTCAAATTACCATTATACTCCTTTTTCGGCACGTAAAAAAACTCTGTACCAAAATAGCTAACAAAATTCTTGTTTGCTATTCTGATACATATAGTTTAAAAAGTGACAAAAAAGGAGTAAAATGGTAATGTGAAGGCTTTATTTCAGTCCATTTTGACAATAGAAATCCATTTTAAAAATAAAAGCTGTTGGTTCACAGAAAATGCCAATACACTAATATGAAAAGGCTCAGTATGACATCACAGCAACACATTCTCCCATGAAGTTTATGTATTTTATCAAAATCTATCATACTTTTTATTAGTAAAACCTGGTAGAAAAATAAATTGATAAAACTTAGGTATTTATCTGCATTGCTAAATATACCCTACTTCAAAACTTTTGGAAAATTGTTGCTGATCATACAAAACAACCAATTAATGTTCAAAGAAATACACAAACATTTGCAATGGAATACTCTCTATGACATAATCAAACATGAATTCATCATACTGTACAAAAACTTTAAAATGCAATTGGGTTATCATAAAAAATCCATGTCTCCTGAACGGAATATATGATCAACCTGATTTTTGCACCAAATTAGCACTAAAAGTATGCTCTTTTAAATACAATTACAACAAAAAAAACATGGGAATAATCCTTAAATTTTTAAAAACCTAGGGTGATGTACTGTTAGGCCAGTCATTAAAAATAGGTAATGTCAAACTTGTGTGATAAGCTGAAGTATAGGCCACTAAACAACCAAGATTATCTTCTTAAGGTAATATCTATTTTGAACCTTTTATTCCTTTAGCACAATTATTCAGCAATTCAAAATCAGCCATGGATGAAAGCATTTTAACCTAAAAATATACACAATAAAATGTATCAAACTGGGTCAGCTCCATACATCAACATCTGCTCTGAAGCATGGATGACATTTCACACTCTGAATATTCTGACCAAGTAGTTCTATTCAAGGTGTGGGGACAAAAAGGCCATTTTTCTTTGCACTAAACTTTGGACAAGAATATGCTGCTTAGAGATTATGCCAAAAATGTAGCATTTGTAAATATTGGATTTACATGGTAAGAAATAAAACTGTTACTTCAAAATGTAGGGTGATGAACAATTAAGCTACCCATTAAAAAGTGGTAATGTAGAGCTCATGGGATAAGCTGACATAAAGCCACTAAATCACTGAGATCTCTTTAAAAGTGATAACTTTTATGCAACATTTCATTGCTTAAGCACAATTTTTTCAAAACTTCTAATCAGCCACAGATGTAAGCAAATTTAACCTAAAACATACACAATAAAATGTATCAAACTGAGTCAGCTCCAGATATCAACATGTGATCTCAAGTATAAATTACATTTCACGCTGTTAATATTCTGACCAAGTAGTTCTATTCAAGGTGTGTTGACAAAAAGGCCATTTTTCGTGACACTAAACTATGGACAAGAATATGCTGCTTAGAGATAATGCAAAAAATTGTATCATTTGTAAATAATAGATTTACACGGTAAGAAATAAAACTGTTACTTCAAAATGTAGGGTGATGTACGATTAAGCTACCCATTAAAAAGTGGTAATGTAAAGCTCATAGGAAGCTGACATATAGCCACTAAACCACTGAGATCAATTATTGAAGTGATAACTTTTATGGAACATTTCATTGCTTAAGCTTATTTTTTCCAGAACTTTAAATCAGCCACGGATGTACATCTGTAAGCACTTTTAAGCTGAAATATACACAATAAAATGGATCAAACTGAATCAGCTCCATACATTAACATGTGATCTCAAGTATGAACGACATTTCACGCTGTTAATATTCTGACCAAGTAGTTCTAATCAAGGTGTATTGACAAAAAGGTCATTTTACTTCACACTAAACTCTGGACAAAAATATGCTTTAGAGATTATGCAAAAAATGTAACATTTGTAAATAAAGGATATACACGGTAAGAAATAAAACTGCTGCTTCAAAATCTAGGGTGATGTACGATTAAGCTACCCATTAAAAAGTGGTAATGTAAAGCTCATGTGATAAGCTGACATATACTGTAGCCACTAAACCACTGAGTGATAACTTTTATGGAACATTTCATTGCTTACAGCACATTTTTTCAGGACTTCAAAATCAGCCATAGATGTAAGCACTTTAACCTAAAATATACACAATAAAATGTATCAAACTGGGTCAGCTCCAGACATCAACATGTAATTTCAAGTATAAATGACATTTCACACTGTTAATATTCTGACCAAGTAGTTCTATTCACAAAAAGGTTATTTTTCTTTGCACTAAAGTCTAGACAAGAATATGCTGCCTAAAGATTATACAAAAAATGTAATATTTGTAAAGATTGGATTTACACGGTAATAAGTAAAAGTGTTGCTTCAAAATCTAGAGTGATCGATGTACTGTTAAGTTATTAAAAAGTGGTAATGTAAAACTTACGTAATAAGCTGACATATAGCCACTAAACAAGTGAGATCTATTTTTTAGTGATAACTTTTATGGAACTTTTCATTGCATAAGCACAATTTTTCAGACATTTAAAATCAGCCACGGATAAAAGCATTTTAACCTAAAAATATACACATTAATCTAATGTACCAAACCAGGTCAGCTCCATACATCAACATCTGCTCTGAAGCATGGATGACATTTCACCCTCTGAATATTCTGACCAAGTAGTTCTATTCAAGGTGTGGGGACAAACAGTCAAATCATGTCAAGATTTTACCATTGTAAAGATTCAATTTGTTATTTATGGTGCTAAATTGTTACTTAGAAATCTAGGCTGCTCTACTGTTATAAAGGAATATTCCCATGGCTTTTTGTAATATTCCCATGGTGTTTTGTAATATTCCCACAGTTTTTGTAATATTCCCATGGCTTTTTGTAATATTCCCATGGCTTTTTGTAATATTCCAATGGTTTTTTGTAATATTCCCATGGTTTTTTGTAATATTCCCATGGTTTTTTGTAATATTCCCATGGTTTTTTGTAATATTCCCATGGTTTTTTGTAATATTTTCATGGCTTTTTGTAATATTGCATTGGCTTTTTGTAATATTCCCATAGTTTTTTTGCAGTATTTCCATGGTTTTTGGAGAAAGAAAAAAAATTCAAAGAGCATACTTTTAGAGCCAATTTGGTACAAAAATCTGGTTGATATCATATTCTGTTCAGGAGATACAAATTTTTAAGATTTCCCAATTGCATTTTAAAGTTTTTGTACAGTATGATGAATTTGTGTTTGATGATGTCATAGAGGCAATTCCATTGCAAATGTTCATGTATTTCTTTGAATGTTAATTGGTTGTTTCTGTATAATTAGAAACAAAATTTAATCTTTTAAAGTAGGGTATGTTTGGCAATGTATATGAATACCTAACTTTCATCAGTTTACTTTTCTAGAAGGTTTTCATTATTATAACAGTATAGATGATAATATAACATGTATAGTAACAGTTTTCATTATTATTATTACAGCAATTAAGATGTCTATATTTGTGTATGACAGTGAAATATCTGTTTGAATTAGCATAAAAGGATTAGTTCAATGGTAAAGAAGGTGATCTTAAATGAAAGCAGACTTTAATAGAAACAAAATGGTGAAGAAATGACTGATGTAGTAAGTCTACTGTAGAAGGTTGGTGCCCTCATCCACACATTGATCAAAACTGTTAATGTACTTATATTTTGAAGAAAATTTATGTCCCTTTCTTACTATTTGAATTATTTTACTTCAAAGTATCTTCAGGTGGTAAATTATAATTACCCATACTAGATTATGTTTTACTACAGTACTTTCCTGACATATCCAATCAGTTTTAAAGCCACAAAATCAAAGGGGAAAATATGATAGAATACATAAAGACTTTTGAGCAATCTGAGGTTGTGACGTCACAAATTAGTCTAATATCAGTCGCTTTTACACAAATGAGACAGAACTTTAAACTTAAATATCTCCTTAACGGAATAAGATTTTTAAATGTTTTATTCACCCTTTTGTTTTTTTAGTTCCTTTTTCATATGATACGTATGTGCTTGACCACTTAACTTATCCTTTAAAACACAATGCTGCCAGGGATGATCTTTCTTTGCCCTACTTTTAAGTAGACTTAAACATTTTAAAGATAAATGTTACTTCATTTAGATTAAGCAAAAATAATTTTAAGGCACCTTAAATAAAACACTGTGCTTAAAGACATGCTCACAGTTTAAAATGTGTTGCACACGAGTTTTTGCTCTTATATCAATAAATATTTCAGATAACTAAATTATGGGATGCAAGTACAGTTTGGCGAAATGCGGCACATTGGAAAATAACATTTCAATCCAAGCTCTGAAGATGTTCGATTATAATCCTGCTGTCAGTTTTAAGATGTAAGAAGGATCTCACTGATTACTTTATTGAAGATGACTTCGATCTGATTGCCTTAACAGAAACATGGTTATCATCTACGGACAAGCATAAGAAAACTATTGGTGATTTGTGTTTACCTGGATATGACATATGTCACACACCATGCGCCATCAGGTCTAGTGGCAGTGTTGCCCTCTTGAACAAGGATAATTTAAAGCAAGGACCAGAAACGTCTCACAATGGCTCAACATTTGAAAGCCTTTGCTGTGATTTAAGTATCAAAGGGGCGTTCTCCCATAGTCCTATAAATCGCACTACCCCTAAAATGTTCCTGGATGAATTTTCAGATTGTTTAAATCTTCTTTCCTCATCCGCGTGCAAGCTGTTAGTCATCGGGGACTTCAACTTTCATTGGAACTCCGCTTGTGACCCAGATGCCACTCGCCTCAAGGACTTGCTTGAAACATTAAACATGTCACGATTTGTCAAAGATTCAACTCATGTCAATGGCCATTTTCTAGATTTAGTATGCGTGCGTTCCTCTGACAATCTTGTTGATTCTGTCAATGTTGCATGTTTCTTGACAGATCATGCTGCTGTGCATTGTTCCCTGAACCTGAGCAAGCACCAACCAACCAAACAGCAAATTTCATATCGTAGATATGCCTCTTTAAACCATGGTGCTTTTGCCAATGATGTTTGCCAGTCTGCACTTTTAAATAATTTATCTGACGATTTGAAAGTGCTTGTTGAGCAGTACGACACTATCCTCAGAACCATTCTTGATGATCATGCTCCTCTGGCAACCTCTACCATTACCATTCACCCTGCTAACCCTTGGTACTCTTCTGAGATAGCAGAAGCCAAGAAACTTTGGAAAAGACATAAGCGACGTTCGAGAAGAACTAAACTTGCAGTTGATAGACAGCTCCTCGAAGCTCAGCGTCTTGATGTTGTGAATATGATAAATAAAGCAAAATCAGCGTACTACAGGGACAAAATATCTAGCTGCGATAACCAGAAGGAACTGTTCAAAATTGTTGAATCTTTGCTCCATAATAAAGGAAAAGCCAGATTACCAACACACAACTGTAAGAATAAGTTGTCAGAGAAATTTAGTGACTACTTAATCTCACAAATTTGCAATGTACGTAATGGACTGGATGCATCAGATTTTTCACATAATGTATTGGTGGACAATGACGAACCTAATCCAGATGTCATCCCACTTGAATGTATACTCCTGCTACTGATGAAGAAATCTAAAACTCATCTCTTCATCACCGTCCAAATCTTGTGAAATCGACCCCATTCCTACTTGGCTGGTAAAGAAACATCTCAGTCTAGTAGTCCCAGTTATTACAAAGATTGTAAATCTTTTGCTTTCCACTGCAACCTTCCCAACACACTTCAAAAATGCTCATGTTACACCGCCTTTGAAGAAACCTACCTTGGATCCAAAAACTCTAAAAAACTTCTGCCCTGTGTCTAACCTTTCTTTTGTATCAAAGTTCATTGAGAAGGTTGTTGCATCACGCATTCATGACCATTTGTCTGAAAATATGTTATATGAACCATTTCAGTCTGCATATAAAAAACATCATAGAACTGAAACCACCTTACTCAGAGTCAAAAATGACATTCTAAGAGCAGTTGACAACAAACATGGAGTGTTTTGAGTTCTCCTTGACAATTCTGCGGCCTTCCACACCATAGATCATGGAATCCTTCTAACACGACTTCGTTCTATTGGTGTCGAAGGTGCAGCTCTGGATAGGATTGGATCTTACATAAGTGACAGAATTCAGGCGGTCAACATAAATGGCACACTATCATCTAGTGTTTATCTCCCATTCGGGGTCCCACAGGGCTCAGTCCTTGGCCCCCTCTTCTTTACCGTCTGTTCTAGACCAATCGCTGCTATCACTAGGAAACATGCGCTTAATGTACATCTATATGCTGACGACACTCAACTATATCTATCCTTTAAAATGAATACGCCAAATGCTGAACTTTCAACCCGTCAACGTATTTAAGAATGTGTGTTGGATATAAAATTTTGGATGACTACAAACAAATTGAAGTTGAACGATGACAAAACAGAGCTTATTGTTGTCACTTCTAAATATAATCATGATAAAATACAAACCCAACAGATGCAGATTGGTGATTCCATCATCCAACCTTCCTCCACTGCTCGCAATCTTGGTATAATCTTCGACTACACCATGTCCATGAAATATCATGTAATGAAGCTCTGCCAATCTGCCTTTTTTCATATCAAGAACATCAACAGTTTTTAGAGAATTTTATCTGATGAATCAGCGGCCACAATTGTCCATGCCCTTGTAACATCCAGGTTGGATAATGGTAATTCCCTGTTGTACAGCATCTCAGACAGGTTGATTGAAAAGATCCAGCGCGTGCAGAATGCAGTGGCCCGTATTTGATCAAAAACCAGAAAATATGGTCACATGACACCCATCTTAAAACGGCTCCACTGGCTTCCAATCCGTCATCGTATCAAGTACAAAATTATGCTACTCACATAGGAAGCCCTCAATGGCAAATCACCGATGTACCTTAAGGAACTCCTCACACCATATTCATCATGTCACAACCTAAGGTCTGCAGATAAAGGTCTTCTAGCTATTCCTAAAATTTCCACAGCTGCTGGTGACAAGGCCTTTTCCCGTAGCTGCACCTAAGCTATGGAACTCTATTCCTTTAAACATTCGTTGTTGTACTTCCTTAAACATCTTTAAGAAGAATCTCAAAACATACTTGTTCACCATTGCTTATGATTGACTTTGTTTACATTCCTGGTGTTTGTCATATGTATATTTCATATGTTCTATGCAATTTATTCGCTATGTTCCTTTTCAGCACCTCGGATTATGTTTGCATAGATAGATTGACGCTTTAAAAATGCATAATTAGTATTATTATAATTTTAATATGGTACAATACAGTAATCGAAAACAGTAATCTTTTAATCAACCTCACATATGATGACAACTTAAGGATCATTTAAATCACAAATTACATCCTGTGATACATATATGTGCTGCATAAATTCTTAATACAAAATAAGTGAGGGAATTTAAATTAAATTTGGATTTCGAAAACAATGCAAAATCCTAAAGCTTGATTTTTCTATTTCAAGATATGAATAAAACATGACCTTACACCATGGGACTGAAGAATATTAATGCGCTCTTTGTGCACATGAAAAATGAAACATGGTTTGTCAATATGATGTTACTGTAACAGAGCACTAATATACTTTTTGTCAATTTTAATTTTTGTTTGTTTATAATCATCGGGTACAGTAATAGGACTTTGTGATTGAGAACGCATATACTCTGTACAACATATGATTGGAGGCATATACTTCGTACAACATATGATTGGGGGCATATACTCCGTACAACATATGATTGAAGGCATATACTCTGTACAACATATGATTGAAGGCATATACTCCATACAACATATGATTGAAGGCATATACTCTGCAAAACATATGATTAAAGGCATATACTCTGTACAATATATAATTGAAGGCATATACTCCATACAACATATAATTTGAGGCATATACTCTGCGCAACAAATGATTGAAGGCATATAATTTGTACAACATATGATTGAAGGCCTATACTCTGTACAACATATGATTGGGGACATATACTCTGTACAACATATAATTGAAGGCATATACTCCGTACAACATATGAATGAAGGCATATATTCCGTACAACATATGATTGAAGGCATATACTCTGCAAAACATGATTGAAGGCATATACTCTACACAGCATATGATTAAAAGCATATATTCCGTACAACATATGATTGAGGGCATATACTCCATACAACATATGATTAAAGGCATATACTCTGTACAACATATGATTGAAGGCATATACTCCATACAACATATGATTGAAGGCATATACTCTGCAAAACATATGATAAAAAGGCATATACTCTGTACAATATATGATTGAAGGCATATACTCCATACAACATATAATTTGAGGCATATACTCTGCACAACAAATGATTGAAGGCATATACTTTGTACAACATATGATTGAAGGCATATACTCTGTACAACATATGATTGAAGGCATATACTCTGCACAGCATATGATTGAAGGCATATACTCTGCACAACAAGGCATACACTCTGTACAACATATGATTTAAGGCATATACTCTGTACAACATATGATTGAAGGCATATACTCCATACAACATATGATTGGAGGCATATACTCTGCACAACAAATGATTGAACGCATTTACTCCGTACAACATATGATTGGAGGCATGTACTCCGTACAACATATGATTGAAGGCACATACTCCATACAACATATGATTGAAGGCATATACTCTGCACAACATATGATTGAGGGCATATATTCTGCACAACATATTATTGAAGGCATATACTCCATACAACACATGATTGAAGGCATATACTCTGTACAACATATGATTGAGGGCATATACTCTGCACAATATATGATTGAAGGCATATACTCTGTACAACATATGATTGAAGGCGTACTCCGTATAATGCATGATTGAAGGCATATACTCCATACAACATATGATTGAGGGCATATACTCTGCACAATATATGATTGAAGGCACATACTCTGCACAACATATGATTGAAGGCATATACTCTGCACAACATATGATTGAAGGCATATACTCTGCACAACATATGATTGAAGGCATATACTCCGTACAAAGCATGATCGAAGGCATATACTCCATACAACATATGATTGAGGGCATATACTCCGTACCACATATGAGGATTGATGTGAGTTGTAAATTTTTTAAAGTAATTAAAGGACAGTTAAAGATTTTACATTCACCAGAAAGAGCTTTAAATTCTGAACAGAGTACAGTAGTCTTTTCAATTATAGCAAAAACACACTGTACGGAGACACAATCTAAAAACAGAACTTAAGGAATTAATATTATATTTGGAATTTGTTAAGAACGCAAAAAGCTCAGGCTTAATTTTCCATTACACGATATGAATAAAGTATGGCGTTAGACTTTGGGGATGAAGAACCTGAGCTGTTTATGCACAAAAAATTGAACATGGTTCGTCAAAATGATAGTAATGTAACATAGTTCTAAATATAATTTGAACAGGTTTGGTTTTCAATCATAGGGTAGAGTAGAAGGACTTTGTGTTTGAAGACATACTACTGTATATAATAAACTAATGTAACTGAGTTTTGTGCATTTTGTGACTTTTTAAAGGTGTGAATCGTTAAACATTTTACATTCACCAGATTGAGTTTTAAATTCTAAATAAAAATGTCTTTAAATTATGTTAAAAGCACAAGTGTACTGTTTAAAAACAGAACCAGTGAAGGAATTTAAATTGTATATGGAATTGAATAACCCATTAAATAAGAGTGCACACTCCAGGCACTTCATTTTCCATTTCATGATATGAATAAAATATGACCTTAGACTTTGGGAATGATCTAAAAATCTTTGAGCTGTTTGCGCGCATGAAAAATTAAACATGGTTATGTCAATGGTTTGTTAATGTATCAAATTACTTGTTTTGTCAATTTTAAAACATTTTGCTCACAGTGATAGGATACAACAGAAGGAGTTTGCGATGGAAGGCATACTTTGTAGAAGAATAATGATGTTAATATAACTGAGTATTGATGTGTACTTGACTTTTTAAATATACATGGACAGTTACCAGAAAGAACTTTAAATTCTGAACAGAGTAGTCTTTAAAATATATCAGAAACACACCTGTAGCATAGTATGTACTACACACCTGTAGCATAGTATGTACTACACACCTGTGGCATAGTATGTACTACACACCTGTAGCATAGTATGTACTACACACCTGTAGCATAGTATGTACTACACACCTGTAGCATAGTATGTACTACACACCTGTAGCATAGTATGTACTACACACCTCTAGCATAGTATGTACTACACACCTGTAGCATAGTATGTACTACACACCTGTAGCATAGTATGTACTACACACCTGTAGCATAGTATGTACTACACACCTGTAGCATAGTATGTACTACACACCTGTAGCATAGTATGTACTACACACCTGTAGCATAGTATGTACTACACACCTGTGGAATAGTATGTACTACACACCTGTGGCATAGTATGTACTACACATCTGTGGCATAGTATGTACTACACACCTGTAGCATAGTATGTACTACACACCTGTATCATAGTATGTACTACACACCTGTAGCATAGTATGTACTACACACCTGTAGCATAGTATGTACTACACACCTGTAGCATAGTATGTACTACACACCTGTAGCATAGTATGTACTACACACCTGTAGCATAGTATGTACTACACACCTGTAGCATAGTATGTACTACACACCTGTAGCATAGTATGTACTACACACCTGTAGCATAGTGTGTACTACACACCTGTAGCATAGTATGTACTACACACCTGTAGCATAGTATGTACTACACACCTGTAGCATAGTATGTACTACACACCTGTAGCATAGTATGTACTACACACCTGTAGCATAGTATGTACTACACACCTGTGTCATAGTATGTACTACACACCTGTGGCATAGTATGTACTACACACCTGTGGCATAGTATGTACTACACACCTGTAGCATAGTATGTACTACACACCTGTGGCATAGTATGTACTACACACCTGTAGCATAGTATGTACTACACACCTGTAGCATAGAATGTACTACACACCTGTAGCATAGTATGTACTACACACATGTAGCATAGCATATACTACACAAAGTCTAAAAACAGAACTTTAAATTATATTTGAAATTCGTTAAGAATGCCAAATTCAAAATCTAGAAATGAAAAGGTATGACCTTAGACTGGGGATAAAGAACATTTATGAGCTCTTTGTGCACATGAAAAATTAAACATGGCTTGTCAAAATGATGTTAATGTATTAAAAGTACAAATGTAATTTTTATGAATTTTCAAACATTTTTGTTTACAATCATCAGGTACAGTAAAGGACAAGTAACTGGAGACACACTGTAAAGGAAATGATGTTGACTTATACAGAAATTTTAGCTTGCAGCAAGCTTGTGACAAGCTAACATTTTAAGCTTGTGCAAGCATGCTGCAAGCTCGCGCAAGCATGCTGCAAGCTTGCACAAGCATGCTGCAAGCTTGCACGAGCATGCTGCAAGCTTGCACGAGCATGCTGCAAGCTTGCACGAGCATGCTGCAAGCTTGCACGAGCATGCTGCAAGCTTGCACGAGCATGCTGCAAGCTTTGCACGAGCATGCTGCAAGCTTGCACGAGCATGCTGCAAGCTTGCACGAGCATGCTGCAAGCTTGCACGAGCATGCTGCAAGCTTGCACAAGCATGCTGCAAGCTTGCACAAGCATGTGGCAAGCTAGTATTTGGAACAAATACTAGCTTGCACAAGCTAACATTAGCTTGCGCAAGCTAGCATAAAGTATTTGCTAGCTTGCAAAAAGTTTTGCTAGCTTGTGCAATCTTGCAGATAGTTTTTGCTAGCTTGCACAAACTAATTTGTTCCAAATACTAGCTTGCTGCAAGCTTGCAGCAGCTTGCGCAAGCTAAAAATTGTTAGCATGTTGCAAGCATGTTGCAAGCATGTTGCAAGCATGTTGCAAGCATGTTGCAAGCATGTTGCAAGCATGTTGCAGGCATGTTGCAAGCATGTTGCAAGCATGTTGCAAGCATGTTGCAAGCTTGCTGCAAGTTTGCTGCAAGTTTGCTGCAATCTTGCTGCAAGCTTGCTGCAAGCTAATATTTATGTAAGGGTAAAGGCAACATCAGCCAAATTGCTTTAAAAACTATTAGCAACCATCACAGTAGCAAAAAAACTGTTATTATACTTTGACCATTTTACAGCATTTTTAAACTCATCAATTTATATATTTAACATATCAATTTACATATTTTATCCAAATTTTGTGACGTATTACAAAGTGACCATTATATCTTCTATACAATAAGAATTTTTGGCACTTAGACACCTCCAACCCACACCCTTGATTTTCTCAAAATCAGGGGTAATCCACACCATTCAACCCAAGAGACTTCGCAATTCATTGATTAGCAACCAGCTATTGTTACACCATACACAACAGAGAGGTAATCTATACCTTCTTAACTGACAGCATCCTCAAAGTCTATTCACAGTTTACTTGTTAACAATCAGCTACTGTTACACTCTATACAATAGGTCATTCATCTGGGGCTCAAGCTACATAACTGCTGTTCAGAGAAGCGAATCAGATTAGTCCTTGGCTGAGCCTAAATTTAGATATACATTCTATGCTTGGGAGAATTTTGTGCAAAACCCATGAATGATTAATGATCATCCATGACCATCCTAAAGATGCTTACTTCCTCTTGTAGTAAATCCATTGCTTTTCAAATAGCTATGATATGTGCCGCACAAGCAGGTGCAATTATTTGCACCACTTTCGTAGTGTACGTGTCTTTTTTTTACTATAAAAACAAAAAAATATTGATTAAAACACTTTTTGTTTGGGTTTTTTAGTAGAAATGATTGTTATTTTTATTGCCGGTCCATTTTTACAATATTTTCGTTGAATACTCATATTGCAGGTATCAAAATTGATTTCTTTCATAATTGGGGTATTAAAATTGTATAATTTCATACTGCAGTTACCAAAAAATCTGTCATACTTGTGGGTATGCAGCAAAGTCTGACCAAAAGTGTCTGAGTCTTTACGATTCTCACAGGAATAGACTTTCCCATTATTTTCAATGACTAAGGTTTAGTTTAGGGAAAAAAATTTGGTTGTGTTGATCAAGAAAGGGATCGGGGTGTTGTCATTATCTGAAGCCTTCTTAACAGTGTGCTTTAGCAGCTGCAAGGGCAAAAGGGTTTGGTTTGATTGGAAGAAATATTTTTTTCTTGGTAGAGAGGTTGTTCTTAATGTGTATAAGCAGTTAGTTAGGCCTCACCTTGAGTATACTTTCAGGCTTGGAGTCCCTTTTATGAGAAGGATAAGTTTATTTTGGAGCAGGTTTAGCGAAGAGCCACTAGACTTATTCCCGAAGTAAGGAAGCTCTTTTATGAATCTAGGTTGTAAATTCTTGGTTTGACTATGCTTGAGTTGAGAAGAGTATGTGGCGATTTGATTCAGGTTTTTTAGTTCCTATCTGGTAGTGATGCTTTGACTTCCTGTTATTTCTTGCATGTTTCAGCTAATCCTCATGTGACACATGGTAACAGTTTAAACTTGACCAAAGAATTCTCACAGATAGATATTCGGCATTTTAGCATTTGGCAAAGAGCTGTTAATAAGTGGAATGGTTTGCCTGAGTGGGTAATTAGCTCCAATTCTGTTCACAACTTTAAAGTCAACATTGATATGTTGACAATACTGTATGTCAACAAAGACGCCCAGAGTTAGTAAAGAACTTTCTTTACTAACTCTGGGCGTCTTTGATCTCTTTTTTTTTTGTAGTGGTGGTGTTAGTTCGGGCTTTTTATGGGGTGACTAACCTTTCTTAGCCAGTAATCGTGTTATGTTATGTTATGTTAATTGAAAAAAAACTTTTCACCAAGTCATACATCACAAATTTCACATAAACAAAAAACTGATTAAATTTTGATCGGCCATAAGTCAAAAACTAAACATGCTTTTCCAAAATTCAAATTTGATCTGTTCAGATCTTCATAGACTCTTAACCATGGGCGAGATTTGCCAACCGAAAATTGAGGGGGGCGGATCAATAGTGGGTAGGGGGAGATCACAAAATAACACTAAGATGCAAAAAAATCACAATACAAAATTTACAAATTTAGAAAAAAAGTGGGAGGGGGTAAGTGCCTCCTTTGACCCCCTCAAATCCCACCTATGCTCTCAACCAATACAGGAAATGCTATTAATGTTCGTCAACTTTTGATAAAATTGAGTACTGATGAAACATGGACAGGCACAGACATTATATTCATCAAAAAAAGCTTTTAACTTCTGAACAAAATTAACTTTCAATTAACAAAACAAGATCACTTTCCTTTAAATGATATATTTTTTTTTGCTATTGTGATGTTTTTTAATTGATTATTTAGCGGTTACCTTCAAAGACTGGAAATAAATATACGGTTCTGGCAGTTATAACCGCGAGGAAAAGAAGAATTCGTTGGAAATTTGATTTTTTTTTGTTCGTTAACGAAAATAATTTAAATATATATATTTTTCTAGATTTCTTCAGTAAGCAACAGTATATGGGGTAAATATGTGCTCTAAAAATGTCCGCCGTGTAATTTTGTGCTGAAAAGTACATTAAATTGTGAAAGAGGGAAGCATGATATAAAGATGTAATTATACTACAATAATAATATTTTTTTTAAATACTTTTATTAAAAACCGTGGGAAATTGTATAATTAATTCCAACTCTGTGCCTCCACACATCCATATACCTTTAAAGTTGTAACGAATTTGTAGGAAAATGACTGCAGGTGAAGAAAATCTACAATAGAAAACCATGGTGATGATGTCACATCCTCATTTTCCTGACAATTTCATAATGAAATAACCCTTTTTAAGAGAAATGATCCATCAATCATTCATAGGCCTTGCAAAGTAGGCATATTTATATTTAGACTAAGCCAAGGCAAATCTTATTTGCTTCACTGCAAAGCAGGTATGTGGTTTGAGCCCTAGATGAATGACCTATTGTGTACAGTGTAACAGTAGCTGGTTGCTAGTAAGTGAACTTCTAATAGACTGTGAAAAGGCTTTCAATTGGAAGGTATTGATTACCTCTCTGTTGTGTATGGTGTAACAATAGCTGGTTGCTAGTCAATGAATTGTGAAGTTTCTCGGGTTGAATGGTGTGGATTACCCCTGATTTTGAGAAAATCGAGGGTGTCGGGTTGGAGGGGTCTAAGGGAAAAAAATTCTTAATGTTTAATGCATTTTATTAAAATCAAACATGTATTAATAGTAAAATTAATTCTTTCAATTTGTTTGTGGTGGTTAAATCATAGTTTATACTTCACGACACACCCAGAGTTCCTGGAGAGGCACTTCATACCAAAAGTGGTAGGGGTGTGCCGCGCATTAAACCATACCCACAGTATAACAGATTTTTTGGTACCTGCAATATGAAATTATACAATTTTGATACCCACAGTACAAAAGTCAATTTTGATACCTGCAGCATTGAGTATTCGATGAAATTATTGCAAAAATAGGTCGGCAGTACGAAACTGGCCGAGTAGAGCAGCACTTTTTTGGACCTGCACTACAAAAATGTTGAAAAAAGACATGCACTACAAAAATTGCGCAAAAAAGACACCTGCACTATGAAAATGATGCAAAAAAGCTCCTGCTTGGGGCAGCACATATACAATACCTCACATAAGAAAGTAACTTTCCCCTTCCCCACCCCGCCTCCCGGCATGAGCTGTTACTCTCTTGACATGTCCAATAGTTGCCAACCACAAAACCTAGCCCCAAATTTGTTTTAAGAAAGTATAGAAAGTTTTGTAACGATGTGATGTCGTTACCACATTTGATTTGTCATTTCCTGTACATGTTGATAAGAAACACCTATCTGAATTGCTTTGAAAATCCAACAGACCAGTATATGTAGCAAATGTTTAAAACATCTTAATATTTCCAGAAGGTGTACCCTGAGAATATCCGATCACACTGTATGACACATTAAAATGATCTTTCAACATCTAAATTCCACATGGAAAACATTTTTACCATCCACTTTTAAAGCCTTCCAAAACATGGAAGGATGATGTAAAACAAGAATAAAAATTACATACATTATCAATTAAATAAAATAGGTTATAAAGGCCATGCCTGATAAGCATTAACGCCTTTCACAAATAGAAATTCCAAACTGGTGTAAAGTTCCTTGGAAAATCATCAAAAATGTAGTGGTTTTACAACTTACAAGGCACACAGGTGAAAGCTGATCCAGGGAGTCATTATTCTGGAGTAAGTGCTCCCTGGTTGGTCGCTGGAGAGGGAGTTTCTTGCTGATAGCAAAAACAGATTTGAATAAGATTCCTTGAATCAAAGGACAAATGTGGCGTGTGATCAGAGATAATTGCTTCATCTCTGTTCACGTTTTGTTCTCGTAAAAGTAGTCGTATAAAATATTATGAAACAGAAATCTTCAGGTTCTTGCACGGCATGATTTACAATGTCTTTTTTTCAATTCGCAATTCCACTTCAATCCCAAGCTGGTGTGAACTGTGAACAGCCACATCCATCAGGGAATTAATTTGTTTTAAGTATCGCATGTGTAATATTTCCAGTCATAGCAACTTCATCAAGCTCCTACATATAAAGTAGAGTAATGCTGTTGCCAACCTTCCACATGTTTTAAAAGGGTTTCCACATTAAAGTACGACTGAAACAAAACTAAGTTTGTTTATAGAGTTTCATAATATTTACGGAGGTATTAAATGAAGGTAAAACAGTCTAAGACAGCCTTTTATAATAGGTATGGATAATCAAAGTTTCAAGATTAATTTGCTCCTGCAAAATTTGGCATGTTAAAGAAGGATTGTACTCAACAACATTGGAACCGGAAGGCAAAGGCAAAATGTGACTATTTTTTCTTTTTTTGTAATTTGCAAAACTAATCATTTTGAGGGATGAGAAGTGAGTTTCTATACATTAGATCTTTGAATTAAAAAAAAAAAACACAAATATTACTTCAAAATGAACAAAATATAATTCCCTATTTGTATGCTTTACACTTTTTCTCTATTAGTTATCCTCAAAATATCACTATGAAATAACTCTCTTTAGGAGGAATGGTCCATCCTTCATTCATTCATGGGCATTGCACAAATTCCTCCAGGCATATCATACATTTTTATTTTCAGAGTCAGCCAAGGACTAATCTGATTCAGCTTCACTGCAAAGCAGGCATGTGGCTTCAGCTCCAGATGAATGACATATGTTGTTGCTGGCAAGTGAACCATGGAGAAGCTATCATGCTAGAAGGTGTGGATTACACCTGTGTTGTGTAGAGTGTAACAATAGCTGATTGCTAGCAAGTAAACTGTGAATAGGCTCTCAGCTTGGAAGGTGTGTATTACCCCTGATTTGAGGAAATCAGAGGTGTCGGGTTGGAGGAGTCCAATGCATTTTATTCCGGTTTTCCAGTTGATATAACATTTGAAACTCATTCACTCTTAAATGCCAGATCAACAATATTATTGTCTATTTGGAACTGTAATTTTCGAACAATAATTTTGGAACCATACCAAACTGATACGGGGTGATTTTTGTAACACTTGAAAGAAATCCATTGATTCTTTCATTTTCTAACCATTTTTGATGTTAGTCATATTGAGATTTTCAGAGTAAATTAGAGCCAAACATGATTATTTTCCATATTTTCACCAAAACTAATTCAGGGTATACTTCAAAAAAAAAGTTTTAACTTTATTTTTGCTCAGTCATTTAAGCATATCAATTACTGTACTGCAAATCTAATCAAATGTTGCCAGAACCTATTTCAAATTGAAAACTTTTGGGCATTTTATGCTGTTTTTTTTTTACGATTTTTGGTCCATTTTGAAACAACATTTAACTCCTAAACGGAAAACCAGAACGGAATGTTTTTTTTTCGCCGCCTGAAAGATCATGAAGGGATTTTTCAAATGAGCTATGTCAATACATATCTTCCTGACAAAAAGAAGGAACTTACAGACTTACATTTTTTCACTTCATAAACTGTAATATAATGTGAAATTGAGATCTACAAGGAGGACATGTGATGAGTTTGTTTGTTTGTTTGATGAGGGCTTAACAGCACCACAACAACGAGGGTCAAATTGTGCCTGAGAGGTCAGATCATTCTAGAGGTAGGAAGGAAAGGAAACAGGGGAAGAATGAGAGAAATTCAAGAACAAAAGTCAGAAAGCTGTGATCGAGAGAGGAGGTGCATGGGTGAAACAAAAACAAAGTAGAGAGGGGGTTGAAGAGGCGAATTAAATATGAAATATGGTTAAAGAGGGAAGCATGATGAAGGAAGGAGATAATTTTATCCAGAAGATTTTTCTGGAAGATCTCGGCAATTAAGTTGTGGGGAGCGAGGGAAGCTCTGGGAAGGTTGTACAGGGGGCAAGCAAGGAGAACATGATGGATTGTGAGGGTGCAGTGGCAATTGTTGCAGAGGGGTTGGGGGGAGCTGATAAGAAGGTGGGAGTGAGTGAGGTGGGTGTGATCAATTCTAAGACGGGTAATATGAACGTTGTCGATACGAGAGAGGTTGTTGATGGTAGATTTGAGCGGAATTGTGGGCTGGATGACATAGAGTTTGTTGTCAATTCGGGAGTTCCATGAGGTTTGCCAGCGGTCACGAACAAGGAAAGCAATAAGCGGTTTGATGTCAGAGAGGCTTTTGGGAAAAGAGGTAGGGAGGAGGTTGAGGGCAAGCTTAGCGGCTGCATCAGCCCTGTCATTGCCAGGGATGCCAACATGGCTGGGTATCTAGAAGAAAAGAACACTTTTCCTGCAAAGGGTGGGAGAAAGGAGTTTTCAGAGGTGGCATGTGAGGTATCCCATGTGATGAGATGACCTGAAAGAAAGGAACACTGCAGGAGGCAGTCTCGAGGAAAAGTAAAGCAGTACGTTTGTAATTCTTTCAACACCTAGTGACTAGTATGTGTAAATTTCCTATACCTGTTTTGTTAAATCATGACCATACATAGCATTTAGTCTAAACCTCACAATACAGTATATTTTGTGTCTTCAGCCCCAACAAAATTTAAAATCTGTCGGGGTCTATATTGCTCACAACAGAAACCACAATCCAGCACAAGCAATTAGCAATTACACCAGGGATTTCCACACACTTAACCTCTCTCCATGGTCATAATTTTACACTAATAATAAACAAATTACACTGCAGTTGCACTGACTTCTACACTCAACACAAGGACAAAAGTATTTCCCTATGGTCAATGTGTCTGGCTCGAAGTAATACTTTACAAATAGGGTGGTATTTAACAGTGAAGGTTTTGTTTGTTTATTAATAAGTGATGTTTTTGTTCAATTACCTTGAAGGCTTTGAGAATTTTGACTGAAAATCCATTACAACAAATTTTTATCATGGTCATTGCTTAAAACCAGGAACATCTCAACCAGCCCTCAAATGGAGCAGGGCCGGTAGGAGTAAAAGTTATATATTTCCTTGTTTCCCAAACCACAAAACTGTATAAAGTTTCACTTCTCCAAGATAACAACTACTGTACTCCCACTGGTGTTAGTGGTATTTTTAGTGACACACATCTGTATATAATTGCAATCCATTGCAATATAAGAAGTAACTGTAATCAATGCTGGCATTGTTCGTCTTTGCTGCTGGGGAAAGGTGAAATGAACTATTGAGCATAGACCTATTTATACCTCAATGTTATGATGCAATGTTAATCTTGTGGAATGATGTGGTTAATTTGTTGCTTAATAATTACAGGCCAAACTTTTAGGCAGCGCCATGACTAAAGGTATTACATACTTTTCTACAGTAAATAATAGAGTATATTTTACATCAAAAAAAGCAATCTTGGGTAAGAATATTGATACTTTTAAGGATGAAAATAATATTTGGGTCATGAAACTTCTTTTTATAAGAAAATGAGTCAAAGTTGGGATGATATTTGCATATTCCCCAACCATGAAATCATTCTCATATCTTATTTCACTCCTTATTTTGAAGTAATTTCCATATCAACTAGTATGCAAAAGATGATAAACAACCTTATGAATATCATGCAATTGATTTTCCACATTTTCAAGAGCTTGCAAACCAAAAAACTTTATTTTCAGGATACAGCTTTCCCTCAATCTTGCAAAACTTGATAATAATAGGTCATGATATAGGTTACTAGAACTGACGGAAGGACAGTATGCTCAACTAATCAAAGCTAGTGTAGAGAATGGGCTTATAGAGTGAAGTATATACAGAAATAGGTTAGCAGTGGCAGATGATTTCAAATTACTTGAGCTTTGAAAGATGCACTTACCTTTTCATTTGCACTACAAGCTTCAAAATATCTTTGAGTTCTCCTAAATATTTTTGGACAAAAAAAGCTCAGGTAACTCAGAAAACATTTAAAACCTACATGTAGTAGTCTTTATAAGTACAACACCTCTTTTACTGTAGTCCTATCAATTGAATAACAAAAAACAAAGAAAGGAGGGGCCCTGACTTGCCAATGTCGATGAAAGAATGCCATTCAACCCCCTTTCCAACCTGTACACTACCCCAACCCCTACACATTCCCAGAACTACATCCTGGATTGTAATACAACTTCCAATTTAAGAAAATATGTGTATCAAGCAAACGTCAAGCAGCATGAAAAATGTACAATAACATTAAAGCCAAATTAGGCGAAACAATATTGCTTAACGTATGACAAACTGGACATTAAAAACAATACAAAACCCCTCACCACTAATAATGCATATTCCAGACTGTCCCACATTCCATCTCAACCTGTCCCAAATGTCATCCTACATCTATACTCCATGCAATCACACCTGAAAACCAGATACTGTATGTCATTTCACCACTTGCATGACCCACATGCCATCACAACTGAAATCCAGATGACATCGCACCACGTGCCATTCCGCCCTGTCCCAAATGTCGACCCACCCTCTTCATGCAGGGGCTTATCTAGTGAACCGTGCAGCCTTCTTTTACACGGCCATTTTCTCGAAATCACGGCTGAAAATGCACACACGGCAAAAGCCGTGGTATATTCGGTATATTTGCTATATTCTCAGAAATCCACAGTTGTAGGATATTTGCAGTAAAAATTAATTAATATTGACATCTGAATAAAGTAAATATGCTTATAACAAAAGTTATATTTTTGTATAAGATAATATGTGTGACTCTATGGGTGATGTTAACCGATCTGGGTCGATTGTTGAGGTTACATAGAGGTGAGGTGCAATTTGATGATACATCTAATAAGAAATTAAATTTTCAAATTATTCCCAACTGTCGAGAAGTCAGCATTAAAATGCTGCGCTTACGCACCCCCAGGCCCCCACCCCACAATGCATGAAAAGAAAAAAGAAATACAAAAACTAGAACGGTAAATACTGTCATGGTTCCCATGCCCATACAAATTGACACACATATCATGACCCGGCCAATTATTACCCGTTACAAAATAACATCTCACACTAAGTCCCACATGGTATCACAAGTCCCACATGGCATCCCATGTCCCACATGGTGTCCCACATGGCATTCTATGTCCCACATGGCAATCCATGTCCCACATGGCATCCCACCCCATGTTCCACATGACATCCCATCCCATGTTCTACATGGCATTCCACTATATCTCCCACATGGCATCCCATGTCCCACATGGCATTCCATGTCCCACATGGCATTCCATGTCCCACATGGCATTCCATGTCCCACATGGAATTCCATGTCCCACATGGCATCCCACCCCATGTTCCACATGACATCCCATCCCATGTCCCACATGGCATTCCACTATATCTTCCACATGGTATCCCACCCCATGTCCCACATGACATCCCATCCCATCCCGTGTCCCATGTGGCATTCCATTGTATGTCCCACAGGGCATCCCATCCTATGACCCACATGGCATTCCACTCTATTTCCCACATGGATCACATCCCATGTCCCAAATGACATCCCACCTAATGTTCCACATGACATCCCATGCCTTGTCCCACATGGCATTCCACCATATCTCCCACATGGCATTCCACCATACAGTGTCCCACATGACATTCCACCATACGGTATCCCACATGGCTTTCCACCATGTCCCACATGGCATCCCACTCTATGACCCACATGGATCCCATCCTGCATGTATGTCCAACATTAATCCAACCATATGTACCACATGACATCCCTTCCTATATCCCACATGACATCCCTCCTTGTGTCCTGCATCAGTGGCTGCCCACCTGATGTCCCACATGGCATCCCAACTTATGTCCCATCATATGTTCCACATGGTATCCCTCCCAATGACATCCTACCTTATGTCCCATGTGGCATCACATCCCATGTCCCCATGGCCTCCTACCCTATGTTCCACATAGCCTCCTACCCTATGTCACATTCTATGGTACTCATGGCATCCCACCATTTCCCACATGGCATTCTACCCTGTTCCACATGGCATCCCACCCCATGTCCCACATGGCATCCCACTCCATGTCCCACATGGCATCCCACTCCATGTCCCACATGCCATCCCACTCCATGGCTCACATGACATCCCATAGGCTCCATAAGAAGTTTCATCCTAGCTATCACAGTCCCTGATTGAGCATACTAAGTATGAAAGTGTCAGCTCATATAATAAGTTATATGCAAATGAGTTGTTAAATAAGAAAAAAAGGTGGGGTCAAATAGTTATGCCTGATATAGCCCTTGGTATATACCACATGGTATATATTATATCATGTTTCTCATGGCCCCCATCCATGTCTCACATGGCATCCCTCCCTATGTCCATATGCAATCACATCCTGTCACACTCCCTGACTATTAAAGCATACTGGATAGAAAAGTCTGGTCAGTTCATATACTGTAGCAACTTTATGCAAATGACCACAATAATAAAGGTGGAGTTTAATAATCATGCCTGATACAACTGTTGGTGCCCAAATATTTTGAAGAATTTTAAACCTCAAGTGTTACAAGAGAGACTTGAAGATTTCTAAAGAATATTGGAAACTTATATCATTTTACAGTTATCTTCTAAATAAATATCAAATGTTTTGTAGACCTTTTAAGGACACTAGTCTTCAATCCTGTCTTAAAGTGTTTGAAAAACTTTAACATTTTGTAAGGAAATTCTAACCTTCTATAAGGATATTTGAAAAAATTTTAACTTTTTCTGAGGAATTCTGAAGAAACTTTAACATTTTCTGAGGAATTCTCAAAAAAAAAAAAACATTTATGAGGAAATCTCAGGATAAAACTGTGGACGGCTGGATGGCCGGACGGATGTAATCGCCATTCGCATGGTTTGCATTATGCTTCGCATGCGAACCAAAAAACAATGGTGCAATGGTTTGAGCTAAAACCCAATGCTGGAAAAGTAACTGCCGGGCATGTGATTTTGATGAGGTGGAAAGTTAACCAACTTCATCCACCTTCGATCAAAAAGGTTTACACCAAAATTTGAAAATCTGATTGAGGGAGGTAGGGGAACAATTTTTGTTGATTGAGGGGTCAAGTAACATTCATGAAATATATCTTTTTTTGGGGGAGGGGGGCACTGGTCCCCATTAAAAGTATTGTTGAGCCCATTGTCAGCTCTGCATTAGTATACATTTTTTATATAAAGAATTATATGAAATATGTCAATCCTTACACAAGTCAAGAATCTAGGCACTACACAACGCTACAACTTAAATTTCCATGCATGGTAACCACTAATTCATGCAGTTCGTGACCTCCTAGATATTTCTCAACCATCTGGAAATTATTATCGCTTGTTGCGCAATTTTCCGCTGCCTCGTGAAAAGTTGCCCACGTGGAAGAAACTTATATTATTACGTCGTAATACAAATGTACGTTTCGGTTATAGTTGTCTTTTTGGGTTCAGCACTCGAGTTAAACTATTGTATTAGGAATCAATTTCATCAAAAGTCAAAAGAAAAACATATTCAGTAATTACTTTCTTCTTTTTGCACAAACTTTCAAAATAGATTGTGAGGAAAGGGGTTCAGTATACAGGAATATTGTATATTAGAGGGTCTTGGAACAACGAGTCTCATCATGCATGTGCAGGCCCAGGGAGATGGAAAATTTCACCACACCCAAGTGTATAATACACACATAATGTGGATTTTAACTGGGTGAACAAGCTATGAGCAGGGAGTTGGCATTAGACGTCTGCTATGATATAGCAGTGAGCTGTGAAAGATATAGAGACCGATGGGCTTTATTTAGCGTTGTGTGTGACAGAGTAGTGAAACAGCAAGACTGTATACACTGAGGATTTTTTTTTTTTTTTTAAAGCCCTACTTCAAAGTGATAATATGGAACATACATTAATTAGAAGCAATCAAATTTAAGATCAGGATGTGGAAGGAATTGCATGGGTAAACCTCAATTAATAATACATTTTTTCGGGGATTTCTGTTTTATTTACTTTCAGCAAATGTTTGCATTATGCTGGGTGGGCTGGTAATGGTAAAGAACAATACGTGAAGCAAAAGTTTTTCCTCTTCTTTTATTTTTTAAATGAAACAAAAGAACACTTGAGGCAATATTTTTCTCTCCTTTTCTTTGTTGATGAATAACTCATGAATGATCATATAACCTGTGGAAAGAAGGTATTGATTGCTTGTATATAGAAATGAACTTGAAAGTCGTACACACAAACAATGTGGTCTATAGGGGCCTATGACACTGGTTTCTTTAAACCTGTTGAGATATACGGAACTGACATAAGACTTTAATCCTGGAGGGGGGGGGGGGCACTTCCATATGTGAGGTATATGTGCCTTTTTTGCACCATTTTCGTGGTACAGGTGTCATTTTTTACTCTATAAAATAAAATAAAAATTAGGTTTTACTGTGTTAATTTTGTTAATTTTGTACTGATGGTCCATTTTTGCAATATTTTTTGTTGAATACTCATACTGCAGGTATTAAAATTGACTTCTTTATATATACTGTGGGTATCAAAATGTTATAATTTCATACTGCAGTTACCAAAAAATCTGTCATACTGTGGGTATATTTTTTGGTTGGTGGGCTGCACACCCCTACCACTTTTAGTATGAAGTTTCCCCCTCCCTCCTCCTCGGGCTTAATCGCTTGAAACATCGTTGTAAATCTTTTGTGTGTGTGAAGTCACACATGCCCTCAGAGAAAAACATTTTTCAGGACACATGGACTAAAATCACTTACATACAAACAAATTAAGAGGTGTTCTTAGAGGCCAAATTTATCCCTTAAATTGCTAAAACCCAGGAGCTTCCAGGGGCTTCACCCCCTGGACCCCCAACAGGGCTTTGCCGTGGACGCCACCAGGGGCCCTAAGGTGGGTCCCTGGATCCCACGCTGAAGTGCCGAGCGCTAAGTGCTCGCATTGTGGCCTTTCGCAGGAAATCAATACACACCTAAAAATTATAATTGCACACCCACCTTACCCTTTTCTAGATAAAACCCTGTCCACATGCCAACCCACCATGTTCCACATGCCAACCCATCCTGTTCCACATACCAACCCACCCTGTTCTATATGCCAATCCACCAACATCCTGACCAACATCCCACTGCACCCTGCCCTACATACAATTCCACCCTGTCCCACATGACCTCATCCTAATTCCTTCAGCTACTGCTACCCCACATTCTGCTTATATTGTTTAATTTACCAGACCCCTAATTTAACATTCTTTAGAAGCAAGGAAACTTTTATTTGCTTTTTTATTCATGGTAAGACAAACATTTTGATTGCTATTCATGTCAGGAATGTCAATATCATAACAAAACTAGAAATGTAAAGTTAGTAAGTCATAAGCCATATATTTTTGATTTCAGGTCAAACATATTGCAGCAAATGCACACTATACCTCACCATTAAGTGTGAACAATGCTCTTCACATATACTGTATGATCATACCCACATTAATTCAAGAGATACCACATGTACAAATATTTGTATTGCTATGCTAATAGGCTAGTTATTATGCACACACAATCCCCTCATCATGCTGAACTAAACAGTAACAATGCCCTCTAACCACTGAACCAAATGGCAAGTTATTATCTCAGGTTAGGTATTTTGTACGCAAGTCTATTGTTATGCAAATAACCTACTTAATACGCACACTACACATCACCATTGAGTGTAGACAATGCTGGTCACATATATGATCATTTGTATGAAAACGAAATCCCCACTCCCACTTTGATTTAAGAGATATCACAGATACAAATATTTTCATTGTTATATGCAAATAACCTAATTAGTATGCACACACAACCCTAAATCATGCTCATTTAAACAGTACCCATGTCCTCTACCCCTGTAACAAGTACCAAGTTATTATCTAAGGTTAAATATTTATGCAAAAGTCTATTGTTATGCAAATAGCATTATCAATGTGTACATTACACCTCACCATTAAGTATAGACAATGGTCTACACATATATGATCATTTGTGCAAACAAAATTCCCACTCCCACTTTAATTTAAGATATCATAAATATAAATATTTGCATTGTTATGCAAATAAGCTAATTAGTATGCACTTAACCCCCAATCATGCTTATTTGAACAGTACCCATGTCCTCTACACCTGTGCCAAGCTACATGAATGTACATCATTCATAACTTAAATTATGCACTCATGAATATTACACATTTTGAACAAGTCTATTGTTATACAAATAACCTAATTAATATACACACTTCACCTCAACATTAGGTGTAGACAATGCTCTTCACATATATGCACATTTGTGCAAACAAAATCCCCACATCCACTTTAATTTAAGAGATATTATAGATATAAATATTTTTATTGTTATGCAAATAAGCTAATTAGTATGCACACACAACCCCAATCATGCACACTTGGACTGTACTATGCCAAGTTACATGAATGTACAACATTCATAACTTAAATTATGAAAACTTTAACCAAAACTTTTAACCTGACAAATATTTCCATTGTTATGCAAATAAGTTAATTAGTATGCACACACTACCCCTTGGCACGAATGGTGAGCCTGAAAATTTTGAGGAGAGCATAGCGGTTCGCTCCCCAAGTGGTGTTGGAGAGCAGTCGGAGGAGGTTGAGGGAGCTATTGCATTTTAGTTTCAGGTTGGTGATGTGTGGCTTGTAGGTGAGCTTGGGGTCTAGAGTTAGACCAAGGAACTTTGTGTTTTCAACTTTAGGGATGCGATTCCCATTGAGCACAAAGTTCGGGTTGGGGTGGAGGTTGTTAAAATGACAAAAGTGCATGCAGACTGTCTTGTCTTTGGAGAATTTAAAACCGTTATTGTTGCTCCAGACTTGCAGCTGGTTGAGGCTGGTTTGGAGCCTATTTTTAACAATAGGAAAGCTAGGGGAGGAGTAGAAGATGGTGAAGTCATCCACGTAGAGGGTACGTTTGATGCTGGGGCCAAGGTTATTCGCGATGTCATTAATGCTCAGCTTGAAGAGAGTGGGGGAGAGGATGCTGCCTTGAAGGACGCCCTCTTCTTGGGGGTACGGGTTGGAGAGGGTGTGGCCAATAGGAACTTGGAACTGCCTGGGTGAGAGGAAGTTTTGAATAAAGATGGGGAGGTGGCCTCTGAGGCCGATGGTGTGAAGTTTTCGGGTAATGCCGTATTTCCAAGTAGTGTCAAAAGCTTTCGAGGTCAAAAATATGGCAATGAGGTGTTCCTTTTTGCAAAGGATTCCCGGATAGCGGTGTCGGCGTAATTAACTGGTCTAGGGTATTGCGGCGTTTTGGAAGCCGCTTTGGTGAGGAGAGAGGATTCTGTTGGTCTCAAGGAACCAGTTTAGTCTCTGATTAATGATCTTTTCCATAATTTTACAGAGACAGCAAGTAAGGGCGATGGGTCGGTAGCTGGTGGGGTCGGTACCATCCTTCCCCGGTTTAAGGACGGGGATGACAATAGCTGTCCCCAGATAGGGGAAAGGAGTGTGAGGACCAAATGTGGTTGAGGATGGTGAGTAGGGTAGTGGTGGCCTTGATGGGGAGGTGTTTCAGAAAGTGATAGGGGATATTATCTGGGCCCTTGGAGGTGCAGCCAGCGTCGTTGATGGCTTGGTTTAATTCAGAAAGGGTGAGAGGGGTGTTGTAGCTTTCGGAGTTGTCGGAGGGAAAAGTGATTCTCCGGGCTTCATCATAAGCTTTTTGATTTTGAAAGCATTGGAGTAGTTGGTCGGGCGAGATGTTGCTGAAAGAGGCGGCGAGGTGGTCAACGATGTCCTTTTTGCGGTGAGAAGGTCTCCATTCCAAGAAAGATAGGAGATGGAAGATTTGCCTACTCTGCCGTGGAAGCTGTTAACCATTTTCCAAATCTTCTTAGTGGGGTGTTGGTGGTGAGAGAAGAGATGAAGTTGTTCCAAGTGTTGGTTTACTGTCCTTGATAGTGCGTCTGGCCTTGCACGGCTGATGCGAAAGAGGTTAAGGTTATGGGTGGTCGGGTTAGTTTTAAAGTTCCTGAGGGCTCTTTTCCTGTTCTTGATGGCGGTTTTGCAGTCATCCGAGAACCAAGGGTTGGGGATGATTTGGGGTTTGGAGGTTTTGGGAATTGAGCAGGTGGCGATGTTGATAAGGATATTACTAAAGTTAGACATGGGATCCTCATCCTCGAGGAGATGGGGGGGGGAGGTGTGAGTCACAGAGGGTTTCAAAAAGGGCCAGTCAGCCTTGTCGAGGTTCCAATTGGGGGTGTGCTCAGTGGGGATTTGAAGATTGGAGTGTATAAGAAGAGGGTAATGATTACTACCACAGATATAGGGCGATAATTTTCATAAACATCGGGTTCGTCCTTCTTAAAAATGGGAATTACTTTAGCAACCTTAACTTTGTTAGGAAATACACCTGTGGTGAATGATATATTAATAATGTGAGTTAAAGGTATTACAATAATATGAGTGACTTATCTGATTATACCAGGCTTTAAGTTGTCAGAGCCAGCAGATTTATTGGGCTTAAGACATGAATTGGCTAACTTGAGTACTTCTTCCTCCACAACAGGATAAAGGAACATAGAACTTGTAACATACTTGGTTGGGTCTAAGTTCTTGTTAAATGAGTTATTACTGTCGATCTTGCTTGCAAGAGTAGGACCTATATTAACAAAGAAGTTATTAAAGTTATTTGCTATACAGTGCTAGCGAGAACGAATGTGTCATGCATTCCCACGTTTCACATGGTTCACGCCGTCCATGGAGTACAACCGCGATCGGATTAACTATTGTTAAGAATGCGGGGAAATCGCGATCAATAAACCAGCTTAAGTTGTCCACTTTAAGTACAGTTATCCGTGGTTACGAACCAGAAAAATCCGTTTAATGTTCGCGGGGACAATGAGATCAATTATTTTGTAATTGCGTTTAATCCCCGAGGTTTGCTGTGGCTTCACGCACACAAAAGATTTACAAGGATGTTTAAAAGGGATTAAAGACTAAGGCCCTTTGTCAGTTCCGAAATCTCAATAGGTTTAAGACTCAGACTCGTAGACCGCTAGCCCGTATTGTGTGTGTGAACTTCATTTCTTTTGTATATCTACATGCAATCAATATCTTTTTCCACAGGTTCATGAGTCCATGATAAACAAAGAAAAAGAGAGGAAAATATTCCCTCAAGTGTTCTTTTTTCATTTGAAAAATAAAGAAGAAAAAAAAAACATTCGCTACGCTTTTTTCTTATACCATTACCAGCTCATCCAGCATTTACAATCAAGCATATGCTAAACGTAAATTAATAAGAAATCCCCGAAGAAATCATCATTAATTCAAATTTACCCACTCAATGCCTTCCAAATCCTCATATATTTGACTTCTTCTAATGTGTATTCCACATAAATATCACTTTATAATCGGGCTTTAAAAATTAAAAGAGTTATCGTAGTAACCTGTAGACTTTCCATTTCCCTACTCTGTCGCAACGTAACTGAAGGCCTACTATACATGTACATAACTTAACAACCAGGTCCCAAAGCCCAGGTCCATAGCTATCCAAAACCCATGTTAAAACAATGTGTGTATTATTCGTTTGACATGTTGGGCATGGTGAAATTTTCCATCTCCCCCGGGCTTGTAAACGCGCATGTTCAGTTTCCTTGGTCACACCCATTTTCCTTTTATGGTCACATTTACTCTTGTTGAAACAAACTTTTCTCGTACGTACAAGAACCTTGGGCAACTTATCACAATGTATCGTTGGGCGTTGATGTAAATAAGTCCCTCGGTGTTCCGAAAAATATCCCTGTATACCGACCCCTTTCCTTACAATTTATTTTGAATGTTTCTGCAAAAAGGAAAAAAAATACATACAGTTACCGACTTTCTTTTGCTCTTGACTTTTGATAAAATGTATTCTTAATGTATTCTTTTTGACTGGGGGACTTGAAAGACAACTGGCACTACACACGATTCCTTATAACCACGCCGTAACTTTGTGTTACGATGGAATACTATTATTTTCTTGCACGTGGCAAATTTCAAAAGGTTGCATGGAATTGCGCAACAAGCCTTCGGCGATAATTATTTCCAGATGTTTAAGAAATGCCCAGGGCACAGTACAGCACAGGTCACTTGCTTATACTCCCTGCTTCTACTAAACGTGGATGGTTACCATGGAAATTGAAGCTGGATGTAAGCGGTGTGCCTAGATTCTAGAAAATGTAACAATCTCGTAAGATTGACCTATTTTTTAAAAGAATTTCTACAAAAGCAGGGTCGACAATGGGCTTAACAATACTTTTGAAGGGGACCAGTGGTGGCGCACGGGCGTAAGTGTGTGTTTATGTGTGGGGGGTGGGGTAGGGTGGGGGTGGGATGGGGGTGGGGGTAAGCATTCTTTTAACCTGTTAAATAAACGATCACATTTATTTTCACCAAGTTTTGTGGGGTGGGAGAGGGGGCGGGGGCGGGGGACGAGTAGCCCAGTGTTTTATTGCTAACTTCTCGACATTTGGAAATGTTTTCAAAATTAGATTTTTTATCACGTGGTATTATTAAATTGCTTGTCACCAGCCCGTAACCTCAACAATTGATCCAGAACGGTTCCCATAACCAATTGAGTCACACGTTATATTTTATACAAAAAGGCTTATAACTTTTGTTACAAGAACATTTCTTTTAATACTCAGATGTCACTATTAATTCATTTTAATTTCCCACCGTGTCGTATGGTCAAATTCACCATCACCCTAGGCCTCTTATCATAACTTTAACAATCCGGACCAGTTGTCATCCCCTTCCCAGGGACTTGTAATTCAATACTCAAAATGTGGAACTTCCAGATCCAGCAGGTTACTGCCAACAATTGTGAGCATGAAACTTTTTCGTAGTGGGACTACTACATGGAAAACACGGGGCTGTGCGCACCATTTTTAAGTTATGACTTAAACTGTACTTTTTCTGTCAAAAATAACTTAATATGAAATTGATAACTTTATCAGAACACCGGGATTTAATGTTTGGTAATCTATATTATCCTCAACTGACAATTAAAACAACCATGGATACGATTGCATTTAGTTTTCAGTTACTTGCAAGCCGGTTAATTTAAAGTTCAGCCCGCAGGAGCGAGAGCCGGTACTACTTTTCCATTTGCAGTTAAAACATCAGTGCCCGATATTCCGATGGGGGATCCCTGGTGCGAATTTTGTGTAGACCAGTAGCTTATATCATAGCTATTTGATATTTAATATATTATTTGCAATATGCTTTTGACTCAATTCAAAGAGATTGATTTCTTATTGAACTCTTCTTCATTTTTTTTTTTAAATTTCAATTACTCTTCTGCAGAAGTCATATTTTGATTGCTTTTTACGATGATTTTTGCATTCATACTTGTTTTGAAGTCATTTGTAAATTACATTGAACTGCATGCACGTAGGTCTACATAATTAAATCGGGAGAGAGTGGATACAGAGATATTGTGATGAGACGGGGTGGGGCCGCTGGGGGGGGGTGACATGTTCAAGTTGTTTCCATTAAAAATAAATGTTTACGCTTCAAGAAACGTGTTAGTAGGGAACCAAAAACAATAATTCAACTAAACATATTTGTTAGAAGAAAATAGTGTTATTTAACGGCGGACAAAACCAGTTACAATGCAAACAAATGGAAGTTTATAATTAGCTGTCATTTTAGAATGACAACTTGTTAGGAAAATCCAGTAATTCATAAAGTGCAAATGGAAGAAAGAAATACATGTATGAAATAAAACTTGCTGAGGTTTTTGTATTTATTTATTTCTCTTGACATTTTAGTAAAAGCAGTAAAAAGTGTTAAACCTTTTTTGTTTTTTGTATTTCCATCAAACAACCTGTCTTATACATGCAATAAGTGGGCAACAAAAAGATGTATTCTTAAAAGATCATGCATATTGAAAACAAAACAAAAACGTTATGAATTTGACCAAACTATACTCATCTTGAAACGTACCTGCGGAAAACAAAAAAAAGAATATTGGGATATGAATTAAGGGTTAATTACGATGTTATACTGACGACCATAATCAAAAAATTGCCATTTGTGAACAGAAGTCTCAATGAGTAGCACTACGCTATTGACTATTGTGTATTACTACAGGCTTACGTTGTTGTCAGTGGAACTAGTTGGAAGGATTAGGTAACCACAACATAACTGTCTAGTTATGTGGTTAACACTCTCTTGACCAGCAAACTAGCTTAACAGAGTTTATTGATTTAAGGGATTATTTTCTGCCACACAATAGGGAATGCAGGAATCGACTTAACATTACTACCTAATCCTGTCAAGTGCATTCCAAGGTAATGTAAATGACACATTCATTCCCGCTAGCACTGTAGTTTCGGGATCAGTGATTGAGCTAGTACCATCTTTAAACACAGTATTAACACTTCTATTTGTTGTGTTCTTATTTAAAAGACTATCAATAATACTCCAGGTGCTCTTTGCATCATTTTTAAAAGAGTAAAGAAAAGCTTTTAAGGTTAAGAATAGGGAGGGCTGAGAGGAGGAAGAAGGAATGGTAAGGGGAAGAAGATGAGAGAGAGAGAGGAGGAAGAAGAAGGAATGGTGAGGAGAGGAAGATGAAAGAAAGAGATGGAGGAAGACGGAATGGTGAGGAGAGGAAGATGAAAGAGAGAGGAAGAAGGAATGGTGAGGAGAAGAAGATGAAAGAGAGAGAGGAGGAAGAAGGAATTGTGAGGAGAGGAAGATGAACGAGAGAGAGGGAGGAAGACGGAATGGTTAGGAGAAGAAGATGAACGAGAGATGGAGGAAGACGGAATGGTGAGGAGAGAAAGATGAAAGAGAGAGGAAGAAGAAGGAATGGTGAGGTAAGGAAGATGAAAGAGAGAGAGGGAGGAAGAAGGAATGATGAGTAGAAGAAGATGAAAGAGAGAGAGGAAGAAGGAATGGTGAGAAGAGGAAAATGAATGAGAGAGAGAGGAGGAAGAAAGAATGGTGAGGAGAGGAAGATAAACGAGAGAGAGGAGGAAGAAGGAATGGTGAGGAGAGGAAGATGAACGAGAGAGAGGAGGAAGAAGGAATGGTGAGGAGAGGAAGATGAACGAGAGAGAGGAGGAAGACGGAATGTTGAGGAGAGGAAGATGAAAGAGAGAGAGGAGGAAGAAGGAATGGTGAGGAGAAGAAGATGAATGAGAGAGAGAGGAGGAAGAAGGAATGGTGAGGAGAGGAAGATGAAAGAGAGAGAGGAGGAAGACGGAATGGTGAGGAGAAGAAGATGAAAGAGAGAGAGGAAGAAGGAATGGTGAGGAGAGGAAGATGAAAGAGAGAGAGGAGGAAGAAGGAATGGTGAGGAGAAGAAGATGAATGAGAGAGAGAGGAGGAAGAAGGAATGGTGAGGAGAGGAAGATGAATGAGAGAGGAGGAAGACGGAATGGTGAGGAGGAAGATGAAAGAAAGAGAGGAGGAAGAAGGAATGGTGAGGAGAGGAAGATGAATGAGAGAGAGATGAAGACGGAATGGTGAGGAGGAAGATGAAAGAAAGAGAGGAGGAAGAAGGAATGGTGAGGAGAGGAAGATGAATGAGAGAGAGAGGAAGAAGACGGAATGGTAAGGAGAGGAAGATGAATGAGAGAGAGGAGGAAAAAGGAATGGTGAGGAGAGGAAGATGAATGAAAGAGAGGAGGAAGAAGGAATGGTGAGGAGAGGAAGATGAATGAGAGAGAGAGGAGGAAGAAGGAATGGTGAGAAGAAGATAGATGAGAGAGGAGGAAGACGGAATGGTGAGGAGAGGAAGATGAAAAAAAGAGAGGAGGAAGAAGGAATGGTGAGGAGAGGAAGATGAATGAGAGAGAGAGGAGGAAGACGGAATGGTGAGGAGAAGAAGATGAAAGAGAGAGAGGAAGAAGGAATGGTGAGGAGAGGAAGATGAATGAGAGAGAGGAGGAAGAAGGAATGGTGAGGAGAAGAAGATAAAAGAGAGAGAGAGGAGGAAGAAGGAATGGTGAGGAGAAGAAGATGAAAGAGAGAGAGAGGAGGAAGAAGGAATGGTGAGGAGAAGAAGATGAAAGAGAGAGAGGAAGAAGGAATGGTGAGGAGAGGAAGATGAATGAGAGAGGAGAAAGACGGAATGGTGAGGAGAGGAAGATGAAAGAAAGAGAGGAGGAAGAAGGAATGGTGAGGAGAGGAAGATGAATGAGAGAGAGAGGAGGAAGACGGAATGGTGAGGAGAAGAAGATGAAAGAGAGAGAGGAGGAAGAAGGAATGGTGAGGAGAAGAAGATGAATGAGAGAGAGAGAGGAGGAAGAAGGAATGGTGAGGAGAGGAAGATGAATGAGAGAGAGGAGGAAGAAGGAATGGTGAGGAGAAGAAGATGAAAGAGAGAGAGAGGAGAAAGAAGGAATGGTGAGGAGAGGAAGATGAATGAGAGAGGAGGAAGACGGAATGGTGAGGAGGAAGATGAAAGAAAGAGAGGAGGGAGAAGGAATGGTGAGGAGAGGAAGATGAATGAGAGAGAGAGGAAGAAGACGGAATGGTGAGGAGAGGAAGATGAATGAGAGAGGAGGAAGACGGAATGGTGAGAAGGAAGATGAAAGAAAGAGAGGAGGAAGAAGGAATGGTGAGGAGAGGAAGATGAACGAGAGAGAGAGGAGGAAGACGGAATGGTGAGGAGAGGAAGATGAAAGAGAGAGAAGAGGAAGAAGGAATGGTGAGGAGGTGAAGATGAATGAGAGAGAGGAGGAAGATGGAATGGTGAGGAGAAGAAGATAAAAGAAAGAGAGGAGGAAGAAGGAATGGTGAGGAGAAGAAGATGAATGAGAGAGAGGAGGGAGATGGAATGGTGAGGAGAGGAAGATGAATGAGAGAGAGAGGAGGAAGAGAAATGAATGACTAGATAGAATGGTGTAAGTCACTGTTGTGGAAGAAGCTAATGATGTCACAGGAGTAATTTTTCTCAAAGAGATCTGAGATGGAAATAAAGGAAATTAAACAAGTTTTAAAATTGGAGTATAAGAGTCAGGTTAAGAGGATATGGGTGACCGAACGTTTGGTATTGCAGGTGGGGCAGAGAGGATTGGGAGAGCCTGCAAGAGAGATAGGAGTGAGAGAAGTATGGCCAAGATGTTTAGTGTTTAATATGCAGATTGATCTTTATTTTAACTACACTTTATAGTAATTTTAGTTTTTTAAATTACCTGTTGTTTTATCTTGAATTTTACTGTATGCTTTGTTCTTTTTGCTATATTTTCTGTTTAATGCTTGATTAACATTTGTTATTTTATATTTGATTGTAAACAGGGTCTCACAGTAAACTAGTTTTCAGCTGAAAAAGCTACCTGGTATAAAGATGAGAAATAAATTTACCCCGCTAAGCGTAGCGGGGATATTTATGAGAGTTATACTTACCTTCCATGCTATAAATATACAATCTTAGGTCATGTGACCAGATTGCATATTTATAGCATGGACGGTAAGGTATAACTAGAAGTAAATAAATACAATTTCAAAGGACTATGGACATGTAGAAGAAACGGACTGCTTTTGAAAACACCGTTCTTGAACGAGACAGTAATGACAATCTCATGAATATTCAAATAAATATAAACAAAAATCATTTAAGTATGACAATCTGGGATAGAGCTTCAGTCCACTACATGGCCCTGAAAATGGATCAAAGTTACTGAAAGAACCTGAAAACCAAATGTTTTGAGCAATTGCAATGCTACAGGGAGCATGAGGATGAGTTGTCCCCTACGAGATCGCTTTGTCCCCACTTGCCCAGTAGAAAGTGTTGTAAAGTGACATATTTTGTCTGATTTATAGGCTTTGGCCCCATGAGACAAAATTGCCTTTCTCTTGCCACCCCGCCCTCCCCCCTCCCTCTCCTTACAAAAAACCTGTGTCAGCTGTTCCAATTTCATGCATGACCACGCATGCAAACCCAGGGTAATGCTTGGTATTAGCACTAGTTTGACACTCTTTCTCACTCATTCCACAAAAAACAGTGTCTGCCACTCTTTTACGTAAAACATGGAAACTACACTTCACAGGTTTTCCTGTGTCCAACAGGACAATGCGTGTCATACAGGAAACAAGAGAAAACCTGTGTCATATGTACCAGACAAAGCGTTTACACCTTAAAATATTTCTTCTTGCAACAGCTTATTCAGCTGGTCCAAAATTACTTGAAAGTTTGCCACGTTTTGCCACATTTCTTGACACGGGTTGGAACTCGTTTTACCACACTTTTCCTGTCTTGTTAAAACACTTATTTTCACACATTTACATGCATGACATGCATGTTACTGTTAGATACGCAGGGGGATTAGTTCCAATTTCATGCATTGTCATGTGTGTCACTTTTGTTTGCCACACGTGAGGTCTTTTGTCTGCCACATGTGTTCCTGCAGGAACACAGACAAGGTTTGACACACTCTTTTTTGTAAGCCCCACCCCACCATGACCAAAATCCCAGTGCCATCGCCTCGTGACTGGTTTTAAAACTACATGTATAATAAATTTCATTACACAATGGGACCAACATAACAATGAAAACAAAATAACCTGCAGTATTCACAAGAATAGAATTTGACAATTAAATAAATTCAACCATTTTTATACCATTAACATAATTGTTCCAAATATGAATCAAAACATTCAAATATGAGCATTTTAAGATTTTAACATTAAGCCTTGCCTACTAATTAATATGCATGACATCGTCAACAAAAGCAATAGGGCACATTTGCAGAGCCAAAAAACAGTGGTGGAAAATACAGCAGAACAAACACCAATGGTCCCAGGACATGTTTTATAGTATCTCCGGAAAGAAAAACAAAAAAATGAACAGGGAGAGGGGGAAAAAAGGAAAAAGGTAGATAGAAAAAAACAAAGTAACAATTGACCTCCCTGAGTTAGTTGATTGACAACTTTTTAAACCAATCACCACAAAATTTTGCTAAGCAACAAAATCTGCATAACTTAGTTGGGGCAAAAATCCTATGTGGTACTGGTACAGTACAGCTAGCTAGCAGTGCGCGATCATGCAGTCAATGCAATATACTGCACAAAACAAATTTCTGCACACACAGATTGAGTGACGACAAGAGAGTGAACAAAATTTGCACCTACGTGCCTGCTATGGGCTTTGTAAATCCGATTCCCATTACCCAGAACGGTAAGTAAACAGATCTATTCTTATTCCTTTTGCTAAACACTCTAAAGATATGGAGAAGTGCCATAAATTGATTAACATTAAGAATTTTTGTCCCTTAGACCCCTTCAACCCGACACCCCCAATTTTATCAAAATCAGGGGTAATCCACACCATTCAACCCGAGAGACTCTTCACAATTCATTGACTAGCAACCAGCTATTGTTACACCATACACAACACAGGGGTAATTTATACCTGCTTAACTGACAACATCTTTAGTCTATTCACAGTTCACTTGTTAGCAACCAGCTACTGTTACACTGTACACAAAAGGTCATTCGAATCAGATTAGTCCTTGGTGGAGCCTAAATAAAAATATACATTATATGCTTGGGAGGGCTTTGTGCAAAACCCATGAATGATTGATGGACCATTCCTCCTAAGGATGGTTATTTCATCATGAAGCTTGTGGCAGGCCACATGAACATCTAGATGTCAATGCATTGGTCATGCATGATTGCAGATTTGAGGTATGTTTGCCCTACCTAGTTACTATTTCCTTACTCAGAGAGGTCAATTAGAATAAAAGGAACAGGAGAAAAGGTGTGGAAGAAAGAAAGATCAACTAACAATTCTATTATGGCCTATTATGGAAATTTATATTTCCTGTTCAATTAAGGCTTTCGGTTTTGTTATTCTTGTTTCAGTAATGTCACGTAAGATTTTTGCAAGAGTTTCTATGGTCCCAGAAAAAGAAATATTTCCACCTCTAATAAAAAAAAAAAAAACTATTTACCTGTAACATTAGCCTGGCAGGAATCACACATGTTATTGCACTCAACATCTGGGTTCCAAGTTTCTTCAAAGTGATTGGCAATAAGACCTCGTCTGCACCTTTCGAAGGAAAAATTTTAAAAGAAAAAATTATGAAGAGTGTGTCTTTTTATATTCTTCTACCAAATATTGTCCTCTCATAAGTTCTCAAGGTACAAAGCTGCAATTGTGACCAAAAGTGGTTGGGAAAAACCCCCATTCCCCTTGATCAATGCTGGAAGTTGCATTTTACCATGTTTTTTTTTTTTTTGCAAAGGGCGCAACATTGAAAGGGGGAGGTGAGTGGGAAATACTGTTCAAAAGTTTTGAGCGATTTTGTCGCAACACTTTTGACCCAATTTCCGCATAGCCAGTCAGTAGACAGAGCACAATGTAATGACAGGCATTGCACATGAGGGAAGGGATATAACAATTGACCAAATCTTTTATATTGGTAACACTTTGGGGCAGGCGTGAAGGAATGGTCACCTCTCAGGGGGCAAGAACCCCCCAAACAAAACTCCTGTAACAAGAGGAAATTGCACAGGTAATGTAAAAATCAGGTAAAACAGGTAAGTTTTCATCAAATGTTGCTGCTGATTAAGAAATCTGCTTCAATTTTTAGGACATTATCTTTTTTCAAGAAATTTTCTTCAATTTTAGGAAGATTTCTTTAGTTTTCCATTTTGGCAAAATGTTGCCAAATTGTACCAAATCTTTCAATGATTATACCCCATTTTTTAATTTTCAATTTCATGTTAACAATTTTATCTCCCAACAGAAAAGAAAGCATGCAACCAGGTGGGTGAAATCTTTTCAAGAGCAGATTGCTCCCCCCCCCCCCCCCACTCCCCTTAAGGTGCTTGCTATGCCTCTGCTTCGGAATTATAAAACTTACTGGCCAATGGACACGCAGTATGCCACCATGCCACTCAGCTTCTCCAGCCCTGTCTGTTCCATTACTACCATTGTGCTCTGACGAAAGTAATCCACAAAACCATAAAGAATGATGCATTTAGCTGGTTTACCGTCCCTCCCTGTGACAATGAGAGGAGGATGAAAGCAAGGATCAATGTATCGATGAAGATAAGAATAAAAACTCCTTAGTTGGAGGGTCACTCTGCAAGTCAAACAATGCACTTTGTAGAATTACCCCCTCCACTTCCCCCTACGCAGTATGCCACTCAGCTTCTCCAGCCCTGTCTGTTCCATTACTACCATCGTGCTCTATTGAAAGAAATCTACAAACCCGTAGAGAACGATGCATTTAACTGTTTTACCGTGCCTCTCTGTGAAAATGAGGATGACAGTAGCAAGGATGAGTTTATTGATCAAGATCAGCATCAGAATGCATTGGTTAGAGGGTGAAATAATGCACTTTGTAGATTTAACCACATCCCCCACTCCACCCTCTAACCCTCTTGACAATCATCATGACATCAAGAAAGATGAAAAACAACAACTACTGTAATGAATGACCAACTGCAAAGTACAATTATGCCTCAATATATACATGTATTATGGGGTGCTGTGGCTCAGTAGTTAAGAAGTCACGCTTGTATTCGAGAGGAACTGAGTTTGATTCCCGTCGTGAGCGCTGCATTGTGTCCTTGAGCAAGACACTTTACTCTAATTGCTTCAGTCCACTCAACTGTAAAATGAGTACAAGCACTGCTGGGGAATTAATCTGCGATGAACTGTCCAGGGGAAGTTATGTACTCTCATTCATGAAGCAATATCTTTCCTTAGGAGAAATGGTCCGTCAATTATTCACAGTTGATGCACATTACTACCTCAGGCATTATTATACATGGCTATTTTTATCACCAGTTTGAAAACAAACTTTTCCCACTAAGACACCTAACATGGATGAGTGATTTCAATCACAAATGAGCTTTGATTATTCAGCTCTGCTTGGCATTATGATACATGGCTACTTTTATCACCAGTTTGAAAACAAAGTTCTCCCACTTAGACACCTAACACGGATGAGTAATTTCAATCACAAATGTGCTTTGATTATTCAGCTCTGCTTTGTGTAATCTTATATACACAAATAGCCTTGGGCTACTTGGCTGTGGTGTGCATGAGAATGGCAGATAAACAATCATTGTTTGGAGTGGAATCACAATACACTGAAGAGGAAGTAGGGTTGGTAATTGAATACCTGAGTTTTCAGGATTAACTCAGGTGTCGGGTGCGGGTAGGCTCTTTAAACATGAAGATCACTTCAGCAGAATACAATTTGGTTAGGGTCACACAAATTTCCCTGAAAATTGACGGGAACAAAAATTGCCGGATTACATGTCACCTATTGCTTCAATCACGCAGGTGAAATGTTATCAACTTGCATAATCGCATACTTTTATCACCAGCGCAATTGCCAGCATCAGTCCATGTTTACCATCAATTTTCACTGCTATGCAGGTAAATTTTATGAAAATATCAGTGTCGATATGTTTCTATAATGGGAATAAAGATTTGATTTTTGTATTCGTTTGGTGACAATAGGCAGCAACTTTCAATGAGGTACCAAAAAAATTATTTTTCCAAACATCCTAAATATCCTGCAAAATTGTTGTGCTTCCTTTAGTCTTATATTTCGGAGGTCCCTACTTTTAATGGAGGGCTAATATAAGAATAAATATAGAATTATCACTGTTATTTCATATATATGGTAGAGAGGGCTTACCAGCTCTTCCGCTCTCCTGGTAGTAGTTTTCCATAGATTTACTCATGGAATGATGAATGACAAATCTGACATCGGGTTTATCAATCCCCATGCCAAACGCAGTGGTTGCCACGACAACCTGTAGTAAGGAAAGAGATCACTTTCTGTGTATGCTACATCCATATCTTTACAATAGCCACAGCTTCCTGCAACTTAATGATAACATTTATACCAATCAGAGAGGAAATGATGGTGGTCAGTTATGTTTCCTGGGATATGAAAGAAGTTCCTGTGTATGTTACATTCATATCTTTACAATAGCCAGAGCTTCGTGCAACTTAATGACGACATTACCAATCAGAGAGGAAATGATGATGGTCAGTTATGTTTCTCGGGATATGAAAGGAAGAATTAATTCCAGAAATACATTCAAAAGTGAACGCTGCGAAACGTCACTTTGGTTTTTAATTTTCCGTATTGATTTTGAGAAATCTGCGATGTTATCGATTACACATTCTCTGGACCGAACACAGCGACCTACATGTGTTATCCACAACATAACAGATTTCTCGTAGTCAATCAGGAAAATTAAAAAACCAGAAGTGAAGTTACCAGCATTTGAAATGGACAGACCAGATTCTTCATCTAATTGAAATGGACCGACTGGAGCAGGTTCTTTGCCAATTTGAAATGGACCAACTGGAGCAGGTTCTTTGTCTAATTTGAAATGGATCAACTGGAACAAGTCTTTGTCTAATTTGTAATGGATTAACTGGAGCATGTCTTTGTTTAATTTAAAATAGACCGACTGGAGCAGGTTCTTTGTCTAATTTAAAATGGACCGACTGGAGCAGGTTCTTTGTCTAATTTGAAATGGACGGACTGGAGCAGGTTCTTTGTCTAATTTGAAATGGATCAACTGGAGCATGTCTTTGTCTAATTTAAAATAGACCAACTGGAGCAGGTTCTTTGTCTAATTTGAAATGGTCCGACTGGAGCAGGTTCTTTGTCTAATTTGAAATGGACGGACTGGAGTAGGTTCTTTGTCTAAATTGAAATGGACCGACTGGAGCAGCTTCTTTGTCTGATTTAAAATGGATCAACTGGAGCAGGTTCTTTGTCTAATTTGAAATGGACCAACTGGAGCAGGTTCTTTGTCTAATTTGAAATGGACGGACTGGAGCAGCTTCTTTGTCTAATTTGAAATGGACCGGCTGAAGCAGGCTCTTTGTCTAAATTGAAATGGATCAACTGGAGCAGGTCTTTGTCCAATTTGAAATGGACTGACTGGGGCAGGTTCTTTAATTAATTTGAAATAGACCAACTGGAGCAGGTTCTTTGTCATATTTAAAATGGACCGACTGGAGCAAGTTCTTCATCTAATTTAAAATGGACCAACTGGAGCAGGTTCTTTGTGTAATTTGAAATGGACAGACTGGAGCAGGTTCTTTGTCTAATTTAAAATGGATCAACTGGAGCAGGTTCTTTGTCTAATTTGAAATAGACCGACTGGAGCAGGTTCTTTGTCTAATTTGAAATGGACCGACTGGAGCAGGTTCTTTATTTAATTTGAAATGGACAGAATGGAGCAGGTTCTTTATTTAATTTGAAATGAATAGACTGGAGCAGGTTCTTTATTTAATTGAAAGAGACAGAAGGGAGCAGGTTCTTTATTTAATTTGAAATGGCCTGACTGGAGCAGGTTCTTTGTCTAATTTAAAATGGACAGACTGGAGCAGGTTCTTTGTCTAATTTAAAATGGACAGAATGGAGCAGGTTCTTTATTTAATTTGAAATGAACAGACTGAAGCAGGTTCTTTGTGGCTGGAGCAGGTTTTTTGTCTCATTTGAAATAAACCGACTGGAGCAGGTTCTTTGTTTAATTTTAAATGGACCGACTGGAGCAGGCTCTTTGTCTAATTTGAAATGGACAGACTGGAGCAGGTTCTTTGTCTAATTTGAAATGGACTGACTGGAGCAGGTTCTTTGTTTAATCTAAAATGGACCGACTGGAGCAGGCTCTTTGTCTAATTTGAAATGGACTGACTGGAGCAGGTTCTTTGTCTAATTGAAATGGACCAACTGGGGCAGGTTCTTTGTCTAATTTGAAATGGACCGACTGGAGCAGCTTCTTTGTCTAATTTGAAATGGACTGACTGGAGCAGCTTCTTTATCTAATTTTAAATGGACAGACTGGAGCAGGTTCTTTGTCTAATTTGAAATGGACCGGCTGAAGCAGGCTCTTTGTCTAATTTGAAATGGACCGGCTGAAGCAGGTTCTTTGTCTAATTTGAAATGGATCAACTGGAGCAGGTCTTTGTCCAATTTGAAATGGACGGACTGGAGCAGGTTCTTTAATTAATTTGAATAAGACCAACTGGAGCAGGTTCTTTGTCATATTTAAAATGGACCGACTGGAGCAAGTTCTTCATCTAATTTAAAATGGACCAACTGGAGCAGGTTCTTTGTGTAATTTGAAATGGACAGACTGGAGCAGGTTCTTTGTCTAATTTAAAAAGGATCAACTGGAGCAGGTTCTTTGTCTAATTTGAAATAGACCGACTGGAGCAGGTTCTTTGTCTAATTTGAAATGGACCGACTGGAGCAGGTTCTTTATTTAATTTATATGGACAGAATGGAGCAGGTTCTTTATTTAATTTGAAATGAATAGACTGGAGCAGGTTCTTTATTTAATTGAAAGAGACAGAAGGGAGCAGGTTCTTTATTTAATTTGAAATGGCCTGACTGGAGCAGGTTCTTTGTCTAATTTGAAATGGACAGACTGGAGCAGGTTCTTTGTCTAATTTGAAATGGACAGACTGGAGCAGGTTCTTTGTCTAATTTAAAATGGACAGAATGGAGCAGGTTCTTTATTTAATTTGAAATGAACAGACTGAAGCAGGTTCTTTGTGGCTGGAGCAGGTTTTTTGTCTCATTTGAAATGGACCGACTGGAGCAGGTTCTTTGTCTCATTTGAAATGGACCGACTGGAGCAGGTTCTTTGTTTAATTTTAAATGGACCGACTGGAGCAGGCTCTTAGTCTAATTTGAAATGGACAGACTGGAGCAGGTTCTTTGTCTAATTTGAAATGGACTGACTGGAGCAGGTTCTTCTTCTAATCTAAAATGGACCGACTGGAGCAGGCTCTTTGTCTAATTTGAAATGGACTGACTGGAGCAGGTTCTTTGTCTAATTGAAATGGACCAACTGGAGCAGGTTCTTTGTCTAATTTGAAATGGACCGACTGGAGCAGATTCTTTGTCTAATTTGAAATGGACTGACTGGAGCAGCTTCTTTATCTAATTTCAAATGGACAGACTGGAGCAGGTTCTTTGTCTAATTTTAAATGGACAGACTGGAGCAGGTTCTTTGTCTAATTTGAAATGGAAGGACTGGAGCAGGTTCTTCGTCTATTTAAAATGGACCGACTGGAGCAGGTTCTTTGTCTAATTTAAATAGACTGACTGGAGCAGGTTCTTTGTCTAATTGAAATGGACAGACTGGAGCAGGTTCTTTGTCTATCTAAAATGGACAGACTGGAGCAGGTTCTTTATCTAATTTGAAATGGATCAACTGGAGCAGGTTCTTTGTCTAATTTGAAATGGACCGACTGGAGCAGGCTCTTTGTCTAATTTGAAATGGACCAACTGGAGCAGGTTCTTTGTCTAATTTGAAATGGACTGACTGGAGCAGGTTTTTTGTCTAATTTGAAATGGGCGGACTGTAGCAGGTTCTTTGATTAATTTGAAATGGACCGACTGGAGCAGGCCCTTTGTCTAATTTGAAATGGATCAACTGGAGCGTGTCTGTGTCTAATTTGAAATGGCCTGACTGGAGCAGCTTCTTTGTCTAATTTGAAATGGCCTGACTGGAGCAGGTTCTTTGTCTAATTTGAAATGGACCGGCTGAAGCAGGCTCTTTGTCTAATTTGAAATGGATCAACTGGAGCAGGTCTTTGTCCAATTTGAAATGGACTGACTGGAGCAGGTTCTTTGTCTAATTTGAAATGGACGGACTGGAGCAGGTTCTTTAATTAATTTGAAATAGACCAACTGGAGCAGGTTCTTTGTCATATTTAAAATGGACCGACTGGAGCAAGTTCTTCATCTAATTTAAAATGGACCAACTGGAGCAGGTTCTTTGTGTAATTTGAAATGGACAGACTGGAGCAGGTTCTTTGTCTAATTTAAAATGGATCAACTGGAGCAGGTTCTTTGTCTAATTTGAAATAGACTGACTGAAGCAGGTTCTTTGTCTAATTTGAAATGGATCGACTGGAGCAGGTTCTTTATTTAATTTGAAATGGACAGAATGGAGCAGGTTCTTTATTTAATTTGAAATAAATAGACTGGAGCAGGTTCTTTATTTAATTGAAAGAGACAGAAGGAGCAGGTTCTTTATTTAATTTGAAATGGCCTGACTGGAGCAGGTTCTTTGTCTAATTTGAAATGGACAGACTGGAGCAGGTTCTTTGTCTAATTTAAAATGGACAGAATGAAGCAGGTTCTTTATTTAATTTGAAATGAACAGACCGAAGCAGGTTTTTTGTGGCTGGAGCAGGTTTTTTGTCTCATTTGAAATGGACCGACTGGAGCAGGTTCTTTGTTTGATTTTAAATGGACCGACTGGAGCAGGCTTTTTGTCTAATTTGAAATGGACAGACTGGAGCAGGTTCTTTGTCTAATTTGAAATGGACTGACTGGAGCAGGTTCTTTGTCTAATTTAAAATGGACCGGCTGGAGCAGGCTCTTTGTCTAATTTGAAACGGACTGACGGAAGCAGGTTCTTTGTCTTATTGAAATGGAAGGACTGGAGCAGGTTCTTTGTCTAATTTGAAATGGACCGGCTGGAGCAGCTTCTTTGTCTAATTTGAAATGGACTGACTAGAGCAGCTTCTTTATCTAATTTTAAATGGACAGACTGGAGCAGGTTCTTTGTCTAATTTTAAATGGACAGACTGGAGCAGGTTCTTTGTCTAATTTCAAATGGAAGGACTGGAGCAGGTTCTTCGTCTATTTAAAATGGACCGACTGGAGCAGGTTCTTTGTCTAATTTAAATAGACTGACTGGAGCAGGTTCTTTGTCTAATTGAAATGGACAGACTGGAGCAGGTTCTTTGTCTATCTAAAATGGACAGACTGGAGCTGGTTCTTTGTCTAATTTGAAATGGATCAACTGGAGCAGGTTCTTTGTCTAATTTGAAATGGACCGACTGGAGCAGGCTCTTTGTCTAATTTGAAATGGACCAACTGGAGCAGGTTCTTTGTCTAATTTGAAATGGACTGACTGGAGCAGGTTTTTGTCTAATTTGAAATGGACGGACTGGAGCAGGTTCTTTGATTAATTTGAAATGGACCGACTGGAGCAGGCCCTTTGTCTAATTTGAAATGGATCAACTGGAGCGTGTCTGTGTCTAATTTGAAATGGCCTGACTAGAGCAGCTTCTTTGTCCTATTTGAAATGGACCGACTGGAGCAGGTTCTTTGATTAATTTGAAATGGACTGACTGGAGCAGGTTCTTTGTCTAATTTAAAATGGACCGACTGGAGCAGGTTCTTCATCTAATTTAAAATGGACTGACTGCAGCAGGTTCTTTGTCTAATTTGAAATGGACAGACTGGAGCAGGTTTTTTGTCTAATTTGAAATGGACTGACTGGAGCAGGTTCTTTGTCTAATTTAAAATGGACCGGCTGGAGCAGGTTCTTTGTCTAATTTGAAATGGATCAACTAGAGCAGGTTCTTTGTGTAATTTGAATAGGACTGACTGGAGCAGGTTCTTTGTCTAATTTGAAATGGACCAACTGGAGCAGGTTCTTTGTCTAATTTGAAATGGACGGACTGGAGCAGGTTCTTTAATTAATTTGAAATAGACCAACTGGAGCAGGTTCTTTGTCATATTTAAAATGGACCGACTGGAGCAAGTTCTTCATCTAATTTAAAATGGACCAACTGGAGCAGGTTCTTTGTGTAATTTGAAATGGACAGACTGGAGCAGGTTCTTTGTCTAATTTAAAATGGATCAACTGGAGCAGGTTCTTTGTCTAATTTGAAATAGACTGACTGAAGCAGGTTCTTTGTCTAATTTGAAATGGATCGACTGGAGCAGGTTCTTTATTTAATTTGAAATGGACAGAATGGAGCAGGTTCTTTATTTAATTTGAAATAAATAGACTGGAGCAGGTTCTTTATTTAATTGAAAGAGACAGAAGGGAGCAGGTTCTTTATTTAATTTGAAATGGCCTGACTGGAGCAGGTTCTTTGTCTAATTTGAAATGGACAGACTGGAGCAGGTTCTTTGTCTAATTTAAAATGGACAGAATGAAGCAGGTTCTTTATTTAATTTGAAATGAACAGACCGAAGCAGGTTTTTTGTGGCTGGAGCAGGTTTTTTGTCTCATTTGAAATGGACCGACTGGAGCAGGTTCTTTGTTTGATTTTAAATGGACCGACTGGAGCAGGCTTTTTGTCTAATTTGAAATGGACAGACTGGAGCAGGTTCTTTGTCTAATTTGAATGGAGCAGGTTTTTTGTCTCATTTGAAATGGACCAGGACTGGAGCAGGTTCTTTGTTTGATTTTAAATGGACCGACTGGAGCAGGCTTTTTGTCTAATTTGAAATGGACAGACTGGAGCAGGTTCTTTGTCTAATTTGAAATGGACTGACTGGAGCAGGTTCTTTGTCTAATTTAAAATGGACCGGCTGGAGCAGGCTCTTTGTCTAATTTGAAACGGACTGACGGAAGCAGGTTCTTTGTCTTATTGAAATGGACCAACTGGAGCAGGTTCTTTGTCTAATTTGAAATGGACCGGCTGGAGCAGCTTCTTTGTCTAATTTGAAATGGACTGACTAGAGCAGCTTCTTTATCTAATTTTAAATGGACAGACTGGAGCAGGTTCTTTGTCTAATTTTAAATGGACAGACTGGAGCAGGTTCTTTGTCTAATTTCAAATGGAAGGACTGGAGCAGGTTCTTCGTCTATTTAAAATGGACCGACTGGAGCAGGTTCTTTGTCTAATTTAAATAGACTGACTGGAGCAGGTTCTTTGTCTAATTGAAATGGACAGACTGGAGCAGGTTCTTTGTCTATCTAAAATGGACAGACTGGAGCTGGTTCTTTGTCTAATTTGAAATGGATCAACTGGAGCAGGTTCTTTGTCTAATTTGAAATGGACCGACTGGAGCAGGCTCTTTGTCTAATTTGAAATGGACCAACTGGAGCAGGTTCTTTGTCTAATTTGAAATGGACTGACTGGAGCAGGTTTTTTGTCTAATTTGAAATGGACGGACTGGAGCAGGTTCTTTGATTAATTTGAAATGGACCGACTGGAGCAGGCCCTTTGTCTAATTTGAAATGGATCAACTGGAGCGTGTCTGTGTCTAATTTGAAATGGCCTGACTAGAGCAGCTTCTTTGTCCTATTTGAAATGGACCGACTGGAGCAGGTTCTTTGATTAATTTGAAATGGACTGACTGGAGCAGGTTCTTTGTCTAATTTAAAATGGACCGACTGGAGCAGGTTCTTCATCTAATTTAAAATGGACTGACTGCAGCAGGTTCTTTGTCTAATTTGAAATGGACAGACTGGAGCAGGTTTTTTGTCTAATTTGAAATGGACTGACTGGAGCAGGTTCTTTGTCTAATTTAAAATGGACCGGCTGGAGCAGGTTCTTTGTCTAATTTGAAATGGATCAACTAGAGCAGGTTCTTTGTGTAATTTGAATAGGACTGACTGGAGCAGGTTCTTTGTCTAATTTGAAATGGACCAACTGGAGCAGGTTCTTTGTCTAATTTGAAATGGACGGACTGGAGCAGGTTCTTTAATTAATTTGAAATAGACCAACTGGAGCAGGTTCTTTGTCATATTTAAAATGGACCGACTGGAGCAAGTTCTTCATCTAATTTAAAATGGACCAACTGGAGCAGGTTCTTTGTGTAATTTGAAATGGACAGACTGGAGCAGGTTCTTTGTCTAATTTAAAATGGATCAACTGGAGCAGGTTCTTTGTCTAATTTGAAATAGACTGACTGAAGCAGGTTCTTTGTCTAATTTGAAATGGATCGACTGGAGCAGGTTCTTTATTTAATTTGAAATGGACAGAATGGAGCAGGTTCTTTATTTAATTTGAAATAAATAGACTGGAGCAGGTTCTTTATTTAATTGAAAGAGACAGAAGGGAGCAGGTTCTTTATTTAATTTGAAATGGCCTGACTGGAGCAGGTTCTTTGTCTAATTTGAAATGGACAGACTGGAGCAGGTTCTTTGTCTAATTTAAAATGGACAGAATGAAGCAGGTTCTTTATTTAATTTGAAATGAACAGACCGAAGCAGGTTTTTTGTGGCTGGAGCAGGTTTTTTGTCTCATTTGAAATGGACCGACTGGAGCAGGTTCTTTGTTTGATTTTAAATGGACCGACTGGAGCAGGCTTTTTGTCTAATTTGAAATGGACAGACTGGAGCAGGTTCTTTGTCTAATTTGAAATGGACTGACTGGAGCAGGTTCTTTGTCTAATTTAAAATGGACCGGCTGGAGCAGGCTCTTTGTCTAATTTGAAACGGACTGACGGAAGCAGGTTCTTTGTCTTATTGAAATGGACCAACTGGAGCAGGTTCTTTGTCTAATTTGAAATGGACCGGCTGGAGCAGGCTTCTTTGTCTAATTTGAAATGGACTGACTAGAGCAGCTTCTTTATCTAATTTTAAATGGACAGACTGGAGCAGGTTCTTTGTCTAATTTTAAATGGACAGACTGGAGCAGGTTCTTTGTCTAATTTCAAATGGAAGGACTGGAGCAGGTTCTTCGTCTATTTAAAATGGACCGACTGGAGCAGGTTCTTTGTCTAATTTAAATAGACTGACTGGAGCAGGTTCTTTGTCTAATTGAAATGGACAGACTGGAGCAGGTTCTTTGTCTATCTAAAATGGACAGACTGGAGCTGGTTCTTTGTCTAATTTGAAATGGATCAACTGGAGCAGGTTCTTTGTCTAATTTGAAATGGACCGACTGGAGCAGGCTCTTTGTCTAATTTGAAATGGACCAACTGGAGCAGGTTCTTTGTCTAATTTGAAATGGACTGACTGGAGCAGGTTTTTTGTCTAATTTGAAATGGACGGACTGGAGCAGGTTCTTTGATTAATTTGAAATGGACCGACTGGAGCAGGCCCTTTGTCTAATTTGAAATGGATCAACTGGAGCGTGTCTGTGTCTAATTTGAAATGGCCTGACTAGAGCAGCTTCTTTGTCTAATTTGAAATGGACCGACTGGAGCAGGTTCTTTGATTAATTTGAAATGGACCGACTGGAGCAGGTTCTTTGTCTAATTTAAAATGGACCGACTGGAGCAGGTTCTTCATCTAATTTAAAATGGACTGACTGCAGCAGGTTCTTTGTGTAATTTGAAATGGACAGACTGGAGCAGGTTTTTTGTCTAATTTGAAATGGACTGACTGGAGCAGGTTCTTTGTCTAATTTAAAATGGACCGGCTGGAGCAGGTTCTTTGTCTAATTTGAAATGGATCAACTGGAGCAGGTTCTTTGTGTAATTTGAATAGGACTGACTGGAGCAGGTTCTTTGTCTAATTTGAAATGGACCAACTGGAGCAGGTTCTTTGTCTAATTTGAAATGGACCGACTGGAGCAGGTTCTTTATTTAATTTGAAATGGACCGACTGGAGCAGGTTCTTTATTCAATTTGAAATGAACAGACTGGAGCAGGTTCTTTGTCTAATTTGAAATGGACAGACTGGAGCAGGTTCTTTGTCTAATTTGAAATGGACAGAATGGAGCAGGTTCTTTGTTTAATTTGAAATGAACAGATTGGAGCAGGTTCTTTGTCTAATTTGAAATGGACAGACTGGAGCAGGTTCTTTGTCTATTTTGAAACGGACTGACTGGAGCAGGTTCTTTGTCTAATTTGAAATGGACCGGCTGGAGCAGGTTCTTTGTCTAATTTGAAATGGACAGACTGGAGCAGCTTCTTTGTCTAATTTGAAATGGACCGACTGGAGCAGGTTCTTTGTCTTATTTGAAATGGGCCAACTGGAGCAGCTTCTTTGTCTAATTTGAAATGGACAGACTGGAGCAGCTTCTTTGTCTAATTTTAAATGGACAGACTGGAGCAGGTTCTTTGTCCAATTTGAAATGGACTGACTGGAGCAGGTTCTTTGTCTAATCTGAAATGGACTGACTGGAGCAGGTTCTTTGTCTAATTGAAATGGACCGACTGGAGCAGCTTCTTTGTCTAATTTGAAATGGACCGACTGGTGCAGGTTCTTTGATTAATTTGAAATGGACCGACTGGAGCAGGTTCTTTGTCTAATTTGAAATGGACTGACTGGAGCAACTTCTTTGTCTAATTTTAAATGGACAGACTGGAGCAGCTTCTTTGTCTAATTTCAAATGGACCAGCTGGGGCAGGTTCTTTGTCTATTTCAAATGGACCGACTGGAGCAGGTTCTTTGTCTAATTTAAATGGACTGACTGGAGCAGGTTCTTTGTCTAATTGAAATGGACAGACTGGAGCAGGTTCTTTGTCTATTTAAAATGGACCGACTGGAGCAGGTTCTTTGTCTAATTTAAAATGGACTGACTGGAGCAGGTTCTTTGTCTAATTTGAAATGGACAGACTGGAGCAGCTTCTTTGTCTAATTTTAAATGGACAGACTGGAGCAGGTTCTTTGTCTATTTAAAATGGACTGACTGGAGCAGGTTCTTTGTCTAATTTAAAATGGACTGACTGGAGCAGCTTCTTTGTCTAATTGAAATGGACGGACTGGAGCAGGTTCTTTGTCTATTTAAAATGGACCGACTGGAGCAGGTTCTTTGTCTAATTTAAAATGGACTGAATGGAGCACGTTCTTTGTCTTATTTAAAATGGACTGACTAGAGCAGGTTCTTTGTCTAATTTAAAATGGACAGACTGGAGCAGGTTCTTTGTCTAATTAAAATGGACTGATGGAGCAGGTTCTTTGTCTTATTTAAAATGGACTGACTGGAGCAGGTTCTTTGTCTAATTTAAAGTAGACTGACTGGAGCAGCTTCTTTGTCTAATTCAAATGGACTGACTGGAGCAGCTTCTTTGTCTACTTTGAAATGGACAGATTGGAGCAGCTTCTTTGTTTAATTCAAAATGGACAGACTGGAGCAGGTTATTTGTGTAATTTGAAATGGATCGACTGAAGCAGGTTCTGAAGCAGGTTTTATTTGAAATGGCCAAGGAAGCATCGCCTTCAGGTCTTGAGGGCACAAGTTTGTGTGCATTTTGTAAAGAACAGTTATGGCGGCAACTTAACGTCTATGATGAAGAGTGAGAATGTTGAGACTTAGTCTTGCAACGTTCGGTAACCCCAATGATGCGCAGAGCTTTACTCAAGATAGAGTCAAGTAGTCATTATGGAATTTATTTAAGGGACCATACCTTTCCTATAACAGCGAAGATCACATTGTGACAGAGAAGGTAAATCACTTCAAGGGAAAAGGGAAAAGGGTGCTTTCAGAAAGAAGCCACACTTGAACGAGTTGCAAGTGTAGAAATACATAGGAAATACAGTATGGGGTGAGGATTGGAGGGAAGAAGAAATGGTAATGGAAGGGAAGTGAGGTGGGTGAGAGGGGAGATGAGGGGAGTAGGTAGGAGGCGATAGAGAAAGTTGTGATTGAATAGATGCATAGATACTATACTTCCCAATTATATATTACTTGTCCCTCCTACTTCTCTCCTAAATCAAATTTTCAATTCATCCAAATAAGAGAAAAGGAGAAGAAGGGAGGGGGAAGGGGGCAGGGGGAGGGGGAAGGGGGGCAGGGGGAGGGGGTGAGGTCCTTGAGTGAGGAACCCCTTGCATGGTCTGTAATATCTTTTTGATTTTTTACAGTTGCTTTTATGACCTAGCACACATACTTTAGAGCTTTAAAAAGCCAGTGTGGCTCCCAATAAATTTTGAGTGGTTTTTGTCCCCCCCCTCCTCCTCCTCCCCCAGTTCATTGTGCATGTCACCACCGCTAATATCAGGTAGCGATTCTGTGGAGCATTGAATATTCAACAGGTAACTTACCTGTGTCTTATTGGCCTTCCACCTCTGATGCACGCCACTCCTGTGCTCAGGTTGTAGGTCTGCATGGTACGCTTCAGATATTACCCCTCGTTTCTTCAGGGCGGAAGCTAGATTCTCAGATTCCTTTCTTGAGAAGCAGTAAATGATCCCTGTTTCAAGAGAGGCAGTACTTCAGTTACTATGGCAATTGAAAACTTAGGATGGGGATGGGTATGTTTGTGGGGATGGGTTGTGTGCGTGGAGGTGGGTAGTGTATGTGGGTTTGGGCCATGTGTGTGGGAGTGGGTAATGTATGTGTGTGGATATGGATACTGTGCGTGAGTTGTGTGTGTGGATATGGGTTATATGTGAAATATGGTAAGGGGGAGTAGGGGCAACTGCCATCCCCCCCCCCCCCTCCTTCCCAGTTTAGAAAAATTGACAATTTTTCAGGCAGCAGCAGCATTTTTTGGGCACAAGGGTAATTGATAAATTGATAAAAAAAAAAAAAATCAACCAAAAAAACGAAAAAGCTCAGTCTGATACTTTTTTTTGTTGTTCAAAGGCAAAATTTCTACTTGCGGCAGAAAAGCATTTGAATAAGATTAGTAAATTCGTATATTGTATCCGAAATGCTGATTATTGATATTAAAAAATTCCTACAAAATCCAACAAGGAAGCAATTTAACCCATCCCAAACATATGTCCTCTCTTGCAAGAGCTTGGCAAGGATCCCTTGTGGAGTATTAATGCCAAGCAAAGCATAGCAGACACTGACAGAGAATGGAGTGATGATTGATGGCTTTTCACAAAATGTCACATCACAAAATTTCCAATTTGTCACATAGTCTCAAATGTTGCATGATTTTTGACACCTTTTCCACAGAATGTCACATCAGTTTTGCCTTTGTCACATTTGATTGGCATAGATTCACAATTTGTAACCAGTTGATCGGTGATACTCATAGAAAGAATCATTTGATTGTGTCTGTTTCATGAAAAATGGAGTCCAAAATGTGAGTGATGGGGTAAAATATGTCACAAAATGTCAGACAAATTTTAATATATGGTCATTTTGTCACATTTTGTCGCAAAATCTTTAAAATGTGAGAAAATGTCACAGATTTTTGGACAATGAAATTTTTTCACAAAATGTAACCATGTTATGCGTGACTCTCCATTCTCTTAAGTGCATGACTACAGCAACTGTCAGACTTGTTTGACAAACAGAAAGCTTTACGTCTATATGATTTGCAATTGCAGATGGAAAACTACATCCAAAACTAGAAGTTACCTGATTGGTCATTGAAATTGCTTTTGATCAAGCTTTCCAGTTTATCAAGGCACTCCACTTGCGAGGATGGCTTCTTTTGCACCTAAAACAGAACAAACAAAATTAATTCACCAGAGTGGTATTACTAAAAGGATAAGCTTAGGTGAAGCACGTCCATCTTAAAAAGAAGAAAACAGAAGAAAACTAAGTGAAGTAAGTATTCAAAAATCTCTATTAATTAAAAATGAAATGCACCCAGGCCTATGAAGTTACTGTAGGTGATCTACAGTTTCCTTGGTGATAGCAGATGGGGCCGGGGTACTTGACTACTTTTAAACAGTCCATCTCAGACTAACTTCCCGGCTGAGTTGACTGGAGCAATCAGAAGTGAAGATTCTTTTACAAAAACACAACATGCATACCACAGTTGGAAACAAATCCCAGTACCTTTAGAGCAGAAGTGTAGGAAGGGTCACTTCTTGGGGGGAGGGGGCGAGGCAAAAACTTCACAAAATATTTCCGGTGCTTATTTGGAAATGCCCTTCAATTTCTGAGAAATTTCCTCTATTTTTGGAAATTTTCCTTCATTTTCAGGAAATTTTCTTCAACTTCAGTAATTTTGACCAGTTTTGGGAAAATTTTGGCCAGTTTCGGGGATATAGTTTGCTAGTTTTGGCAATTTTTTGGTTATTTTTCTAAAAATGTATGCCAATTTTCAGAAAATTGTACTAAGTTTTCCAAATTCTCATCCAAACCGGGCAGAAAGCATGCAACCATGAAGGTGAAATCCGTTCAAGGGCCACTCCTCCGCTTACTATGCACATTGAAAAATAATGACTTAAAACACTCCTCCATTAATCTTAGAATATGCAACGGACATATAGCCCAGCCGCGGTTTTCATGAGTAATGCCATGAACCAAAATTTGTGCGAAGCAGAGAAATAATTTTCAGACTCATTAATTCACACAAAGGGGTTGGTGGTTGGAACCAAAACATTGAAATTTTTAACAAATTGTGTATAATGTATGTCGCTAGAGCATGCCGGGTCTTATTTTGTTATGGAGATTTTTAACTTTAAGACCTGAACTACCCATACATAGCAAACTACATGACCATATATATACAAGAACAACATGTGAAGATAAATCACACCTCATAGTTATAATGGTATATGCCGTACAGCTACATAAACACTAGAAAAACTCAACAAAATCATAAGAAAAAATCTGTGGGGGTTCCAGTTAGCCAATAGTAGTACATGTTATACAGTATGTGACAATAGCTAATAAACTGCATATTCATTATCTTTTTACCCCAGAGTGTCTACATGAATCAGAAGCAAACTTATGGTAATTTGAAGAGCACTGAGGGAGGCAAAATCAGCATTTTTAAAACTTTTGCCATTTAAAATTAAACACAATAAGATTTTTCTTTAAAAATCTGTAAAGGTTCTTCACCTCCCAAAAGGTTCTAGCTTATATCACAAGAAAGAGAAATATTTCTTCTTTCATAATCTGAACACCTCGCTTTCATTGCTATAAAAATAAGCAAGTTATAAATGTTTTAGTGGGCAATCTTCACTTTTAGCGCACGGCTAAGAAAGGGTTTTAAAATCAAGGCTGCCATAGGAGTGCTATTTCCCAATATGCCTCTGCCTACTATACCACTGAGATACCACACTTCTCTTCTTTAAGGAGATTTTAAGATATGTAGAAATGACTGAAATAAGACTAGTGAAAATCACAGTTCTATGTTCCTGAAAAGTTTTTGTGTATTTGAGTGAAATCTTTAGGCAATATAGCAGTGATCATCACCTGAATCTAACCAAAAACTGAGACCAATATCATCACCTGAATCTAACCAGTGATCATCACCTGAATCTAACCAGTGATCATCACCTGAATCTAACCAGTGATCATCACCTGAATCTAACCAGTAATTATCACCTGAATCTAACCAAGAACTGAGACCACATGCTTTCCATTTATACTGCCTATACCAAATTCTGTACATTAAATAGAATGGTTTCATCTCAAAAATAGGAAACCAGAGAACAACAACAACAGCCAACTAGTGCTTAGTACAACATGCACAGCGCTGGAAAAAATCTATGGTTCCAACGATTATAACTACGGGAAAATTGGGAATTCGCGGGAAGAAAACAACAATTTTTTCTATAGATTTCTTGAGTAAACAACAGTATATGTGGTAAATATGTGCTCTAAAAAATGTCCCCATGTAATAGTGCGATGAACAGTATATTAGATTGCGAGAGAGATGGAGGTATATAGAGAAGAATTCACTACAATAATATTATTTATGTTGCAATTTTTCGTTGGAAGAATTTTCGACACCTATTCAGAACGGTGGGAAATTTGTTAATAAATTCCGACTCTGAATATATGCAGATGGTGTCTAGACTTAATGAGCCATGCCTTAAGGCCTACAAGGCCTTCCTTAAGGTGTACTGGGCCATGCCTTAAGGTCTACTAAGCCATGCCTTAAGGCCTACAATGCCATGCCTTAAGGCCTACGGGGCCCTGCCTTAAGGCCTACTGGGCCATGCCTTAAGGCCTATGGGGCCATGCCTTAGGGCCTACGAGGCCATGCCTTAAGGCCTACGAGGCCATGCCTTAAGGCCTACGAGGCCATGCCTTAAGGCTTACGGGGCCATGCCTTAAGGCCTACGGGGCCATGCCTTAAGGCCTCCAGGGCCATGCCTTGAGGCCTACAGGGCCATGCCTTAAGGCCTACAGGGCCATGCCTTAAGGCCTACAGGGCCATGCCTTAAGCCTACAGGGCCATGCCTTAAGGCCTACAGGGCCATGCCCTAAGGCCTACATTGCACCTTTCATACCAACAAAACTTTACCTTGGTTACAAAAGGGTAGGGGAGTGGGAGGGGACATACCAAAATTAATTTGTACCAAACTATCCAGTCGACCTGCAGAGAGTGTAGGAAGCTGGAATAAGGTAAATTTTGGGTGGGAAGGGCTGTTGTAGAGGTGATAGTGTAAATATTTACGCTGTAAAATTGTATTTCGACTTTTGTTTAGCTGCTTATTGTTTTTGATATAATTTTCTGTCTCTATTTTCTGTAAAATTTTCCTTTTTTTAATTTTCTAAAATACAGAAAAATTTCAAGCCTGCTTGTTCAAGCTTTTGCTTTTCAGGCTTCCTGCACTTAATCATATTGTACATAATTTGTATATTTGTTAACGAATGTGGAAAACAGTGAATTGAAGTCAATGTCTGTAGACAGACAGAGAGTGCCCTAACTGCCCTATGCGTCCAATGACACAGGTGCGTCCAGTGGCGCTCGTGCGTAGTGACACTCGTGCATCCAGTGACGCTCGTGCGTCGATGTGACGCTCATGTGTCCAGTGACGCTCATGCGTCCAGTGACACAGGTGTGTCCAGTGGCGTTCGTGCGACATGACACTTGTGCGCCAAGTGGCACTTGTGCATCCAGTGATGCTCCTACGTTCAATTACGCTCCTGCATCCAGTGACGCTCCTGCGTCCAGTGACGCTCCTGCGTCCAGTGACACTCCTACGTCCAATGATGCTCATGTGTCCAATGACGCTCATGCATCCAATAACACAGGGGCTTCTGCTCACCTCGTAAAACAGATTAGCTCTGTTGTAGCTGGATCGGAACACCTGGCAGCCTGGAATATTAAGAATTGTTTTCACATCTTCAAGCACGCCCAAAGTTGCAGTGGCTGTCAGCCCAAGCAGTGGAGTTGATGAAAATTGTCTTTTTAGAATTCCGAGGACTTTGTAATCTGCAATAATAGAAAAGGTTACAAATCAGTAATCTACTTCAAAGATTAAAAGTACTTCTATTGAGTTTAGAAAAGGAGTCTCTTCTATAAAAGTGGCTTATGACCCCAACTACAAACCACCACAAGCTCTTTAAGGATGCATGAAATTGGTTCCGTGTTATGTGTGGAAAAGCGAAAAGGACATGTTACACTTAATTGTGAGGTGCAAAAGTGTGCAGGAGATCAGAAAAAGCTGTTTAGCTTGATAAGCAAACTTACTAGCAATACCGATTGTAATCCACTACCTGTCAGTATCGACAATAAATCACTGGCAGATGGTTTTGGAAAATATTTTCAGGAGAAAATTGATATAATCTTAACTGCTATTAATGATGCTCGTAACATAGATGATCTTTCTTCTAACATGTTCAGGTCAAAAACTACCATCTCATTCGCAAACATCATAAATAGCTCTATATTAGTCAAGGCTATTTTCCTGAGTGTTGGAGATGTGCTGTGGTTATTCCTCTTCTGAAGAAGACAGGTTTATCCCTTAAATACAAAAATTGCTGGCCTGTAAGTAACTTGTCATATCTATCCAAGATAACTGAGGCTGCTGTTATGCGTCAGTATGATGAGCACTTGCTCCAAAATGACCTTTTACCCACACATAATTCAGCTTACAGGAAACATTACAGCACAGAAACAGCACTTTTGAAGGTGCAATCTGACATTATGCATAATTTGGACATTGGGGAAGTAACTCTACTTGTTATGTTAGATCTGTCGGCGGCTTTCGATGCGGTTAATCATGAGGTTCTCTTTGATTGCCTTGAAAATCGTCTGAATATCAAGGGTACACCATTAAAATGGTTTCAAGAGATGTTGTGCTGGTCGCGATGGAGCAATGTATCAGCGATGTACGACAGTGGTTTCTCAGTAATCATCTCAAGATAAATGATAGTAAAACTGAGGTCATACTCATCAGTTCTAAGCAGCAACTTGCTAAATTGCCTGATATATCAGTTAAAGTGGGTAAAGTCAATATCCGAACTGCTGACAATGTTCATAATCTTGGTATCATCTTTGATAAGAACCTTTTCTTTGAGACACAGATAGCTGCGGTTTGTAAAAAGGCTTCTCACAATCGTTGCAAACTTTGGCAAATCCGCAAGTATCTAGATGACGATTTATGCAAATCACTATAGTTCTTGCATTCATTGCATCTCATATTGATTACTGTAACTCCTTATATTTCAACTTACCTGATAGCCTTTTGAAGAAATTGCAATTGATTCAAAACTCAGCTGCCAGACTTGTTACTAGAGCCCCCAAGTACCACCACATTTCACCAATGCTTTTCAAATTACACTGGCTCCCAGTTAAGTATGATTAAGTTTAAAATTGTATTGCTAACTTCTAAATGTCTTCATGGCCCTTCTCCCAGTTATCTGTCAAACTGATTAATTCCATATCAACCAACTAGATATTTTGGATCTCAATCAAAACATTTCCTTACTGTACCCATGCAGGATTAAAACCCACTTTAAAACCAGAGGTTTTTACCATGCTGCACCTAAACTTTGAAACGAACTGCCTTATCATCTACGAAGTGAAACTTGCCTTGCTCATTTTAAGAATAGCCTTAAAACTTACCTGTTTACAGCTGCCTTCAATGCAACTAATTCTTATTTCTATTTATTCTATCCCTCCTGCTTGAATGTGTTATCTTTAGTTTTTAACCACTATATTCTTTACTGTATTTAACTATTTAGACTATCTTACATTATTTGACCTTTTATTCTTTTAACAATTTGATAAATATTTACATCTTATAGCTCTCATTTCTGTATGTCTACTTTTTACTATCTTAGTGCCTATACAACCTGACTTGCTAAGCTTTATTTTACTCTTAACATTTTAGATTATTCCTCTTATTACGTTTATTGTTGATCCTATTGCTTTTGTCTTTTTATTCTATATTCCAACTTTAATGATTCTAGGTTTATTTTTATCTTTTTATTTACTATAGTCTTAACTTATTTTATCATTTGATTAATTTGTTTGTAAAGCGCATTTGAATGTATCATTTTACAGTATTTGCACTATATAAATGTTTTTAATAATAATAATAATAATAATAATAATAATATAATATTCTAGTTCAATAGACCTTTTCAAACCGAGTTTAGCCGAATGTGATTTCTTTAGTACTCCAACCAATCAAATGCTGGGGAAACTTTTCCTTCGTTTTCCAACCAATCAGGTGCAGGGTTTAGGAAAAAATGCAAGTAGCAATTTGAAAAATTGACTGGTCAATAAGAATTCTGCAGTATACAATTGATCCATTGTGGACACGTGGATCTCGACCATGTGACATTATTTGAATTAGTTATCCGGAAATTGCTGATTTAGATTTGAAAAGGTCTGCAAAGGCAGATGTCCAGGTTACATAGGAAATTCAATTCTACATTTCTGTTGATATAAAATGCTATAAAGAGCAATAATGCATGAGGTATGATCAGATAAAACACAGTGTAAATGTAAATTACATAATGGAGTTAAAGGAGACATAAAGTCTGACATAATCCTTATTTCATATGATAGAATTAAAAATAACAAATTTTTCTGACCAAGTTTTATACCCCCTTAAGCAATGTTAACACAATTTGTATAATTATTAAAACTTTAATTCTGCTACTAAATAGTACTATGGAAGCCACCATTTTGATTTCAAAACATGCAGATTATGATGTCATCAGCCCAGCAAGATGTTGGAATGCTTTGTATTTCTTTATAATCTATACCTCAAGATTTCTAGGTTATGAGAAATTTGTTTCTTATGTAAGGGTCAAGGAATTTTTTGTTGTGTACACATGAAAGTAACAAAATATTCTGTTAAAACTTTGTGTCACATCATTTTGGAATAAAAACTTTAATCACATTTATAAAGAAATACATTAAATTCCTTATGTCCCTAGTGGGGAAATTACAGTATGTTATCATGCACAATATTTCAGGACAGAATTGAACAAAATGGCAGCCTCCATGTGTCAACTTGAAACATGAATAACTTGAGGTAGAAATAAGATTTTGACTTGCTGTTTTTGGTAGTTGGTTAAGATTTGTATAATGGTTGTATCAGACTTTATGTCTCCTTTAAATGAAAAACGACATATCTTCATAATCTATTTTAAAAGATGCAACACTATGTAATCTAGGTAAAAGGGAAGAAGCAGAATACATTTTAGGTGGAGACATTTCAATGTTCACTTACAGTATCTGCATGATTGCTTGACCTAAAGAATGTGAAATTCTGCCATGAGCTTGCATTCAACTTGGCATAAGCTTCCCAAACGATTTTGAGAGTTGCAGTAACCAAGAGCAGATCCAGAGGGGGGACAGGGGGAGCTAATACCTGTATGCAGTCAACTCAGACACCAACAAGGGTGTTCAAATTTGTTCAGAGTATTTGCTAAGGTACGATTTTGTGAGCTAGTTGAAAAAAAATTGTAATGGTTTCAAATGTGTGTTCATTTTTGTTCAAAGTATTTGCTAAGGTTCAATTTTGTGAGCTAGTTACAAAAAATTGTAATGGTTCCAAATGCAAGTTTACGATTTTTATGTAAGAGTGAAAAATCAGCCTGTTGCTAAGAATAAATATGTCTTCATATCTTGCCATGATTCTGGGGATAAATAATGTATTGCAAAATCAAAACACTTTAACATTCGTAACGAATATTCGTAAGGAATATAAGGATTCATCGAGTGCAATTGAGAGTGTAGCCGAAAACAGTGTGAGATGGAAAGGAGTGATAGATGGCCTATGCACTGGCAAGTGTGACAAGGCATTAGTAAGTACGGAATATTACTCAGAAATTGCAACAGCTTTTGATATATTGTTCGGAGAATACAAGATTATTACAGTAAATAAAGTAATCAGATGGATGGATTCAGCGATAAATGATGTCAATCAAAGACACTTTCCATTAAAAGATAACTCACGATCCTGGATGCACTGTTAGGGGTCCCACTCTCCACAAAATCATAAGTTTGGGAAAAGTTGTATTGTTCTTTAGACAATTTAGATTGCTCAGACTAAATTTTAATTTCTAATGGTCCATTCAGGTGTGTGGACCTCTGGAAGGATTCCCCTCTTTCAGTAGATCTGTCAACAGCTCAAAGATGCAGGCAGGTAGTCAGGATTTTGCATGGGTGATGCCACTTCACATGAATTATAGTGAGATATGTGAGATTTGTGTGCCTTGGCAAACCTATCGCAACCCCCTCCCCCCTTTCTCCTCCCTCTTCCTGAGATGCTTACCTGGTCTAAAATCATGGCCCCATTGACTGCAGCAGTGGACTTCATCAATCGCAACCCGAGCCAAAAGTCCTTTATCATAACCCTTCTGAAGTTGAGCCATAAATCGCTTGCTCTTGGCTATCTTCTCAGGAGTGACGTAAAGTAGCTTGAGAAGGCTAGTTGGGTTGATCATGTCGTTGTGGACCATCTTGACCTTGTCTCTTGATGCAGATGCTGAGAGCAAGACGGCATTGATACCCAGGTCCTGCAGCGCCATCACTTGGTCTTCCATAAGTGAAATTAATGGTGACACCACCAAGGTGAACCCTGCATTCAAACAAAATATTGAGAGAGCACTAGATCAAAAAGTGAGGGCACTAAGAACTTCACAGATATATTATCCACAATAGATTGATAAATTCCATGCCCCTATTGCCCACAGACAACATGATGGCAAAGGTCACTTGAATATTCATATTAACCAGAAAAGTATTAAAGCACTAGACCGAAAAGTGAGGGCGCTTGTTTTTGATAACTTCAGATACTGTATACCATCCACAATAGATCGATAAACTCCATGCCTCCTCCATGGCCCACAGACTACATGAGGGCAAAGGTCACTTGAATATTCATATCAACCAGAAAATTACCATACCATTGCATTTTGATTTTGGCTGGACCCCTGAAATTATGCTCTCACTTTTTGCAGTTTAATTATCCTTCAAGTTCTTAAAGGTCAATGGACATGTAGCAATTTCTATATTAGTTGCAAGAATATTAACATTTTTGAATTTTGCATATAGACTGTCAGCCAATGCTCAAAATTCTCTTCCTATCTAGAGTTTCATAGTCCACCGCTTAGGGCAACACAAAAATACATCAATCTGTGGGGAATAACTTGCTTATTGATAAACTAAAATGTTCCACCCAAATTTCTTGCACGTTAAGCAGTAATTAACAACAAAAATCTTAATTTGATATGAAGGGCATTCTCTAATATAAAAATGGACATTTTGGCCATTATAGATGCCCAAGACTGCTGCCAATTCACTGATTTTGTGACTTAGGCCAAGTAATGACACTGATTAAAATGCATTTATTAAGTAATGTTTCTTTTAAATGACACAATATAGTCTCTGAATAAACAAAGAAGGCATATCATTGAGGTCAATCATGGGAAGATGAAGTATTTTACAGTCTTTGTCTTATCATTCTTAATCTGCTAAATATAAAAACCAAAGTCTCTGTTATTGTTGTAAAGGAAGAAGTTTTGATTAACATATCGGGGAAGGAATAACCAACCACTGGTAAAAAACAGCAAACTTGAGTTTTAAAGACTTTAAACAGTATATGTCGAAGTTGTAGAAAACAATCATTTTTGTAGGTATTTATCTTTTCTGATTTTTTTCCCAAAGACTTTATTCCTAAAAAGAATATTACTGTACACAAAATACCTGTAGATTGATGTATTTTTTGTGTTGCCCCAAGAGGTGGACTACTAAAGTGCAGTATAGAGACCTTGGTGCAGTCTAAAAGAACAGTTTTCGTTTTTGAGCTATGGCTGATCAAAATTTGATCAGTTTTTTATTAATGAATAATTTGTGATGTGTACAACTTGGCAGGCAGATCAAAATCTTTATGTACAGTAGGTCTTTAACTTCCTTTCCTAAATCTTAGTCACTGGAAATTTCAGTGATTGTGGGTATGGTTAAGGCACAAAAACATTTGGTCAAAATTTGTTGTTACATTTCACAGAATATTGATAGATTTCAAAAGCAAAAGATTTGCGAAAGAAAATATCAGTCGCTCTGTAATACATCATAAAATTTACTAAAATATGCAAAATTGATGACTGAAATTTGCAAACACTCTAAAATAGTCCATGTTTAACAGATTTTGATAAAATGTTTTGCTAACATGAATCTTTTTGACAGATCTGAAAGGAATTTAGCTAATGTATGGTCATAAGTCAGGCCCAGGAAAAAAGCAATACAGAGGCATGCTACTGTAGTTGCACAAAAATTGTCATATTTCAGTTGAAAGTGTTGGCAAGTAGTTGAAAATACTTGGCGAGTGGAAATGCTGGTTTCATCGAATTTACTCGCCAAGCTATATAAGAAGCTGGCAAGTGACTTTTTGTATTTTTCAAGCCTGCATCCATATACACAGGTAGAGATTTTATATTCACAGGTAAAGTTTTATAAAAATAGCATTCAATTATGAACCGAATTATCTTTCAATTACCTTTGAAGTATTTCTAGTTATAACTGATCAAAGTTTGAATATTTATCTTAATGTCTGCAAATGTTGTAATGTATAAAAGACAAGCTCAAATTCTTGAATGTACTGTAGCTCTTTCAATTTCAGTCACTGAAAATGCTCATGCTGTCTTCAACAGCAAAATCTTGATTGATGGTGGAGATTCAAAACTGCCCTAAATCAAAAAGTTATTCAAGGATTGAATCCAGGTGGCGGAACCAAGAACAAAGGGAAACATTTAGAAAGTGCCCTTTTTCAGAAATGAAAAGTGCCCATTAGTTTTCAGAGATACACTGTAACCTTTCAAATATTGCAACTTTAAGACTGCCCCCAACGGCTTTACATCGCACTAAAAGAGACAGAAATCATGAAACTTTTACACTTTGTGGGCATACAGCTTTAGTTTTTACTTCCAAGAATCACAGGGGCCCTACATGAAGGTTTTCCTCCTAAAAAATAATTTACTTTTGCCTAACCCATTTCTTTCTTTACAATGCATCATTCTCTGCAATGTTTCATGTGTGGGGAACCAGAATGGCACAATACACTTTCATCAACATAATTGTTTGTTTGTTTGATGATGGCTTAACGGCACCACAACAACTAAGGTCAAATTGTGCCTGAGAGGTCAGATCATTCTAGAGGTAGGAAGTAAAGGAAACTGGGGGAGAATGAGAGAAATTTAAGGACAAAAGGTCAGAAAGCTGTGATCGTGAGGGGAGGTGCATGGTTGAAACAAAAACAAGTAGAGAGGGGGTGGAAAAGGATAATTAAATATGGTCGTAGAGGGAGACATGATGAAGGAAGGAGATAATTTTATCCGGAGGATTTTTCTGGAAGAACTCAGCAATTGAGTTGTAGGGAGCATAGCGAGGGGAGCTCTGGGAAGGTTGTACAGGGGGCAAGCAAGGAGAACGTGATGGATTGTGAGGGTGCAATGGCAATTGTTGCAGAGGGGTTGGGGGAAGCCAATTAGGAGGTGGGAGTGGGTGAGATGAGTGTGACCAATTCCAATTCTCAATACGAGAGAGGTTGTTGATGGTGGCTTTGATCGATATTGTGGGCTGGATGACATGGAGTTTGTTATCAATTTGGGACTTCCATGAGGTTTGCCAGCGGTCCCGAACAAGAGAAGCCATAAGCGGTTTGATGTCAGAGAGAGTTTTGGGAAAAGGGGCAAGGAGGAGGGTGAGGGCAAGCTTAGCGGCTGCATCAGCCCTGTCATTACCCGGGATGCCAACATGGCTGGGTATCCAGAAGAAAAGAATACTTTTCCTGCAGAGAGTGGGAGAAAGGAGTTTGCGGAGGAGGAGGTGGCATGTGAGGTTATCCCATTTAAGGTTGAGTAAAGAAGTAAGAACAGCCTTTGAGTCGGAGAAAATAACAAAGTGGCTGAGCGGGGAGTACTCAATAAAGTTGAGGGCAAGGAGAATGGCCTTAGCCTCGGCTGAAAAGATGGATGAGTAGTCGGGAAGTCTGCTACTGAGGGTGATGTCTTGAATGACCGCAGCAGCAGCTGTCTTCTTGCCCTCCTTGGACCCATCAGTATAGATGGAGGTGTAATTTGAGAGTTGGTCTTTGACTTGGTTGTGGAGATTGATGAAGAGATTAGGATGGGTTTGAGCTTTGTGATGAGTGGAGAGGCCCAAGTGGACAGAAGGGAGGGAGGTGGCCCAAGGAGGAAAAGTGGGCCAGGAGAAGGTGCCGAGAGTGGTAGGGTTGATGCCGAGATGAAAGAGGTCTGATTTAATGCGTAAGCTGAAGGGAGGGGATAGGGTTTTAGTCCTATCATAGAGGGTGGAGAAATTGGGGTACCTAATGAGGTTGTAAACAGGGTTCTGGGTGTTGGTGAGGACCCTAAAAGCATATGATAGGCTAAGCTTTCTACATCTAAGTAGAAAAGGGAGTTCGTTGGCTTCAACATGAAGGCTGGTGGTGATTGGGGAGGTCCTGTAAGCACCTAGACAAAGCCTGAGGGCTTCATTTTGGATGGTATTGATGTGGTTGAGGTAAGAGTTGTGAGCGACACAGTAGATAATATTGCCGTAGTCAAGCTTGGCACGAATGGTGAGCCTGAAAATTTTGAGGAGAGCAAAGCGGTTCGCACCCCAAGTGGTGTTAGAGAGGAGTCTGAGGATGTTAAGGGAGCTGTTGCATTTCAGTTTCAGGTTGGTGATGTGTTGCTTGTAGGTGAGCTTAGGGTCTAGAGTTAGAAGCCACCCCCTTCCGTCCTCCATGAAAAATCCTAAATTAAGATTTGTTGGCCCTTAGACCCCTCCAACCCGACACCCTCGATTTTCTCAAAGATAGAGGTAATCCACACCATTCATCCCAAGAGACTCTTCACAATTCATTGACTAGCAACCAGCTATTGTTACCCCATACACAACCCAGCTAGGGTAATCTATACCTTCTTAACTGACATGAATGATTGATGGACCATTCCTTCTAAAGATGATTATTTCCTTATGAGATATGTACTGTACCTTTAGACACAAGAGCAGGTAGCTGGTAACACAGACTTTTTCCGCCCCCTGTGGGCATGATCAAAACAGCATCCCTGCCACTCATGGTGCAGTTAATAGTTTCTTCTTGGAGGTCCCTGAACGTGGTGATGCCAAACCTGGACGTCCTCAGCTGGTGTAGCTTTTCAGACCACGAAAAAGCTGTATGGGTGAAAAATAGAGTTTTAATAGAGGAATGAATCTTAAAGGGTATGAAGTATATCCATAATAGGCTTGCCAACTTTCATAAATCTTCAAGACTCTAAACAACAGTGATATTACTAGAAGTCAAAATTCTGACTTTTCCATGCACAGTAATATTTATGCAAGAAAAGTGACATTACAAACTTAAAATGCTATAGCTTTTACCCCACAAGTTCCGACTGTTTTCTACATTTTGATCAGAGATTAAATTTCCAACCCTGATATACAATATCCTTTTCTAAATCATTAACACAAAACCACAACTTCTTCAGTGCCAAGCCATGCACAAAGCCTCAGTGTTATGTGAATTGGCCACTTATCAGCTTGCCTACATTGAGCTTTTGTGTACAAGTGCACTTAAGCAAAGTAAGGAGAAGGCACAACAGATTGCAGTGCTGAATGAGGCTTATTTTATGCAGATAATTTGGAACCAAATCTAAGTGATTTGAGTCTAAATTGTGGTTTCATGAAAAGGGGTTGGAAGACCATTTTTTTATAGTTTTGAAAGTTCATCATGGAATTTTTAAATATCACTTTTAAAACAGCATCAATTCTCAAAACTTGAATTTCTACTAAAAATAAACATGCATTCAGGCATCCAGATCAAATTCACAAAATGCCTTTTTATCACATCAGATATGCTGGTGCTTTACTCTGGAATTCTCTATATAACTTTTTACAAAAAAACTTCCTTGTTTCGCATTGCTTGAATTTGCATTTTACGGAAGTCATGGGTGATTTGCCATATGGGCATAGAATGGAAAATACCCCACTCCCCCATCCCCCACAAAATTTGCTTTCCTAAGCCAATGATTCACCTTCACTGCAGTCATGGGATACATTACGCCTAATCCTCGCTACAAATTTTCCATCTTTTCACCCGCAAGAACCTCGATTTCGGCGTGTATGACTTTTAGACTCTGCTAGAAGTAATTAAAAAACCCATCACTGATAGTTCAGTAATTTACGCATCAGTAATTACACTCCCAATTATCTATACACACACAATGGAACTAATTGTGAAGGGCCAGAGGTTGTGGATTTGGTTACTGCAGAGCCAAGTCATGCATGTAATGTGGGGCTAAAGATTTATTTTGACTTTTTTTAAAAGATGTTTCATCAGTGAGTTATAAACACTCTAATGAGTTTGGATGCATTGAACTGAAAATTTATAGCCAGAATTATTTATCATGTATGGGCATAGGATAGAAATTACTCCCCCCCCCCCCCTCCCCTCCCCTTAAAGATTTGCATTCATAATTGCCAATGATTCAATTTCACTGCAGTCATAGGCAGCGTTCCATAGGGACATAGGATGGAAATTACCCCCCCCTACATACACACACCCACACTTCCCACAAAGATTTGTTTTCATAAAGCCACTGATTTAATTTCACTGCAGTCATGTATGGCTTCCGCCTATGACTGCTCAGTGAATTTCAGAGGACATGAAGGTAAATAGCATACAGTACATGTATATCTAGTGATCATTAGATATGGCTTTGCTTAACACTAGGAACATCCCAACCTGCCCTCGAATGGAGCAGGGCCGGTCAAAGAAAAAGTTATATATTTCTTTGTTTCCCAAACTACAAAACTGTATACATTTTCACCTTTTCAAGGCTCCTTCAAGATAACAACTACTCCCACTGGTATTACGTCGTATTTTTAGTGACACACATCTGAATATAATGGCAATTCTTTGTAATATAAGTAGTAACCGTAATCAATGCTGGCATTGTTTGTCTTTGCTGCTGGGGAAAGGTGAAGTGAACTATGAGCATAGAACAATTCACACCTCAATGTTATGATGCAAAGTTAATCTTGTGGTATGATGTGGCTAATTTGTTGCTTGAAAATTGCAGGCCAAATTTTTAGGCAGTGCCTTTAATAATGGTGAATATGAAAGAATATACACATACATGATCCCTTTAGGTTAATATCCGGCTGATTGCAGACTTGCTGGAGGTACTTGGCCTGTTCTTCCAGGTTTCTCTTCTCTTGCTGTAGTTGCTGCTTCTTGTTCATCAGTTGCTCAATCCTCGCTTGTATCTTCTGCATCTGCGCTGCTTTTTCAGCAATCTCCCGATGGACATCTAAAAAGAATGTAATTGTTTTAACTCTCTTTATTTTGCATGAAGGGTGTAAAAAAAAAAAATCCTCATGTTCCAACACAAGTGTTGTCATCTAGACTAGGTTGATGATGAATCCAAGTTTTTTGTATTTGTTTTTTGCATAATTAAACACAGATCTATACAATATACTATATTGATATTACAAATGTGCTGGCATATTACCAATGAATGCTTTCTTATATCGATCTGAACTTGCATGAAAAATTTCCTCACCATCACACAACATGAAAATAAAGTTATTTTTATTCAGAATTAAAAAAAGCTATGGTTTGGCAACAATAACTGGGAAAATTGGGAATTCACTGAAGTAAAAAAAAATACATAAAAAAAAATAACCACAATTATTGATTTTTTAAGTCCACAAGGGTATGTGGCAAATATGTGCTCTAAAACATCCCCCATCTTATTTTGCAATGAAAAGTACATTATATTGTGAAAGAGGGAAGTACATAAAGATGTATTCACTACATTTATATTATTTCTGTCGCGATTTTTCGTCAGGGCTCTAGAATTTTACCAAACACTCTCACTATGCTCTCACTATGCTTTGAATATTCAAGCTCAAAATGTTTGATTTTAATACATTAATATTATTTCTGTCGCAATTTTAGTGGAAGATTTTCAACACCTTTATTTAGAACCGTGGAAAATCTTATAATTAATTCTAACTGATTCATTCAACACACCAATTTACAGTACAACTTCATACCTTGTACAGAACTTGATTCACTGGAGATCCAAAAATACATTCACTGAGAAGGGCTTTGGACTTTACCCCAACGCTCTCACTATGCTTTGAATAGTCAAGCTAAAATTTTTGATTTTGATTTAATAAATACAGTACTTCCAAATTGAATTCATTTTCTTGATGTACCATTGTTGAGGCAGAGTGTTTTATATCGTATTTAATGCACAAGGCAAGGGACTTTGGCCCGAGTAGAATGGCCCAACTTTAGGAGGGTCATTCGCCAGTGCAAAGACCTTTAAACCGTGCATTAAATATGCATATAAACACGATGCCAAAACATTCATCTTTTTATAAAAAAATCGTATTACGATTATTTAAAATGCATAAAACAACTAAAAAGAATGAAAAATGAGAAAAGTTTACATATATGTTATCCTTTTATTTTAAAAAAATACCTGTCTCAAAATGGAATACACCAAATAATCATTGTCGTGCATTAACAGTATTTAATGTACGGGTGTTAACAATGCAAATACTCTTTAGAAATCGTATAAACCAGATTTATGTCACCTGCTGTCATGAATAATTTGAAGATTCTTGCAATTTGACAACTCAAGGGATGGTCATTAAATCTGTATCCTTGTTTACTTTTCATACAATTCTTGTAGACAGATACTGTCAACTCTAGGGATGGTCGTTAAATATATACACTTGTTTGATGTACATGCAATTAATTCTTGTAGACAGATACTGGCTCTATACCTGGGTGAAATAAGAGTATATACTTTAATACAACTTGTTCATATTAATTGTATTATCCAACCACTATGCAATAGATTTATTTTGTGTACTTTGTTACATACTTGTAGCCCAGTGGACCAGCTCATTTGAACAACTCAATTAATAAATCATTTTATTTTGTTAATGTAAAACAACCTAAACAAAACTTCTGTATTTCTTGAAATAGAACACAAAGTGTAAAGGCATTTGTAATTAGAAGCATATGTAATAAAAATATGGTTTTCTTAACAATTGGTCTTTTTCTTCTTTTTTTATTTATCAATTTTGGTCAAAACAGTGAAAGAGTGTTTGTTTGGTAAGGTTAAATGGCACCATGGCAACAACGATGGTCAAATTGTGCCCAAAAGACTAAATGTCTGAGGTTATAAGAGAATGAAGAAGTTCGATAGCGTATAGTAAGTACAGTAGGTAAAAATCTGGAAAAAGTTAGGATAAGATAAGTTAGACAAACTGTACTGTAGTTACAGTAGCAGGCATGATAAAGAAAGGAGATGTTTTTTGAGGGAGTTTTTAAAGAAGAGATCGGAAAGTGATTGAGGGAAGCTTTGTGGGTGGTGGAGAGAGGACAGTCAATGAGGATGTGTTTGACTGTAAGGGGTTTGTGACAGTTATTTCAGAGAGGTGAGGGGAGCTGGTGAGGCAATGGCATGTGTGAGATAGGTGTGACCTATTCTGAGGCAAGTAATGTAGACACAGTCTTTACGAGAGAGGTTGTGAGAAGTGCAGTTGATGGGAAAGATAATCAGATTTAACATAGCACATGATCTTTGATATTTACTCATCAATTGTGAGAAAATTAGGCTCTTTTTTTCTTTCTCTTTTGACACCGAGCCATAAGCATCTGATGTCAGCCAGCCACCAACACCTAGAACATCACATTATCATTATTTACAAGATTTAATATGACAAAACATTTCTTTTAATTTCAAATGTTTAAATCCAGGAGTTGAATTTCCCAATTTCCAAGAACAGTGCTTTTTATGCAGGAACAGTGGATTTTGAACGTCACTATCCTGGTGGAACAGTGTTCTTGTATCTAAAAGAACTCATTCAAGCATGAATGTTAGAAAACTTGATTTTTGCTCAAAAAAAAAGAAGAAAAAATGTGTTGTCAAACAAGATTATCAGAAAAATAATTTCTTCCAGTATGAAAATGTTTTTCCCACCTTGACTGTAATTGTCAGAACAAGAATACACATGTGGAGGGCTGTTTCCATGTGTAACTTGATTGTACGCAACTACAGGATATCATGCATACAGTATAACATGCATATTTGCACATATTAACCAATAAAGTAGTCATAATTTAAGCTCATTGTAAAGAAAAGAATTTGTTCTCTTATAAGCAAAAAAGATGGAACAATAGAATCTGATCCCAAACAGTATTATTTGAGAAAGTACAGTTCCGTGAGTGGCAAAAAATTTGACTTCTGAAATCTTTGCATATGTTTTGGCTATAACTTGCCATCCTGATCTTTCAATTCACAACTGCAAGAATTTTCCCATTTATGATGTTAAAAAGTGCACAAAGAGACAAGTTTAGAATATCCGTGACAGGTTTTACTGTAAATTAAGGGATATTTAGATATTTTGTTAAACTACAATAGAATACAGACTTTGGAAATATGTGATATCAAAACTAGTCTGATACTAGTCACTTCGATAGACCATTTTTCAAACCAATTTTAGCAGAACGCGAGTACTTCGACCAATCAATTGCTGGGGGAATTTTTCCTTTTTTATCTCACCAATCAGCTACAGTACATTGGCTAGATGGGAAAAGGTTAACAACAATGAATATGTGTATTACCTTCACGTATAACGCACGTATGATGAGCGCTTTAACGCATTTTTTTCATACACTTGGTCCACTGTCTCTGCGAGAATAGTGCAGACAGCCAAGATTCCAGAGTATTTGAATGTACAACAAAATTCCTTGAGTATATCATTGGTCCATTTTGGACATGTGAATTTCAGCCATGTGACATTATTCAAATTATTTTTCTAGAAATTGACGACTCAGAGTTGAAAAGGTCTATACAATTGAGACTTGAAATTTAAACTTGAATATCTCCTTAAAGGAGTATTCTCATGGAGTTTCATTTTTACATATCTGGTAGAAAAAACATGAAGAAACAGATTGGTAAAAAAACATGCGAATATTCCTTAAAGCAGAATAAAATGTTCAACAAGTATCTTCACCATTTTCATGTCCTCTTTTAATTAACTTTCTTGAACTATTTCTTTACAGAATATTCATCATATCATATATTATATGATAGATATCACTAAATATGACAAAATCAGCACTGAAGTAAAAAGAAGAAGGTGGAGTGGATTGGTCATGTGATGCGCATGAGCACTATTAAGCATGGTGTGACAGCTATGACGTGGAAACCAGAGGAGAGAAGGGAAATTGGTTGTCCTAGAATAACCTGGAGAAGGACAGTCGAGAAGGAGAGGAAAGTGATGGGATGGAGCACATCATGGACAGAAGCCAGACAAGTTGCAATTAACAGAGTCCAGTGGACAGAGTGCACTGCAGCCTTATGGGCCAGGAGGCCTGAAGGGACGAGGTGAGGTGATATGATAGAGGCCTATTAAGAAACAAATTGGTCAAAACATTTTAAGACTTATTGCACTTCAAAGATTTCACTAACTCAAAACTGACCTTGCAGTGTACAGTGTGATGTCATAACTGCAGATTCCAAGATTATTCTTTATATTTCTATAAAATTAAATTGAATTTTCTGTGCATATCGCAGACGGGCAAGGCATATTTTTTTTATAAAGAGCTATACCCAATCTTTATGATTAAACAAGACATGTTTCAAAATCTTCTTGGGACAATAAATTGATTAATATATCAGTAAGAATTTGAATCTAAAACACACCTTGTAGTTTCTGGCTCTTTTGGGAAAGAGCACTCACAGACAACGAAGCCTGCTCATCATTTTCACTTTCCATCCCTTTTCACTTCCAAAACACTTTTCCACCGATGATTTTGATAGCAGGTTTGTTTTTAATGATGGCCTTTCGTCCAAACTGCCCACTACATTTAGGACAGATACCTGGTTGGGAAGTAAAATCCACTTTTGTTCTCTCTCAAGAAGCATTTCACTAACCCTCCAGAACCTCTTTTGTAGTACTCCAGAAGTAACGTCTGACAGTGTCTACAGAAGATGCGAATGAGTTTTCTAGATAGTGGACTCATTGATTAACAAAAGTACTGCGCAACTTCCTGCAAGAAAAAATTTGGAAAAAGAATATTAAGATTAATTCACATACATAGCTCAGGGTTATTTGGTAGCAAATATTGGTTTACATCAGGATGTTTCAGCTGACGTCATGAGGTCACATGACTTTGTTAACATTGCCATTTTGTAGGACAGACTGCCGTCTGCTGTACACTTCGTTTGCATGTTGTTATATAAGATTACTTTTGTAAGTGGTATGCTGGAATTTTGCTGTGCCGTTGGTTGCACTATTACTAATCGACTTGTTTTGAATCCACTGATTAAGATTACTCTATATTATCATTATTATCATTATTTATTTCATTCAATGTTCAGGCCTCCAGCCTATTATGTACAAATACATGTAAAAGTACATTGATTTAGCAATTTCTGATTAAAAAAAATAATTAATATGTTTTAAACACACACACACACAAAAGCCACAAAATACATGTATATTCCCATACCAAAAAAAAAGAAGTACATGTAATCAAGCACTTGAAGAACTTGAAGGGTATTTTTTCCTTAAAAATAGCATTTTATATTAAAAAATGCATTCATCTGACCACTTTATTTTAACCAGCACATGTTTATATGCCCAGCACATGTTTTCATCACCAGTGCATACTAGTTTTAGACCCAAGTCTCTTTGTTTTACATGTGATGTAACTGAGCTGTGTGAAAGATGACAGGTGAAATATTGCAAAGCTCTGTCCTACAAAATGGCTCCCAGTTGAGTTAGTCATGTGATAAAATCCCTCTATAAGGGTGTTTCAGCTGATGTCACGAGGTCACATGACTGTTAAAATTGCCATTTTGTCAGGCAATACCACTATCATCTGCTGTATGATTAGAGACTACATACATTTGTATGTTGTTATATAAGATTATTTTAGTAAGATAATTATGCCGGAATCTTGCTGTGCCGTTCGTTGGTTGCACTAAAAGATGTGTGCGGGGGAATAAAAAGACATTTTCATTTCTGATTTTGATTCGTTCAAGCAGGTTTCGCTGTATGACTGGTTAAAGATTCCATTTTGTCGGGCAACACTTTATATCAGGTATGTAGGCTTTGTCTGATTATGATTAGAGACTAAAACTTAAGAAAAATATGAAGTAAAATCGGAAGCGATCAAAAAGTTTGTAAAATGTTGTTATATAAGATTATTTTTGTAAGATAATGTTTGAATGCCGGAATGCAACTATTTCCATATGCATCGGCTGTACACAGTCAGAAGACGTTGTGCAAATTACAATGTGGAAAACGTTTACATTGACTTAACATAATAGTGTCTCCAAATATGGACAACGCACAACTTTTTTTCTGCAACGAATTCGTGGCTGTTGACTTTGGTTATTGTGTGTTTAAAAATTTGCAAGTTTAATTATGTAATAATAACATGAACAATTTTTTTTTAAAGGCTTTACTTCAATGGGCACTTATGTTTTAAACCTCAATGGCTAGTGTAAGTTGGTTAATATAAGCAATTATTTCACTAATCCTTCTCCGCAATGGCTCGCTATGCAGAGCATTGAAGTGTCTGTACCTAATGAATTAAAAATACTGCAAATTCACATAGTACTTAGAATCCAGCATATGTACATCAGCAAATCGAACAACATGCAAACCAATAATATACAAAGCTTGGATGTTAAAAGTATGAACGAGATCTGACAACAACACATAACAAATACCACATGGCGTATTTACACAAGATTATCTTTTTGAGAGTGCAAACAAGGGGATATAGGTTCAACTCTGAAAGAGGCAGATTAAAGTCATAACAAAACCAATAAACAAAAAAGCTTGTTTCCACACAGCGGCCTGCATGTTATGGAAAAAGTATAACTTTCTTTATGCCATCATTGCTGAATAAGCATAAATCTGGGGTCAGGGGTATACAGTACATATCCTCCCACACTTTTGGCTATTGGGATGGTACAGGCAATCACCCCCACCCCCACACACATGACCTTTTTTGAACCAATGTTATATAATACCCCAAATTGACATGCATGAAAACTAGAAATGTTATAAAGAAATTGAATCAGAAATAGTTTTAAAAAGAACAAAATCAGACCCCCACCCCTGCCACCACCACACATACACATATAATTCCTCTTTCAAAGGTTTTGCTTCCCAGTAACAATTTGGATTCCCGATTCTGAAAGGTCAGTTCGAAAAAAAGATTTCCAAGGGTTCATAGACAAGGGCATACGAAGAGTCACCCAAAAACTTTCCAGTCACGTCATGTTTATTGGAGCAATAAGGATAAAATGTTTTAAAGTACACAATGCAGTTCTCTCAATGGCTGTCAAACCCAGAATCATTCACATGCAAGCACGACTTGAATTTTCGTTTTCTACTTTTACTTTTTATTCCATAGTCAGTGTAATAATGAACAACATGGTAAACATTTTAATTTGATCAAGGAAATTTGCAAGGCAGCAAAGCAACCCTCTTTTAACTAGGCTAAATTAAACAATCATCTCTATAATTTGGGTGAATGTGTCCTCCGCCCCCTCCTTCACCCTATGCTGGCTACAGGCATGGGGAGGATAACTGCAAACCATAGAACTTGAAAATAATAGAGAATGCTGAGCTCTGCATTCTCCGTTAATTAAGTTCTATGTTGCAAACATATTTACATTAAGACTATAGTAATAGTCACATACCCCCGTACATGCAATTTACTATGGGACATTTGTTATGTGTACACTACATTGTTAAAGTTTAAGCAATGCTGCCTAGGCCTATGGAAAAACAAATATATATTCTTATATCATCTACTTACAGACTAGTATGAGTCTTCATAGTCCACCTCCTTCCCTGTGAATTTCTTATTTAGAGTATGAACAATTCTTACCTTACCACTCCTTTCTCCTGGGTATGGAGATTGAGGCTCCTCTAAGCAAATTCTTCCATCTCTTTCTATCTCTTGCTACTACTACAGCTTCTCCCCAGCTGTTCCATCCAAAACTGTTTCTTTCTTCTGCCACTCTTCTCCATGTAGTCTTAGGTCTTCCCTTCTTTCTTCTACCTTCTGGTGTCCACGTGATGGTTATTCTGGCATAGTTTTCTTTGTCCTGTTTTAATACATGACCCAACCATCTCCATCTTCTCTTAGATATCTCCTTGCTTATCTCCACTGTGCCTGTTCTTTCATATAGTTCAACATTGGTGACTTTCACTGGCCATCTAATTTTTTAAATAATTCTTAGGCATCTCCTTTGGAACACATCTAGTTTCTTCTCGTCAGCTTCCAGGTTTCACATCCATAGAGGAGTACGAGATAATATTTTCAGTTTAGTTTTATCTGGTAGATGTTTGATTTCCATATCTTGTCAAGTTGTCTGAAAGTTGCCTGTGCCAGCCCAATTCTGCATTTTACATGTATGTCTTCATCAGTGCTTCTTCTTTGGACAGTGTTTGCACTGAGATAGACAAAGCTATCAACATCTTCAAGCTCTGCATTTGCAACTTTAATTGTTTCGTCAGTTTTGTTGTTAATGCACATGATCTTTGTCTTTTTCCGTTAATTTTCAGACCAACCATTTTACCTGTTTCATGTAGTTTGCTTGTTTTGTCTTGGAGTTGTTCTTTGGTGCTAGAAATAAGTGCAATGTCATCAGCATAGTCAAGATCGTCTAGGGTTGTAAATAAGTTCCACCAGATTCCATTCCATCTGACTTGTGTACTGAGGAAACCAGAAATTACACATCCTTGTTTTACCCCAATTGAACGATTACATACATAAACTAGAATATTAGCACTCGCATACCTCCACCCGTTGCAATTTTAACGTGCATAGAATAATTTTAGAGTTCATCTGATCTCCATACCCAATATAATCTACCTCAGAAATCCTAGGCCCACCAAGATTCATCCCCAAGTTTTGATCTGTAATTATCATTTCTAATCTGAACACATGAAGATTATCTTCTGACTGGATTTCTTCCAAGGCCATACAATTGTTTCCAAGTGAAGCTTCACTGTTTGAGCTCTATTCAGCCAGGACTCACATTCCATCATCTTCCATTCATGGCAGAAACCAATTGTTTCATTTTCTTTGATTCCAGAGAACACTTGATGTAAGTCTCTTTGAGTCCAGAAAATTAATTACTTGGATCTTCATTCAGAGCGCAAAATCATTGTTCAGCACATTCCATTGGAATGTTTCAACTTAGTCTTGTCTTGACAACTTAAGTCTTCACAAATCTAAAACATCCCAAACCCCCATTTTCACCCTTCCCCTGTTCCAATGTCTCAAATTTTAATCACTTCTTCCGTAAGCAGTAACAAAATTACACACCATATTTATTCCAAATCCAATCATCAGTTCTTGAGATACTGTATTTTGATGACAGAAAAAACAAAGGAGACAAAAACATGTCCCCACCCACCATTTGCACCCTTCCTATTCCAATGTCTCAAATTCTAATCAGTTCTTCCGTAAGCAGTAACAAAACCACACACCAAATTTATTCCAAATCCAATTATCAGTTCTTGAGATATCTTGATGACAAATGAACAAACAAGGTAAAAACATGTCCCACTCCCCACCCTCAAACTTTCACCCTGCCCCTGCTCCAATATGTCTCAAATGTTAATAACTTCTTCCTTAAGCAGTAACAAAACCACACACCAAATTCAATTAAATTCAATCATCAGTTCTTGAGATATCTTGATGACAGACAAACAGGGCAAAAACATGTCCCCACCCCCCATTTGCACCCTTCCCTCTTCCAATGTCTCAAATTGTAATCACTTTTTTCTTAAGCAGTAATAAAACCACACACCAACTTTAATCCAAATCCAATTATCCGTTCTTGAGATATCTTTGATGACAGACGAATCAACAAACAAACAAAAAACACAGGCAAAAATATAACCTCCATCCAACTTTGTTGGCAGAGGCAAAAATTTACACACTTAAGCAAAGAAAATGGGCTTCAATGTGTGTTTTCAAAAAAAAGGTGCCCAGAAATTTTGGGCAACGTAATTTTTAGCACATGGAAACTTGAATTTGTTTTACACATTGGGAATATCGTAATAACTCAATTACTATCCTAAAAGAATACAGATTTTTCATTAAAAATAAAGTTTAAACACATTTTCTGTGAGAGTCTGACAAAAATGTAGCACGCACGTAAGCATTTTTTCCAACCAATAAGAAGATAGGACCCTTGCATCAAGAAATTATTGACATATTTTGAGTGCATACATGTATCTGAATCCTCTGTGCAGCCTTTGAGCATATGAACACACCATTGTGCGTCCTACATGTGTGTTACTTATGTACGACGCATACAATTTGTATGTATTAATATAACAAAGAACAAGGACATTGAGGTGGTCAAATATGAACAAATTTTGGTAGTGTGCAAAAATGCAATTGTCATGTTTTTAAACAAATGTGCAGTGTGAATTTTGTTGTATCTGCGCCTGTTTTGGCCCCTCCCTTTTTCAAGTTGTAGACGCGCATTTATAACATTAGTTGCAGCGCTATCATCCTGTGCACAAGACACTAAAAAAATTTAAAACAAATTGACCATTTTTACAGAAAATTCCAGAAATTTACTAAAACGTAAGTTAAAATAAGTTGTTCAGCTTTATGTTTGTGTGGTTACATTAGGCAACAGGTGAGAACATCGATGTTACTTTCATGTTCTTCTGTGACAACTGTACTATAGGAGAGGTTATGTATTAGCGATTATATCTACTACTTACAGACATGACAGATCCTCTAAATCTTAACCACGTAACCAGATGTTAAAATGGTATACAAAAAAACGTTTTGATAGGAATTATAGTGTCAAATCTCTATAAAATCTTAGTGATATTGTTCTCTGCAAATAAACCATTTGCAATGCAACATTAAACTGTATGTATAGGCAGAGCTTTTTTCCGTGAGCAGTATACACTCACCCAGAAATAAAAATCCATAGGCGCACTATCGTTACGGTCAATAAAAAAACACAATTTTTCACGATTTCTTCAAAAATTGCACAAATCTCAACTGAAAACTTCCATTAATATGATAAATATCTGATTTGTCAAGATATTTCAGCAAAAAAACAAAATTCCACACCCCAGAATGGCTGAGAGCGAGGTATTTTGGGAGGAAAATTTGGCCTTCACATTACACTATGAAAGTACCTATTCTGCAAAAATGTCAATATTTGACAGTGTCAATGACATTTTTCCACAAAAACACCTCGTTTGCAGCAATCCCAGAGGGCAGAATTTTGTCCTTTTTTGTTTTCTTTAGCTGAAATATCAATTATCATGACAAATTGGACAATAATTACAATTCTAGAAGTTTTCAGTTGAGGTATGTGCAATTTTTGTCAAAATCACGGAAAATCGTGTTTTCTCCTATTTTGACTGTAGGCTAACTATCTAACGTTAGTGTCCCTATGGATTTTTATTTCTAGTGAGCCCTATGGAGCCTTGTAAGCTCTGTGAGGCTGGCCAATTAATAAACGTCAGCGATTACTAACAAAAGAGCAACAAGAATATGTCAGTTAATTAAAAACAAAAGAAATTAGTAAATGTCTGTCAAGAGAAATGAGGCCATGCTTGAAAAAGGAGCAATTTCATGTTTGAAGTCGACATTACTCAGTACGGTTTTGCCAAGTTGGAGGGGAAACTTTATCATTACAGACTAGTCAATGGGATATTTTTTTTATGAATACTTGTGTCGCCTCAGCCAGTCAGCGAAAATTAATGGTACTCATATGTTTGAAACTATTATCTAATACACATCATATTTCAAGAAAAATTAATTCTGTCTAGTATTTCACTATTTGTTGAAACTTGAAAGATGACAAAAAAATGTTTTTCTTCCATTGACTGCAATGATAATTGACTGTTTTCCTTTTGAATACAGTTTGAGATCGTCAAAAAAGCATTCTCACGTTGCCGTGCACCACAACATTCCCGGATGTCCGACCTCGAGAATAGCTACAATAACAATAACAGTTACACTATTCAGGCAACAAATTCTTCGCGGAACAGGGATTAACTTAAGGCTAAGGCAAAAATAAATTTTACTTCCACGAATAACATAAAAAGAAGCTAAAATCTTTATGGAATAGTATTGTGCGTAAGCTGTTTCAATAATAGGCAAAACTCTGATCCATATCTTTAGCCAAATTTGCTCAATGTACCTGAATTTTCGGGCAAACTGATGAGAAGACTAAGCTTTTACTTGCATCTATATGGTAGCACTGAACTAATTCAGTAAGCTTACTTAATACAGGTTATAAATATCATGAGGTATTTACATTTTTTCCAACAGAGTTGGACTGAGGTTATAATGAAATTATAGTTTTCTTTTTTGAGATGTCTAAGTTTTGCTAGGTGTTTCACACGATTTACAGTATCATATATATATATATATATATATATATATATATATATATATATATATATATATATATATATATATATATATATATATATATATATATATATATATATATATATATATATATATATATATATATATATAATAATAATAATAATAATAAATGTTATTTAAATACGCCATTCACCAAAGTACCATGGCGCTTACAAAGTAAAATAAAAACAAAATGAAAAATATCAAAATAAGTGGGTCTTTAAGAGTTTTTTTTAATACTGTGGTGGATGGAGAAGTTCTCATGTGGGTGGGTAAAGTGTTCCAGGATCTGGATGCAATATTTCAAATCTTTTGTCACCTATGGCAGAATTGGATATGGGTATGTGAAGTCGGGTGGAGTCATTACTTGATCTGAGTTTACGTTCGGGTTTTCTTATCTTGATTATATCCTTTAAATACCAAGGAGCCTCACCATTCAGGATTTTGTAGATGAAGAGAAGTGTTTTGTAGGTGACCCGTTTTGATATTGGTAGCCAGTGTAGCTTGCTGATCAATGGACCTGGATCAGTTTGTCTACCAGCACCGAATATCAGACGCGCTGCTCTATTCTGGAGACGCTGCAATCTTGTCAAGTCTCTACGAGACATAACAGTAAAGAGTGAGTTGCAGTAGTCCAACCTGGATGTGATTAAAGCACGAACTAGGTGGTGACACGTGTTTGTGTCGATAAATCTTCGAATACGCCAGAGGTTTCTGATGTGGTAAATTATTGACCGACGTAGAGCGTCAACATGGCTGGATAAGGAAAGCGAAGAACTGAAAGTGACACCAAGGTTACGGATTGATTTGGATGGTTTGATACTGCTTGACCCAACAGTGATCTCCAACTCAGGTAGTATTTTAAGAAGATGAGGTGAACCAGTTATAAAAAATTCAGTTTTAGTATAATTTAATTTCAAATAATTGACTTTCATCCATATCCTCATTTCATCAATACAGGAGGATAACTTTGTCATAGCATTATCTACGTCGCTGGTGTTGCGAGGGTTGCAGGAGACATATAATTGTGAATCGTCAGCATACATATGATAACTCACTCCATGTTGTTTTGCAATGTCACCCAGTGGTGCAGTGTAAACCGGGAACAGCAAGGGTCCCAATATGGAACTTGAGGGAGTCCATAGTTATGTGTTTTTGGTTTTGATAACTCATTAGAAACACTCACAGAGCTCTTCCATCCTGTAAGGTAGGACGAGAACCACCTAAGTGCAACTCCCGTTACTTTGAAGCGTTTCTCAAGACAAATAAGTAGGGTAGCATGGTCTACAGTATCAAATGCAGAGGTAAGGTCCAAAAGGACCATTAAAACAACTCTTTTTGAATCCACTTCTCGTAAAATGTCGTTCTGAATTTTTAAGAGAGCCGTCTCCGTGCTATGTTTAGCACGGTATGCTGATTGTAAAGGATCCATCAGATTATTGTCATTTAGGTGGTTGATGAATTGAGTGGCCACACATTTTTCAATTACCTTTGCATTGAACGCCAAATTGCTAACTGGCCGATAATTCTTTAGATCCTCCTTATCTAAAGTTGGCTTTTTCAGCAAAGGTTTGATGACAGCAAAATGTGCATCATCAGGAAAGACTCCTGTATCAAGTGAAGCGTTGACAATATTGGTTAAGGTTGGTAGATAATAAGCGATGTGTTTCTTCAATAACCAAGTTGGTTGAGGGTCAAGTGAGCATGATGCATTAGACATGAGTGAAATAAGTTTATGGACGTCCATTTGAGTCATTTGGTTAAATTCAGAAAAAGTTGAACAATCGTAAGGTGGATCATCAAGTGCATGAGGGTCCAGTGTCACATTGGAATTATTCATATCTAAACGAATATCTTCAACCTTGTCCGAAAAGAAATCAGCAAAGCAGTCACTCAACTTATGAGGCTCGATGTGATTGGGATTGGGAAGGAATTTGATTTGGTTGTTTAAAAGGGAGTTCGCGATCTGAAAGACAGTTTTGCTGTCGGCATTGTTAAGTTTGCTAGCGTAATATAACTGCTTTGAATATATGATATATATATATATATATATATATATATATATATATATATATATATATATATATATATATATATATATATATATATATATATATATATATATATATATATATATATATATATATATATATATATATATATATATATATATATATATATATATATATATATATATAATAGTAAATTTGCTTGAAATTACTTACAAAAAAGTTGATGTGGGGACCGTAGGGGGGATCATCATAAGTGGGGGTCTGGGCGCGAATTACTTTTCCCTAACCGTAACTTAACTCAAATGAGTGCAACTTGTTATCTCGCCATGGGAATGCTTGGTTCATACGGTTGCGATAATCTCCTTAATTGTGCAAAACGCTCTGAAAAATCACACATATTTTGCACTTTAAACGTTATAATTAAAGAGTCTTTAAATATTTTGTTCCATTTCAAACGGTATAGAGAACTTGAATTCATTATCTATCGTTTGAGATCATATTCATTTGATTATTCCAAAACAAAGTACTGTACTTTGTAAACTATAAAAAGTGTTTTTTCTTGTTTTTTAATGGGAGCGCAAGCAAAATCACATGGTTATCGCCGCTTTGACCTATGTAACTTATCAATGAAAGTTATCAATGACCAGCGTAGCACTTGTTAAGTATAGACATATTTTCTCAACTTACGTTTATTACTTGGATATTTCACCTTTAGCTGTGGATTTTTTACCCTCACGTGGATATACATAATCATTTGTTTACTTGTCTGAAGGTTATTTGTGCTGTTTTTTTGTTCTTTATTTGTTCATTCTTGTTTAGTTTAGCGCATTTTCCGCCGTTTTTGTTATTTGTTTCCTTATGCGCGTTTTGAGGTAAAACATTTCCATATGCCAGAGAATGAAAAAGAAAGGGGGGGGGGGGGTGGAACACGCGCGGTGCGACGTTACGAAATCAAATTTGCCTACCAAAATTGGGAGGGAATGGAATAACAAAAGAAGATAAGATAAATAGGAAATATAATGAAAAAATAATGATACAAATCTATCATTTAAAAAATGCACCATTTCACCCGTACCCCTTATAATTCCGCCTTTGATGGGGACTATCAATATTTGTATGCAACATTATTCATACTTTCTTCTTACTCTGAAACAAGTCATAACTTGGCAGGGGCGTAGGAAGCTTTCGAAAAGAGGGGCGCACGACCTTTTAGGGGCATTTCTTAGGTCATATAGGCCTACATATGTCCCCCTAGTCTGTTGATATAATTAGCGAGCCCAAAACAACTAAGGTAAATGGGGACTTAATCTTGAGAGATGCAGTTTTGTAACATTTTGTTAAAAGTGTGCGTCACATTCCAAACGTTCTTGCACCTATGAGGCTATGATAGCAATTCAAGAGCACTTTTTATTTTCAAACGGGCACATTTGTTATTTTTTGGAAAAAAAGTGGGGGAACGTGCACCCCTTTCTCGGTTCTTGCACCTATGCAACATAAAAGTATTAAAGATACAAATAAATCTTATTCAGATTATTTGGGCCCTAACAACTGGTTGTAACTTGCAAAGAGAGGGAACGTTCCTGTCAAAATGTGTTCAAATTCTATAGGAAATTCAATCGAAACTTAACTTTCAAAGCTAACACGGATGAAATAGATTTCAAAATATTTTCTAACGTTTTTCTATATCCGATCAGAGATGTAGTACTCTATTCACCGACTCTCGAGTCACAACAAAGCCACGTCTTTTTTAATGGTTCGGACAAGACTTGTACTCGAGTACGAGTACAATTACGTATACCCGAGTGCGAGTACCGAGTCTCAATGCCATGAGTACAAGTGCGAGTACTGTACTTCACATTTTCATTTCCTGAGTACGAGTACAAGAACTCGAGTACGAGTATAACTATACAATTTTATAGACAAAGAAAAAGTGAGGTTGAAAATTTGAAAGGAGCCCTTCTTTATTTAAGTACCTATGGGTGTGTGACAACTTTGTTTAAAAGGGATAGAATAATGTATAGATCAGTTTCTAGATGGTAACGGTAGCATCTTTAGTTCCTGAGTTATGCCACATGGTATGCCACAAGTTTGACCCCGTTTTGGTTCTGATGCGATAGCATCAGGAACCTATGCGGTTATGATGGCGTGTGTGTATAATAATAATGATAATAATAATAGTAATAATAATAATAATAATAATACTTATAATGCGCGCAAACCACCTAAACTAGGTGCTCAAGGCGCCATACATTAAATACAAAATAATTATAAAACAAAACAACAATTATTGAACATTGACAAAAGCCTAAGTCTTTAGATTATTTTTAAAGGAACCAATAGTAATGAAAGATCTGATGTAAAATGGCAATTCATTCCATAACCGTGGGGTAGCGACAGCGAAAGACCTGCCCCCCCTCCTCCACCACCCCATGAATGCTTAGATTTTGATTCAAACAGGAGCAATTTATCTGAAGAACGTAAATTACGGACAGGAATATACAGTTTTAACAAATTAGATATGTAAAGTGGAGCACGACCTTGGAGAGATTTGTATACGATAAGCAATATCTTATAGATGATACGATATGATACAGGTAGCCAGTGTAAATCTTTCAAAATTTGGTTGATGTGACAGGACTTTTTGGAGAGAGTAAGAATACTGGCCGCAGTATTTTGTAGCCTTTAGAGACGACTGATTTGTTTACACGGCAAGTGTGTATGTATGTATGGGTGTATGTATGGGTGTATGTATGTGAGTGTCTGTGTATGTATACATGTATGTATGTATATATGTATGTATGTGTGTATGTATATATGTATGTATGTATGTATGTATGTATGTATGTATGTATTTGACGGCCAGCTCTTAAACGCGATATCTCAAAAACGATACAGTGGATTCATGTCATATGTGGTACACAGATAGCCCATAATTCCGTAGATATGCCCTATTGTTTTTGATGATGATGTCAAGCATATTATTGAGTAGGCGGGGCTTAATGTAAAAATCATGAAATGTTTATAATTGAACGACCGCATGTCCGTTTTGTTTCATATTTGGTATGATTATGTTAGCTAGTGTGTACATATTCATGATTTCATGCATATTAAGAAGTAGGCGGGGCTTAAGTGAAACATTTGAAAATGGGTAAATGAACAAGTGTATGTCCGTTTTGCGTCATATTACGCGTGGTAATATTGCTGGTTATTGTGTACATGCTTGTGTTATCAACATATGTCATAAATGTACATAGTTGGCGTGGATTAATGTGAAAGTACTATAGGATGTACCATACTGTATCTCATGAACTGTATATCGGATTTATGATGTCGTGCATAGATGGGTCATGGTCTGTTCTAAAGTTGTGGTAGTAATCTAGTGAATATTAATGAGTAGGCGGGCCTTATTGACAAATTCTTGAAATAGGATAAAGCATTGACCAAGCTAGATATTGACGAGGTGTTGGCGAGATCTGAAAAGGTTATATAAGAGTCAGCTGTTTTCCTTAAAAACAACTGTGACAGAAGAATAACAAAAATGTAAGCAATTGTCTTTGCCTCAAATTTGCATATTGATAACTGAAAAGCAAAGGTCTATGAACATGTTAAAATTTCCATATGTGTAAAAGAGTACTTAAATCTGAGCAAATATGTTTTTGAATTTTGATAAAAGGATTTATTTGTGACATATAGGTCAATAGGTAGGAGAATAGGTAGCTCAGTTGGCAGAGCGCACGGCTGAGATGCTGGAAGTCACGGATTCATGCCTCGGTCACGTTTAACTCGATTTGTCCACAGCTATGCAGACTACGCCGAACATCAAAGCGGAAGCGTTGCGTCTGCACCTCCTACTCCTCATTCAGCTATTGAGAAAAGTGACAATGGTTTAATGGCGCACGGAGAGGACGTTAAGCTGTCGGTCCCGACGCCATGAGAGTCACCCCTGCCTGATTCTCTGAACATTACTCGAGAAGAGAAGCATGAAAACGCGGTGTTAATTCACTTTCCCTTTCAAATTCATGTGCGCTTACAGGCAGCCGGAGAACTAGTCTGTTAGTTGTAGAATAATACTAAACTAAAAATGCGCCATATAAATTCCATATATCATATCATATCATATATCTGACCGAACACTTCAAATCTATATTTCTTTTCTAAATTTTATTCACTAAAAATGATGTTCCTGCTACAGTATGGGGGTCGTGGCTCATGGCAAATACTCGTTTGGACAGAATTTCCTGCACTACTTCAAAGAATTGTGATAGACTTTTAAAGGATTAGTTCAGGGGTCAAGCAAGTCGATCTGATATGAAAGAGGACTTCAGAAAAAAACAATGGTGAAGAAAGCACTCCAAACTGTTATTCCATTAAGGAGATATCTAAGTTTAGAGTTTGGTATACATTTGTGTAGAAACGACTAAAATCAGACTAGCTGTGATGTCAAACCCTCGGATTCCTCAAAGTCTTTATGTATTCTATCATAATTTGTCCCAATTTTGTGGCTTAAAAACGATTGGATATGTCAAAAAAGTAGTAAAACAATTTCGGAAGGGTATCTATATTATACCACATGAAGAATGTTCGAGGAAAAAGTAATTTAAATAGTAAAAAAAGTAAATAAACTTTCTTTAAAGAATGTGAGGACGAAGACGCAAACTTTCCGTAGTCTGATAGTAGACTTACTATACCAAATTTCATTTCTACACAGATAAGAAAGAGCTTTAAACTTGAATATTTACTTAACGGAATAAGATTTTTGAATGCTTTCTGCATTATTCTGTTTCTTTTAAAGTCTTCTTTCATATAAGATGGGCATGCTTGACCACTGAACTAATCCCTTAAAAAGCAAAGATTTTACAAAAGAAAATACTTAGGCTGCCCTGTAATATATCAAAGAATTTGGGGGAAAATATGCAAATTGTTGCCTGAGATTTAAAAATGCTATAAATGGTGTAGGTGCAACCCATTTTGATGAAATTCTTTGCTATTTTCATGGTTTTTGATAAATGTTAAAACAAATTATAGTACAAACATTACAACTACACATACCTATTCAACTTTTAACATACAAATATTGTAGATTAAGCATAATATGGGCATTTCTTACTGCAAAGGAAAAAAAAATACATAACCAAAGAATTATGTATATGGCATTGATTAAATAATAATAATAATAATAATAATAATAACAATAATAATAATAATGATAATAATGATAATAATAATAATAATAATAATAATAATAATAATAATAATATTGATAATAATAATAACACACACACATAATAATAATAATAATAATAATAACTAAAATAACGATAATAATAATAATACTACTACCACTAATAATAATAATAATAATAATAATTATGATAACGATAATAATAATAATGATAATAATAATAATAATGATAATAATAATAATAATAATAATAATAATAATAATAATAATAATAATAATAATAATAATAATAATAATATTAATAATAGTAGTAGTAGTAGCAGCAGCAGCAGCAGCAGTAGTAGCAGTAGCAGCAGCAGCAGCAGCAGCAGCAGCAGCAGCAGCAGTAATAGTAGTTAGCAGCAGCAGCAGCAGCAGCAGTAGCAGCAGCAGCAGCAGTAGCAGCAGTAGCAGTTAGCAGTAGTAGCAGTAGCAGCAGCAGCAGTAGTAGCAGCAGTAGTAGTAGTAGTAGTAGCAGCAGCAGCAGCAGCAGCAGTAGTAGTAGTAGTAAGTAATAATAATAATAATAATACTAATTAATTATTATTATTATTATCATTATTATTAATATCATTATTATCGTTATTATCATTATTATTATAAGATTACTCTAATAGTATTAATTTAAAAAAAGTAAGTCTTAATAACTCATTCAGCATGCTGTAATTGGAAAGTGGAGGAGGAATTTTGAATATAAACCTTATTCTCGGAAAAAGAATAAAATCATTTCTATTTTGAGTCAATGTTTTTACATTTGCGATGCTTAGACTTAACGTTATTTAGGAAAACGCCTTACTGGTACTTTTATCATTTTTATTTTAACGCAGGTAATTTAACAGTAAAACCAGAAAGCGTGACGTCATTAGCCTACATTTCATATAGGCCGAAGGCCGAGAGTCCAAACTCCTATACCCACAGTGGTACAGAGAGAGTTGAACACACAATTACAATGACGGGGTCGTCGCCTGCGTATTCGGTTATGATAGTACAAATGCTATCACGAAACGCTTAATACGACCCGGACGAGAACACAGGTACGACGTACGGACAGACATAACATCGACAACCAAGTCAATGTCCACGGCCTTTGATAACCAGTTGTGGTGCACTGGCGCCAGTGGTACAAAATCGTGATACTTTTTTAAGTCACCCACCCATGTTGCTTTCAAGTGAGGGCAGTAGAGAGTCAAGCATTTCAAAAATAGAACATACCAAAGGAATGTGTAAATCAAATATTCTAGAGAAATTGTTGATTTAAATCTTTTTTACACAAGATTTAATATTATCGTTACTTTTTGTGCACTTTTAGTTCAATAAACCAATAATTTTATAAGTCATTAATATAACAAAGTTGATTTTGACGTCATCCATGGATCAAGTACAATTATTTTTACACAAACCATGCACATAAAGCAGATACTTTTCGCGATACCGGTACGGTACAGTACGATGCCACTGTGCTTATTACTCATTGTTTTACGTCTGAACTTGGCAGATTGAAAGGTTGAAGCATTTTAAAGGAATTACTGCCTAACCTTATCGAAGTCGTTATGCATTATACCCTAGCCTAGTTGGTGAAGGTCGGCCAACAGCATAGGCCTATTTAACGAACAATGTTAGCGATGGGCCGGCCCTATCCACCTGTACACCCCCGGTTCCGTAGTAATTGTAGTCTGCCTATGTCTATTTTATAAAAGCTTGGCGTACGCAGTCAGACATCTGTGATCCTAGAGATTTACAATGTAATATTAACTAAGGTGGAACTAGGCCTAGTTATTGAAGCTTAGTTTAATCTCGGGATTATCGGGTAGTATGAAAAAGGTTGAAGAAATCAAGTCGCCAAGTTAACCTATTCAAAGTTAGACCTGACCGTTAGGCCCACAAAAAGGCTACATTCTTGTTAGTTATAGATTCGAATCATTTACCATCGTTTGGCCATAAATTCTTTCACTTTAACCCGCCTCTGTATGCTGACATTGTAGTATTGCTGTTGTTGGCCTATTGCTGCTGTTGGCCTATATTCAACTGAGTTAAGCCTAGTAAAAGACAGTATGATTTTGTATGTCTGTTTACTGCAAATAAAAGCCTGGTCTGCTGGTTTTCATGTTGAATTTTCACTTGGGGTTTGTGTCTTTTTTTGGTTAGGCAGACAAAATTTCATGTATGAAAAGGGTACACTAAAATTACCATGTCATATCCTCATAGTAACCTGATAATAGTACATTCCACTACCAAGAAAAATCATTACACATGTGCCTGGAGTCAGAAAACATTTGGGCAGGGTATTGTGTACTACAAAATGATATACAGGTATTCAGCTCACTAATGTCTGGTACAAAATTAATCTACATTGCAAAAAATATTTGTACTCTGTAGTATAGTCAATGATTTTTAACAATCATACAACATAAAAGTTGGAATACTATTACACTGTAATAATTTGTTTATTGGATACTAAAGCAAAAACAAATGAGAGCAGAACTAAAGATTACCTATCAATGAGAAGAGAAATTGCATGAAGCAACATTTTCTAGTGGAGCTTTTTTATCTTCCCAACTTGAGAGCTTGAGAAACTTGCAAACAAATTGAAAGCAACTTTAATAAGTAATACACATAGAATACAAAAAATGCAGGCTGCAATACAACATATAGGCCTATTCCAAAGAGTTTAATGATTATTTCTTAATTTAAACTTTATGAATTTAGAGCTTGCAATTGTTGGTAAATGATGTTGAACAGAAAAATGTGAATGAAACTGAAAACTTAATAGTTTCTTAAAACAGAAATAAAAGTAATAAGTGAGCAATTTGATTTAATGTACCTCTACCTATCTAAACAAGTTGGCACTTAACTTACTTTTACTTTGTTTTTTACACACCTATCTGCCAGTTGGTCAGTCTGTTTAAAATTTGTTTGATGGGTGTTTTGTTGATAACCAACTATAAAGCTAATTACACCTAGGCCTATATTGGTCTCATGCTCACCCACCCTAGCTAACAATTGTAATGCTGCATCTCAAGCATGGCCTTTTTATCATGACAGACATTTAACAAGTCAATACCATGGTAATGTACATAGCCCTAACGTGCTATCAAATTGCAAGTGGTTTCACACAATGTAGGCTTAAGTTACAGTGTATTTGTCAGCGTTTACGTCGGTCAGTTAAAGTTAAACTAAGTAACGGTGTACATACGACGTTAGCTAGCTTCAGACTGTTCAACAAAAACTGGCACAATGTTTTTACAACATTTCCATCAAATTTGCAACAATTTCTTGCACAAATACCCAGGCGAACGTATAGAGATTTGGCAGGGATGTCGGAAGAAACTTAGGGCAAAATTTAGTACAGGCACTTTCATTACTTAAAATTTATAATGAGGATCTGAACCAATAACAAAGTATTTTAGTTCCATGTGTGGGGTGGCGGAAGATGTTTGAATCCAGATCCGGGAGGCACAGGATTTTTAATGTCCTCCTTCCCATCCCCTCTAACTTCACCTAAAAATATCTAAACTTTTATCGGTCATAAATGTACTCTTTATTTTTCTTTTCGTCTTAACTTTGCAGCCACTACAATTTGCATGACTTGTGAATTTTAGAAAAGATATTGAGAACCAAATTCGGGAAAAGTTCATACTGAGTTCTGTCTATGAATTGGGAAATTTATTGATAATAAGTCTCAAAATTGGAAATATTTACATCACGATTAATCAATTGTATTGATCTGTTGATCATGATTCGGAATATTTAATATCCCAAACAATGTGAAAAGCAAATAAGGGGTCCTTAGAATGGTTTAGGTTTTTCATCCTTATCTGAGTTGCGTATATCTCAGTATATCAATATAATCATATTTGACAAGATTCTAAATCAAGTGTGCATGATCCAAACTCACACTCAACGAGTCAGTGGCGAGGGCCTTCTTTCCTTTTTCCGCGGACAAATCCAAAGTGCCTCTTTGTTGAAATCTTACATATCTCTCGTCGGGGCCCAAGTATGATGTTGTCAACATCATGCCAAGTCGAGAAATACAGCCCCTGCAGTGTTCAGGGAAAAACCTTGGTAGGGGTCCTGGGGGTGAAGCCTCGGAAATTCTAGTTTTTGTTGCCCCAAAATAACTGAAAATCAACACAAAGTTAGAAAATTGTATTGATGAAAAGAAGACCATTCTAACTTATCATGTAGGCAGAGGAAAAACTCCCCTTAAAATTGAGAGGAAATAGGACACAGTTGTGGGGTTCATGGGCAAAAATTTCTTAGTTGCTTTTGATGCTCCAAATGACTTAAAATCAACTTCTAGGGTGAGGCAAGGGGGAGAGGGGGGGAAGGCATCAACTTAAAAAGGGCCCCAGAAGCTCTGAACATTTGTTGCCTTAAAATTTCTCGTGGAAATTTGGCCAAAATTGTGCAGGCATTCATGGGTGAATCCTTGGTCTAAAGATTTCTTGTTTTTTGATGCCCCCAATGGTTTACAATCATCACAATTGACAAGGTCTGAAAATTTGATTTACAATTTTACAGTATTCAATTTATTTAACAGCATAATTGTAAGGCCACAGGTCCTTAAGATTAATATTAAGGCAGAGTATTCACATGCGTATTTAAAGCATGGGGCAAAGGACTTTGACACAGAGTGAAATTCAGGAGGGTCATTCGGGAGTGCAAAGTCTTTTGAGCCGTGCATTAAAAACACATATAAACACAATGCCAAAACATAATCTTTTTATAAAATTTTCGTAGTAGATTGTTTAAAATGTATAAAAAACAACCAAAAAGAATGAAAAATGTGTAAAGTTCACATATATTCTATCACTTTTTAAAAAATGACCTGTTTTAAAAAAGAATGAACCAAATAATCAAGGTCATGCATAAACAGGATTTAATGCAAGGGTCATAACAATGCAAATACTTCATCAAACTTTTATAATCACTGATACATACTTTGAAGGGAAATTTTGAAATATTTACATCACGTGACAACATATATACAGTCTGGTCCACGCTCCTCATCAGAAGATTTCCCGATTGGGAGATCGAGACATGCGCAGTAACCATAATTTAAATTGTTGCTAATAAGTTTAGCTATTATTATTCTATTTTATTTTTGCTCGTCAAATTCTGTAATTTTAAAGTTGTATACTTTAGAAATGTTATTGGAATTAATATTTCTGTATAATTTGAGCTTTTGCTGGTGATTAAAATGTTGAAATCTGCTCTGAAAAAAATTAAAATTAACGTTTAAAGATTCAAGTAGTTGAAATTACCTGGTGAAATTCAAATTTGCACTGGTAAAAATGAATGAATTAATTTCATCGTTCTGTGACACCAATAAAATTTGAATATTTCACGTGCATTTTTCCTACCTTTGGCTTAAACCTATTTAACTGTTATGTATTTCTTTAAAGCAATTTGAATTTGGAAATGGCATTGTGGGTTATACTGACAAAAATCTCCAAATCAGGAGATCTCCCATTCGGGAGCGTGAACCGAATTGATATATAAAATGAATTCAGCTTAATGAATAACAACTTGTGGTTACGTTTTTATCTTCAAAAGCTTTTTTTTTTTTTTTTTGACAAATCATGGCATTTTTTAAAGGCAAGAAATATAAATCTACCTTTTTCATATCAAAATGAACTTTTGTCTGTCAGGGAAAAGTGAAATTAACAGGTATCAAATAGCATCTATAAACTTTGTAGAATGGACAAACAAAAAGGAAATGAAATTTTCATCTTTGACAAAACCCTTCACATAAATAATCATTTGTGTAAGCAAAATCATACATGCACTTTAATTTAAGAGATATGAAAAATTAAATAAATTTAAACTTAACAGTCTTAAATTAAACATTTGTGGACACCAACAGTGACAACATAATCACCCCTGTCTCTTTTCTGCTGTTCAGGCCAAAAAAATAAGTGCAAATCCACATTTTCACAAAGCCCAATAATTATCTTCACTGAAAATCAACAAGAGTGTAGGCTTGTTTTCCCCAGGCCCTTTGCAGCTGGTTGCCACGTGTGAACATTATTATGTTGGCACTTGACCAAGTCTACCACTTAGCACTCGACCAAGTCTACCACTTAGCACTCAACCAAGTCTACCACTTAACAATCAACCAAGCACTAGCAACCAAGTCTACCACTCAACCAGCACTTGACCAAGTAGCACTCGACCTGGACCACTTAGCACTCGACCAAGTCGACCACTTAGCACTTGACCAAGTCTCGACCAAGTCTACCACTTAGCACTCGACCAAGTCTACCACTTAGCACTCGACCAAGTCTACCACTTAGCACTCGACCAAGTCTACCACTTAGCACTCGACCAAGTCTACCACTTAGCACTTGACCAAGTCTACCACTTAGCACTCGACCAAGTCTACCACTTAGCACTGACCAAGTCTACCACTTAGCACTCGACCAAGTCTACCACTTAGCACTCGACCAAGTCTACCACTTAGCACTTGACCAAGTCTAGCACTTAGCACTCGACCAAGTGGACCATGACAGTTTGAACATCTTATGTTGGATGGACCATTCCCTACATATATATGGCACTATGTATTGCGTGGCTAGTAACGTAACTGAAACTTTTTCACAGAACTTACAGTGGTCTGGTTTTCACCTGTGTGTGTTCTTTGAAGTCTTCACAGCAGATGAATCACTAAAACTCTCACATTATTGGCATTTTATGGTGTGTCACCTGTTAGTGTTTTTTCATGACCCTTATTAAAGAGGAATTTTCTTCAACTCTTTTCACAGTATTGGCATTTGTATGGCCTTTCACCTGTGTGTGTGTCCTTTCATGTTTCCTTACAGAAGAGGAATCGTTGAAATTCTTTTCACAACACTGACATTTGTATGGCTTTTTACCTGTGTGTGTCCTTTCATGTGCCCTCATAGTAGCTGCCTGACTGAAACTTTTTGCACAGAATTTACATTTGTATGGCTTTTCAGTTTCACCTGTGTGTGTTCTTTCATGTCTCTTTAAATTAGCAAGCACACTAAAACTTTTATCACAGTACTGACATTTGTATGGCTTTTCACCTGTGTGCGTCCTTTCATGTGCCTTCGCAGTACCTATCTGACTGAAACTTTTTGCACAGTACCGGCATTTAAATGGTTGTTTACCTGTGTGTGTCCTTTCATGTGTCTTCAAATGAGTAAGGTTCGTGAAACTGTTATCACAGTGTTGGCAATTGTGTGGCTTTTCCCCTGTGTGTGTCCTTTCATGTGTCTTCAAATAAGTAAGGTTCGAGAAACTTTTATCACAGTGTTGACATTTGTGTGGCTTTTCACTTGTGTGTGTCTTTTCATGTGTCTTCGTATTAGCTACCTGACTGAAGCTTTTTGCACAGAACTTGCATTTGTATGGCTTTTCACCTGTGTGTGTCCTTTCATGTAATTTCTGAAGATTAGCCAGACGGAAACTCTTTGCACAGTACTGACATTTGTATGGCTTTTCACCTGTGTGTGTCCTTTCATGTTTCTGTGCAGTAGACGAATCCCTGAAGCTTTTCACACAATACTGGCATTTGTACGGCCTTTCACCCGTGTGTGTCCTTTCATGCTTCTTGAGAGAAGAGGAATAATTGAATTTCTTTTCACAATAATGGCATTTGTATGGCCTTTCACCTGTGTGTGTCCTTTCATGTGCCTTCACAGTAGCTAACCGACTGAAACTTTTTGCACAGACCATGCAGATGTGTGGCTTTTCACCTGTGTGCGTTCTTTCATGTGCCTTCAAGTGACCAAGGTTAATGAACCTTTTATTACAGACATTGCAGCAGTATGGCCTCTCACCTGTATGTGTCCTTTTGTGTACCTTCAAATTATAAGCATTACGGAAACTCTTTTCACAGTCCTGGCATTTGTATGGCTTTTCAGATGTTTGTGCACTGTAACTTACATGTGTCCTTAAAGGGAAAAAATAACTGAAACTGTTATTAAAGACATAGTAGTAGCATGGCGGTTGAGCAACTTGACCTGTATGTGTCATTTCATGTCTGCTCGGAGCATGTAATTCACTGATATTATTCTCGCTGTTCTCTCCAGGATACAATTGTTTGGAAATTGATGTATTTTGGCTTGCGTGTGATACTTCCATATCTTTTTCTGATTGTTGTAACTTTCCATCCACAGTGCACTGCTTTGATTGGAAGCCAGAATTGCCCATCCCGCGTTTTTCTTGAATAATATGGCAGCCATTTTTCCTAACAGATGTTCCTTCTGCTGCATACTGCAAATCTAAAATGGGAATTTCATGAAGAATTACACAAGTTTTGTTAAAAATAAACTTTACAAGTTGATCAAGTTAGGTTATATCTTGCTTTCTTTTCTTCCTATCATTTGAAGGCAACATAATCTTGATTAGGGCTGTAAATTTTCGTTAACAGCCTAAACGTTTAAAGGAGGAGTTTCTTAATTAAACAACCCCCCGACCCAAACCCATACGAAAAACAGTAAAAGTGTTTAAAGGAAAAATTGGAAAACAAAATTGTGGTGTTAAAAGGAAACATTTGAAAATTTTGCGGAACTGGTTCTAGCCCTTCAAATGACCAGCCCAATAATAAGGAAGGAATGTCACAAAATAGAGTAAGGCTTAAAAATAATGATCCATGGTTGAAACCCTCTTTAAACAGATGCAGAAATAAGATATCAGCAAGTAAATTTGCAGTGTCTTGCAAGTATTTTGATGTTTTCAACACTTATAATCGCTGTGCCATTTAAGTTTCAAATGTGCGCCACAGTGCACCAGCTACATGTATACCGTAGACAAAAATTCCAACCCAGCCATATTCCCAACTGTACTGTATTTGATACAATCCTCTGGAAAATGGCCGCAATGTTTGTGAAACACGCTGAAATCTCAGCAACTTTGAAACATTTTTGTTTATTTCTTTTTCTTTTTTGAGGAATTGACTTATCGGTAATCTTTGCATTTATTTGTGGTGAAAGTCAAAATCAAAGCTTTTTTGTCCATGAATTTCTGGGTTAGTTTTACGGCTTGTAAAACAGGTGTAAACCTAATGCAGATTTATGCCTAACAATGTTGTTAATCGGGCCAAAGCCTTCACATCAAGTGGCTCTAAATTTGGCGAATCAAAATTAAATATAGTCCCATTCATATCTAATTAGTGCAAATTTCAACTCCGCCCTAAAAGGGATTAGATCCTTTGTTCATCGTACGTAAAGTTTGAATTGTAAAAGTCATTGAATGAAAGCTGTGAGTTTGTTTGAATATTAATGATTCTCAATGGCATGTGTGAATCATGAATGTTTCAACTTTTGGGAGGATTATACTAAACGTTTAATGGAAGCTTCGTTCGTTTTAAACGTTTACATGTGTAATCGTCACAGCCCTAATCTTTAAGAAATTAAATTCATATTTCTTCAATTTTAAGAGTGAACTGCATGTGGATTTTTGAAATTGTTGCTGTAATTTGTCTTAAATGTTTCTGCTTGGTTGTTTATTTGTATCCATCCTCATTTCTAAGGCACAAACATCAAACAGTTGTGGAAATGTAACATATTTGAAACTTTTACAATTGCCTCTGAATGTGAATAAGAAATGAGATTTGAATAAATGGCAGTTGGAAGTTGGAACAGCTGGGGTGGACATGTTTACACCATGTATGGATTAAGATAAAGATAAATAATTCGCTTACCTGAATAGGTGTCATCAAGCTCTTGTTTAAGGTGAACTTCCAATTCTTTACCCTCCTGTTCTACAGTAACCTCTTCCTTAACATCACCCTCATCTTGTGTAAGTGGGACATCTTTTGCAACAGTGGACTGACCTTCACCACACTCCTCTACGACTAATAAGCTTTCCTTATCCTCATCATCTTCCCACTCTACCTCCAGTTTCACAATATAATTTTCTACAAATAAAAAATGTTCACTTTGACACTTAAATCATTTTTAAAGATACATGAACGGGTCAAGAATTAAATTTCTGAACAATGAGAAATTATATCTTTCAATTATGACAAAAGCATCTGTAATTTCTGAGATAGAGCTTGTCACGCTTGAATAATTTTAATGTATGCAAAAGCTATGATGTAGTATGAAAGAAGACAGCTCCAAAAATGTATAATGCATTCATCAAATTTCTATCCTACATGTAGATTTCAGTCACTGAAAAAAAGATTGTGACTGTTTTCTCTTCCTAATTTTTGCTTAAAGGATCATTTCAGGGGTCAAGCAAGTCCATCTTATATGAAAGAGGACTTCAAAAGAAACAAAATGGTGAAGAAAGCGTTTATATATCTTATTCCGTTAAGGAGATATTCAAGTTTAAAGCTGTCTTATCTGCGTAGAAATGCTTGGTGAAGTAAATCTACTATGGAAAGTTGCCCTCGTCCTCACATTCATAACGATTGTGAATGTATTTTTAAAAAAAATGTATTGAATTTGTTTACTATTTTAATTATTCTTCCTCGAACTTTCTCCAGGTGGTATATTATAAATACCTTTCCTAGATTCAGGTTTACAACCTTTTTTGACATATTCCATGGTTTTTAAGCCACAAAATCACAGGACAATATATGATAGAATACAGAAAGACTAAGGATTCTGAGACTATGACATCACAACTAGTCTGATTTCAGTCGTTTCTACATGATACCAAACTTCAAACTTGGATATCTCCATAACGGAAAAAAAAAATTGAATGCTTTTTTCACTATTTTGTTTCATTTGAAGTCCTCTTTGTATAAGATGGACTTCCTTGACCCCTGAACTAGTTCTTTAATGAAAAGATGGAGATACACAAGTATAAAAGTGCAGGCCTTCATCTATCTAATCAAATCAAGTTTGATCTGGCACAAATTAATAATAAGTTATATCTGCCCAATTCTTTATCCTACCAGATCTAGGAATTGCATCAAATACACATCTGGATTTGATCTACCGGTAGGTCATTGTGGAATTCATATCTCTCCCAGAATTTGGTTTTATATCTCCCCTAGAATTTGGATTTACATCTCTCCTAGTACTTTGATTTACATCTCGCCTACAATTTGGATTTGCATCTCGCCTACAATTTGGATTTACATCTCGCCTACAATTTGGATTTGCATCTCGCCTACAATTTGGATTTACATCTCGCCTACAATTTGGATTTACATCTCGCCTACAATTTGGATTTACATCTCGCCTACAATTTGGATTTACATCTCGCCTACAATTTGGATTTACATCTCGCCTAGAATTTGGATTTACATCTCGCCTACAATTTGGATTTACATCTCGCCTAGAATTTGGATTTATATCTCGCCTAAAATTTTGATTTACATCTCACCTAGAATTTTGATTTATATCTCACTAAGAATTTTGATTTATATCTCGGCCAGATGAAATAGCAAAGTACTACATTAAATGCAACTTGCAGAAATGAATGATTTTCCAGTCGTTATCTGGGCGAGAAATCTGGACAAGTTTATAGCATAATTTGAACCAGAGAATATTAAACCTAACCATTAGATTTCCAATCATCAATAGCTTGTACCAGAGAGCATGACGCCATTCGCCATATACATATAAGCTGAAGGCAAATTGTGACGCCAGAATGGTCATCTACAGTATGCAAGGCTGGTGAACAGTGCACTATGACGAGTGAGTTAGTGATTAACTGGCCAAATGACTGAGTGATAGTGTACTGACCGGACCAGGTGGAGAAAATAACAAGATACAATAGAGAGCGAGGTTTTAAAATATTTTTTCAATCCATTAAAACTTGCTGTTTTAACATTTCCATTCAGATTAAATGGCATTGTGGAGACATAAAAACCAGCAATGTTTCTTTATAAGATTTTTTTTTTTCTTAAAGGACAGGAACCATTAGCCTAAGAACAAAAGTCATAAATTAACATTGAATCACTGTGTCACTGAATTATGAAGGGGATTGAACACTCAGAGGTGGGGAGGGGGAAAAAGGAAGGGGGTGAGGGAGGGGGGGCACTCCCAACTAAAGTGGTAGGTATGTGCCACCCAGAATTTAAAAATTGGACTGCAGTATGAGAAAAAAAATTGGTAACTGCAGTATGACAGTTCATGATTTTGATACCTGCAGTATGTAAATAAGTGATTTTTGATGCCTGCAGTATTAAAATATGCAATTGTTTGAAACCAGCAATATGAGAGATTGGATTTTTGATACCTGCACCTCACATATGGAAGTGCCCCAGACCCCACGTCTCCTTCCCCCACCCCCCGGATTGAAGAGTCACAAATATTGTTGAAGTCAGCTTTCACCAACTAAATTTTCTCCTGAAATTAACTAGAGTTAACTAGATTTACCCTATAACTTTAATTGCCAGCCAAGTGCCCACCTATCCCAAAACACAATTTTTTGGTATGTTTTAACAAGGAATATAAAAGTACCCGGTAACTTTAAAAAAAAAAAAAATGATACAGAAAAAGAAAAATTAACATTAAAGGTAATGTAATACTGCAGTTACTATACTTTCATCACCTTCACTCCCCAAGTTTGCTGATTTGAGGTACAGTATAAGAACCACCACAATTTCGGTCACTTCCTAAATCATTTGCAAAATATTTTGCCTTTACAGTTACTGAAAGAGAGTTCACAGCATGCAATGACAAGTTGACAACATTTATTACAATTAAAAGTTTTTAATGTCATGGTTATTTGCAAGTTACTGTCTGGCACACTGTAAATACAATTGCTTCTCACAGCAATGGTTTTCTTTTTCATTGTATACAAATATTATTAACACATTTTTCACTTGTTTAAATTTTTGTTACACAACCATGATATATCCCATGACTTTTATTAGGCCTACATGTAGCTGTCTTAGCAGAGTATAAATACATTGCTTTCAAGCTAAAACTTTTCGCCAGTGCACCACAACTGGTTATCAAAGGCCGTGGACATTGACTTAGTTGTCGATGTTATGTCTGTCCGTACGTCGTATCTGTGTTCTCGTCCGGGTCGTATTAAGCGTTTCGTGATAGCGTTTGTACTATCATAACCGAATACGCAGGCGACGACCCCGTCATTGTAATTGTGTGTTCAACTCTCTAAAACTTTTCATGGGTTACCATTAAGCCAACTCCTCAAATAGTTTTCAGTGTTTTAAGCTAAAAATTAACAGCTATCTTATAGTTCTTTTGAAAAAGATGTTTAAAAACAAATATTAAAAGTATCTGACATATTGAAAGATTAGCAGCACTTAAATCAGAAAACTTTCAATTAATATTGCACATTTCATCAGGCTGACAAAAGGTTAATTCAGTGTATACAATCATTTCAGTAAGTTTAGTTTAACTTGAAACAAATATGTTGTAATTGAATAATTTACACTTCATGTGAAATAATAGTTCATTTTTACAGGAAATTGCCATTAGAAAATGGAAACTCCCTGATTTATATCATTATGATATATATTCAAGATTATTGTTTGGTTTGTTAATGTTTAATGGCACCGCGACAACAGTCAAGAATCAAATGTGCCAAGAGGGTGTTAAAAACTACGGTGCTTGAGTTAGGACAGAGAGGAAAGAGAGATGGGATAGAGGGAGGGAGAGAAGGTGAATAAGGGAAAGAAGTTGAGGGAATAAAAGGAAGGTGAGTAAGGTAAGGCAGAGAAGGGAAGAAAAGGGAGGTTTAGATCAGGTGAAATAACTTGCTGTTGCTGAGAAAGGTGATGAAGTTGGAGGTAGGATTATTCTTGAAAAGATCGGCAATTGAGATGGAGGGGAGAGGTGTGATCTGGAGTTCAGGTATATGGGACAGGTTAGGAGGATATGCTTGATCGAGAGATCGGTCTTGCATGTAGTGCAGAGAGGAATAGGGGAGCCGGAAGTAGGTGAGTGGGTGAGAAAGGTGTGGCTGAGGCAGATGCGGGTGATAACAATGTCCTCCCTGTGGTAACTGCAGTGCAGGGGGACGTTGGTCCTGACTTTGGGATTGATGGTGTGAAGTTTGTTACTGGTCTCGAGATTCCAGGAGTCTTACTGAGGTAGTTGGAAGTTGAGAAACGGAGGCCCGAGTGCGGGATAGGAAAAGGAGAGATGTGATTCGACAGAGCGTTGTTGGCAGCTCTGCCGGCTCTCTCTTTGCTGGGAAGATTATGAAAAAATAAGTGTAACTTTATTTCCATATGGCTCCAAACTTTTCCTGTTAAGATGCAAAATGAGTGTCAATGGTGACAGAATGATTTTTGATAAGCTGATATAAGTTCCTCTCGCGTCCGGTGTGTTTCCTCCTTTACACTAACGTTAGGCTATTTGATTATTGCTAACATGTGAAAAAAGCAAAATTTTCAGAAACACAGAATTGTATAAATTATTGGTCAGTACTAATTTGCACACTAATTTCTGATCAAATTGAAATGTTCTGTTGGAATTTATGCATCAAATAAACCGAATTAAACCATTTTACGTGTATTTCATGATCATTCCTTAGTAATTTTTGAGTAAGAACTTGTTACATATGCATTGTTTCTTCCTGCAATGCATGTACTAGTCTCGAGCAAATACACCTTAAATAGAGTTAAACATATAAAGGGCATTAAATGCAAAATTTTATCCAGAAAAATAATGCAAAATAAAATCGAGTGGTATACAATTTTAGACTTGTATACCAATTTGTACAAAATCATATCATTCAAATAAATGAATACCGTGCTTTTCAAAGCTTCTACACAAAAAGCATGCTGGAATAAAAATGGCTACGATGGCCACATAAACACATCACGTTTTCCCCACACTGTATGTATAGAATGTTTCGTCTCCCTGCCTTTTTGGCCTATACGTAGTATAGGGCGAATGACGTCAATGCTCCCTGCTTGTATACTTATGCTCTCAATTATATTCAATGGTGTCTTAAATTTTGTTAACTATTATTCCCAGAATGCATCAGATCGATGGAAGTTTTCATATAAAGTATTTGAGCTGTCTCCGCAACCGTACAACCCAATTTTTGCACCAAATCCTAGTACATGTAGAGATACCCAATAACCAAATCCTGGTAAATGTAGAGATACCAAATAACCAAATCCTAGTACACGTATAGATACCCAATAAACAAATCGAAGTACATGTAGAGATACCCAATAACCAAATCCTAGTACATGTAGAGATACCCAATGACCAAATCCTAGTACATGTAGAGATACCCAATAACCAAATCCTCGTACATGTAGAGATAAACAAATCCTAGTACATGTAGAGATACCCAATAACCAAATCCTAGTACATGTAGAGATAACCAAATCCTAGTACATGTAGAGATAACCAAATCCTAGTACATGTAGAGATACCCAATAACCAAATTCTAGTACATGTAGAGATACCCAATAACCAAATCCTAGTACATGTAGAGATACCCAATAACCAAATCCTAGTACATGTAGAGATAACCAAATCCTAGTACATGTAGAGATACCCAAATCCTCATACATGTAGAGATACCCAAATCTTAGTACATGTAGAGATACCCAATAACCAATCCTAGTACATGTAGAGATACCCAATAACCAAATCCTAGTACATGTAGAGATACCCAATAACCAAATCCTAGTACATGTAGCGATACCCAATAACCAAATCCTAGTACATGTAGAGATAACCAAATCCTAGTACATGTAGAGATACCCAATAACCAAATCTTAGTACATGTAGAGATACCCAATAACCAAATCCTAGTACATGTAGAGATACCCAATAAACAAATCCTAGTACATGTAGAGATACCCAAACACCAAATAGGCCTTACTTCAAAAGTAGAAGACTCTAGGCTGTAGAAAAAGGATTAGTTCAGTGGTCAAGCCAAGTCCATCTTAGAATAGAAACACAATGGTGAAAAAAGCATTTAAAAATCTTATTATGTTTAGGAGATATTCAAGTTTAAAGTTATGTCTTTATAGTATGGTATATTGGTGTATAGTAAGTGTATAGTACTATAGATAGAAGTTTGGTGCCTTCGTCCCCACATTCTTATCTATTTTTAATGTACTTCAAAGAAAATTCATTTAACTTTTTTACTTTTTGAATTGTTTTTCCTCAAACTTTCTTCAGGTGGTAAATTATAATTACCCTTACAAGATTCTGTTTGACTACTTTCCTAACATATCCAATACTTTTTAATCCACAAAATCGCAGGACAAAATATGATTATAATGATAGAATTAGAGCTGTGAACGTTTAGGGATTTTAGTAAACGTGTACACGCCAAAAAAAGCGAGCGTGTATCGTGTACACGAAGTTAGTACCGTAATTTTCGGAAATACACCAAAATTGCTCCAAAACTACGAGGCGAGGTAAAAAAATCGCGCAACTAGTATGGCAAAAGTACTGACTGCATTGCGCAAATAGACGCTGAGTTTTGCTTTCCAAATCGTAAAAAGTTTACTTCTACAGTACAAATCATCATTTTTATGGAAAATATGCATGGAAATTTAGTTTAGAAAGAACAGATAACTTCCTTTCAATGTCATTTAAACTCAACATCGCAGAACTTGTTTGTCCTATTCGCTCACGGCTTTCAAAGTTCTGTGAAAATCTTGCATACTGAGGCCTATGATATACCCGCCAGTAAAACATTTCAAAACTACCCCACCACCACCAGGAAGTTCTGAAATATTGGTCCTCTCGAAAAAATGGCCACCTTCTTTGCGAAGCATGCAGAATTTCAGCTTTGTTAAAACCTTTTTCTGTTTATTTATTATGGAATATTTTTTCTTTCTTGCAAAATTTATTTGACTCATCAGGTAATATTTACATGTAAATGGACTGATTGTCACGATTCAAGTGTTTTTGGTCGATGAAACGGGCCTTGATTGCGTGGCATTTAAAGCCTTATGGCCTAACGTTAGGCCTATTGTTAGTTTCACTCAGTTTTGGCGAAATCAAAGTGCGTAATATCCCCATTCATTGGTGATTACTGCGCATTTGTGATTCGCACATTTAAAAAAGATTATGCTAATCAGGTTTACAGTTTGTAAAAAATCATTGATTGGAATTTTGTCAGCCAAATGTGTGTGTGATTTGAATCATGAATATTGATTTTCAACGGCAAGACACTAGGCCTATAATTTATGAAAAACGATTACTCGCAATGAAGTATTTAGTAAACGTTTACAAGATTTGCGAGCATGTAGCGAGTACACGCTAAACGGTCACAGCTCTAGATAGAATGCATACAGATTTGAGGAATCTGAGGCTATGATATCACAACTAGTCTAATTTCAGTCGTTTCTGCACAAATTATATCAAATTTTAAACTTACATGTCTCCCAAACAGAATAAAAAATTGTAATGCTTTCTTCACCATTTTGTTTCTTTTGAAGTCCTCTTTCATACAAGATGGACTAGCTTGCATGACCACTGAACTAATCCTTTGATATCTCCTTACGGAATAAGATGTTTGAATGCTTTCTTCACCATTTTGTTTCTTCAAAAGTCCTCTTTCATACAGATAATCTTGTAAGTTGATTTTATACTTACCACTCATTGTGAGTAAGAACTGCTCCTTCTGAATCCAAAATTCATCCAATTGTTAAACAGGAATTAATGATAGCACAACCAATGATGGCTTTGCATCCAGATCTAGGCGCTGAATGACAATGAAAATCCTGAAGAATGAAAATGAAAAAGAACCAAAGCAATTAATCATCAAATGTTTCTAACACAGAATATATTGACTAAAATAACGTTTCAACTAAGCTGGAAACTACACATACTGTAGTTAAATATGCACACCTCTACACATAAAATGTTTTGAAAATCTTTAACAGGGCATTGAAATTAGGGGTTCACCGGATACCCAGTCCCGCCGAGGCCAGATTGGTACAAAAAATCTTCTTCCTGTTCCAGCCGGATCTGCACAAAAGTCATAATTTATTATTGATTATTATAAACATCTGTGATCAATTATCTGTTAAGAAGATGTTGGCAATAGCTTAAATTTAAGTAACATCTTTCTAAAAATTAATAAAAACTGTCAAAGTAAAGAGATATAATTGTTTAAGATGATATCTTACTTAATATTCTTGGAAGTTTGGGAGACATAGTAGAGGACTAATGCTAATGTTCCATGACCATATCATGGGGACAAAGGTTTGAAAGTATTCTTAACATGATGATACTCAACAAATTTGGCTTGGCTTTCCTTTTAAGGTTACACAGGAGTCAAAATTGAAAAATATCACAATCTTTTTTAAATGTATACAAAATCACTCCTCTGGTCATAAGGAATCCAAAAATAACAAGTTTGTCCAACTGTATCTCCAAACTTTACTTAAACATGAAAAGGTCAACAAACTTCAGGCAGAGGTCTATTTTTCAAACAAACACATTTACATGAATCAAACAATCATTCATAATTTTTGTTGCAATTATGTTTATTACATAGTCATACACAACTCCAAGTCATATTTATTATTTAAAGGGAGTTTACACCTTCTAACAAATTATATACTTCACTTTTGATACATGCATTTGCTCTTTCCGTAATTTCATTTTGTCTGCAGTTTCATCGAGCCACAAAGAGTCGTTTTTAGGGGTGGGCAATCAACTTGGACAGAGCAGCGATATATAACATATCCTTGGACAGAGGTTGTCTCTGGTGTCCCTCAGGGTACAGTACTGGGTCCCTTGCTATTTCTAGTAAACATAAATGACCTGCCCCTTAATCTTGATGTATTTTAAAGAAAGTTTATTTAATTTTTTCACTATTTGTTTGTTTGTTTGTTTGATGAGGTCTTAAGGGTACCACAACAACGAGGGTCAAATTGTGCCTAAGAGGTCAGATCATTCTAGAAGTAGGAAGGAAAGGAAACAGGGGGAGAATGAGAGAAATTCAAGAACAAAAGTCAGAAAGCTGTGATCGAGAGAGGAGGTGCATGGATGAAACAAAAACAAAGTAGAGAAGGGGTGGAAGAGGAGAATCAAATATGGTTGTAGAGGGAAGCATGATGAAGGAAGGAGATAATTTTATGCAGAAGATTTTTCTGGAAGAACTCAGCAATTGAGTTGTGGGGAGGAAGGGAAGCTCTGGGAAGGTTGTACAGGGGGCAAGCAAGGAAAATGTGATGGATTGTGAGGGTGCAGTGGCAATTGTTACAGAGGGGTTGGGGGAACCAATAAGGAGGTGGGAGTGAGTGAGGTGGGTGTGACCATTTCTAAGACGGGTAATATGAACGTTGTCAATACGTGAGAGGTTGTTGATGGTGGATTTGATCGGAATTGTGGGCTGGATGTAGAGCTGTGAACGTTTAGGGATTTTACTAAACGTGTACACGCCAAAAAAAGCGAGCGTGTATCGTGTACACGAGTTTAGTACCGTAATTTTCAAAACTACACGAAAATTGCTCCAAAACTACGAGGCGAAGTAAAAAAAATCGCGCAACTAGTATGGCAAAAGTACTGGCTGCATTGCCCAAATAGACGCTGAGTTATGCTTTCAAATTCGTAAAAAGTTTACTTCTACAGTACAAATCATCATTTTTATGGAAAATATGCATGGAAATTAAGTTTAGATAGAACAGATAACTTTCTTTCAATGTCATTTAAACTCAACATCGCGTAACTTGTTTGTCCTATTCGCTACGGCTTTCAAAGTTCTGTGAAAATCTTGCATACTGAGGCCTATGATATACCTCGCCGTAAAACATTTCAAAACTACCCCACCACCACCAGGAAGTTCTGAAATATTAGTTCTCTCGAAAAAATGGCCGCCTTCTTTGCGAAGCATGCAGAATTTCAGCTTTGTTAAAACCTTTTTCTGTTTATTTATTATGCAATATTTTTTCTTTCTTGCAAAATTTATTTGACTCATTAGGTAATATTTACATGTAAATGTACTGATTGTCACGATTCAGGTGTTTGTTGGTCGATGAAACGGGCCTTGATTGCGTGGGATTTAAAGCCTTATGGCCTAACGTTAGGCCTATTGTTAGTTTCACTGTTTACTGCTGCACATTCGCGGTGCATTTTACAAGTTAGATTACTCAGTTTTCGGCGAAATTAAAGTGCATAATATCCCCATTCATTGGTGATTACCGCGCATTTGTGATTCGCATATTTAAAAAAGATTATGCTAATCGGGTTTACAGTTGTAAAAAATCATTGATTGGAATTTTGTCAGCCGAATGTGTGTGTGATTTGAATCATGAGTATTGATTTTCAACGGCAAGACACTAGGCCTATAAATATAATGTATGAAAAACGATTACTCGCAATGAAGTATTTAGTAAACGTTTACAAGATTTGCGAGCGTGTAGCGAGTACACGCTAAACGGTCACAGCTCTAGCTGGATGACATGGAGTTTGTTATCAATTTGGGAGTTCCATGAGGTTTGCCAGCGGTCACACACAAGGGAAGCGGTTTGATGTCAGAGAGGGTTTTGGAAAAAGGAGTAGGGAGGAGGTTAAGGGCAAGCTTAGCGGTTGCATTAAATCATTTTCCTAAAACTTTCTTCAGGTGGTATATTATAAAGACCCTTCCTAGATTCAGTTTTACTACATTTTTTACATATCCCATGGGTTTTAAGCAACAAAATCGCAGGACAAAATATGATAGAATACATAAAGACTTTGCTGAATCTGAGGCTATGACATCACAAGTGGTCTGATTTCAGTCGTTTCTACACAAATTAAACCAAACTACGGAATAAGATTTTTGAATGCTTTCTTCACCATTTTGTTTCTTTTGAAGTCCTCTTTCATATAAGATAAACATACTTTAACATTTCTTGAGAGATCAGGATTTTTGCTATTAAATGATTGTGTGATCTACAGACAAAGGTCCAACTCCAAGATGATCTACAATTCTATGCCAATGGCAAGACAACTAGCAAATTAATGCACTTCAATGCTTAGAAATGCTTTGTCATGCATTTAACCACTTCCCGAAACCCCACTAGTGCGATTGCACTAGATACAACAAGAGCGACATGCTTATTCTTAACATTACCAACAACTTAACTGGGAACAAGCACATCAACCTTATTATCTCGTCTGCTAATAGATGCTGTCAGCTTTATTAAACAGAGCCGTTACTCCTGCCTTAAACACATAAAAGAAAATGCCCATTTCACCCTAGTTCACCCACTCTTATAATACTCTTCTTCAGTATGGAATCCCTACACTAAAATTCTCATCAATAAACTTGAACAAATCCAACGGGGGCTGCCAGATTTGTCATCAATGACTATTCCAGACACAGTAATGTATCAGCTATTATTAAGAACTTGGTTAGACTCCCCTAAAAACTGGAAGAACTGCACACAAATTATTCATTCTATCCAAGGAAAGACAGGGACTCCTCGCCCTACCGGTCGATAACCTCCTGTAGGAGGTCCGGCGTCTGTCATCGTACCAACATCCCAATTCTTATTAACTACAGGTACCACAGACAAATAAAGATAGACAAATAAAGATTGCTTTAAGTACAGCTTCATAACCTGAACAGTCAAAGACTGGCGTTCCCTACCATTTAATGTAACTACCATTCAAGATCCAAAGCAATTCAAAGATATAGTCATCAAGCACCTACAGTAAGCTAACAAGATTAATATACCTGGCATGCGTACACCCATCAAAAATGCAGTCCGGCCAGATTTCATCCAAAATCGTGCCAAATCCAGTTCTGACCAGATCCAAAAATTTGGATCCAGATCATCCCTAATTGAAAACTGACACAAATCCTGTTACTACTAAAAATACAGCCCAACTAAACAACCACTACCCCTCCCACTCACCTTTCATCTCTGACTCATTCACTTTCTACTTGCTCTCTCATCTCTCAACAATATTCCTCCCTTCCCAGCTCATCTTGCCATCTACCACCCAACATTTCCATCCCTTCCTCCTACAAGCAAATCCTCTACTACCCAAACAGTACTAACCTAAGTTCGAAACCGCTTAGTCTGTCCACCCACATACAGTCTCTATCAAATACATTGATAGTTTCTTGATTAATATTAAAAAACTTAGGTATTTTAACTCCAAATTTCAGGTGTGTTCATGATAAAAAAAAAGTATCGTAGGAAGATTTAACTTGATTTTGCTAATAGAAAAATAAGTAGTTAAGATTTAACTAGCGCTGTCATGACATATCAAAATATTACAATTCTAACATTACGGTAATAAATCTGAAAGTCAAGTTTAGGCCATTAAAAACGTACAAAATAATTGCGAAACATAAAAACAACTAATTGAAAATAGTGCTCCATCACCACACACTGGCACGCGCCGATTTAAGTTGGCAAAAAGAACAAAAATTGGTCCAAAATGTGACACTCAGGCTCTAACTTCGATGATTCATGGTCACGTTGACTGAATGCGTGATGAACGTAATAATCACACAATCATGTTGTCTGTTAGATCTGCAAATCATTTGTTCTTGCGTTTATCATATCATGGAGTAAATTATAACTCAATGATCATATAACGTTAGTGATATTAACAATTTGTGTCATGAGTCAGTTTTCTTGAAAAGTATCGCGATACTACAATATATCGCAATAATTTTCTCCATGATAATCGATATGTAATAGAGCCATGTCATGATAGCACTAGATTTAACTTCATGTTGCTAACAAATAAATGACTGGAATTTCATTTTTCAGGCACAAGACTCATGAGAGAACTTTCTCAAAAAGTGTGAAAAATTGGAGGAAAGTCGTTAAATAGTTTTTGCAGGGAATGTATTGATAAAGATATATGGACAGGTGGCAACAACATCAGCCAATATACACTTATACACAAATATTAATGCCCAACTCACACAGCATATAGGCATAAATGCGCACCTATTAAAAAGACATATCACATACAGAAGCAAAAGTTAATAGTCTACCACACGTGTCAAAAAAGTTGCGCTAAAAAATGTAGTGCCACTGAATTTGGGATATGAAAACTTCCTCATTTTTGTTAAAAAAGCAACCATTCATACTTTGATTATCTCTATAGTAATACATTGAAGGAAAATCATGATACTCCATTCAGAAGACAAAATTTTCACTCTTCAAAAGAAAAGGTTTTTGAGGGGAAATTGTCTGTGTATTTCCAAAACGATTTACGCCTGTTTCCTTCTATGATCGAGATCACAAACACCGAAAAAATGCCAGAGCTTGAACACCCTAATATGCTTTCGTAATTTCTACTAGTTACCCGTGCAAAGTACATATAAGTGTGTACGGATTTATACAAATATGCAGTTTGTCATGTTGTACTTGGTTGGTAGACAAGCAAGCAGTGGTGGACGGAGACAAATTTTTAGACAACTTCTCACCAAAAAAATTATATTTCCTAACAGTTTTAGGACTTAACATAACATAACAAGATGACGGGCTAAGAAGGGTGAATCACCCAATAAAAAGCCCAAACTAACACCACCACCACAAAAAAAAATCAAAGACGCTCAGAGTTACATGTAGTAAAGAACTTATCAATGTTGACTTTGAAATTGTGAACAAATTCGAGCTGACTACCCACTCAGGCAAACCATTCCACTCATTATCAGCTCTTTGCAAGAGCTAAAACGACGAATGTCTATCCGTGAGAACTCTTTGGTCATGTTACCACGTGTTACATGAGGATTAGCTGAAACATGCAAGAAATTACAGTAAGTCAAAGCATCACTAACAGATAGGAATTTAAAAACCTGAATCATATCTTCTTCACTTAAGCGTGGTGAAACCAAGAATTTACAACCTAGATTCATAAGAGATTCCTTACTTCAGGAACAAGTCTAGTGGCTCTTCATTAAACCTGCTCCCAAATTAACTTATCCTTCTCGTGAAAGGAACTCCTAAGCCTAAAGAGAATACTCAAGGTGAGGCCTGACTAACTACTTATACAAATTAAGGACAACCTCTCTACCAAGAAAACAACAATTTCTTCTAATCAAACCAAGCATCCTATTTGCCCTTGCAGCTGCTAAAGCACAGTTTAGAAGGCTTCACATTACTAGTAATGACAACACCTAGATCCCTTTCTTAATCAACACAACCAAGATTTCAACCATTCATGCAGTATAAATCAAAAGCCAAATTGCTCTGACCAAAATGAATAACTTTGCATTTATCAACATTGGATGACATCTGCCATGTTTGGGACCAAGAAACCAACTTTAATATCCAGATCAGTTTGCAACAGTGAAGAATACCTAGCATGATCAACAATCCTGTACAAGTTTTGATACTGTCATCAGCAAATTCACAAATCTACAAAGATTTGTAAGTTGATTCACATGTAGGTAAGGTAGTATAATTTTGTCGAACAACATTTTGAACAGCAAAATAAATTTTGGAACCTTTTCATAAAGGAAATCTGTAGAACTTTGAGGAACATAAATTAGAAGTATTCTGTTGAAGCGGCCCGTTTCTAATTTCCATTGGATTGCATAGGTAGGTATGCTGCCTACCTGGTAGTATTGTACAGACTCTCTTCAAAGATAATTGATTAATTTTAATTCCATTTTCATGTGGCAAAATATTCCAGAAAATATCCAATATATTATTGAATATGTTCAGATATTCAAACATTTTACTGATTTAAATGTTAGAACAAAATGAAGTGATTTTTGTACAAAATTCGCTGAACCAAACTCTGTTTTTTATGAGTAGGCCTACAGTTAGAAGACGCAATCACTAATAAATAAACTCTCCTTCAATACAGTGGTCACAAAAGAACATGAAAGTTAACACTGACGTCCTCAACATTTGCTTAATGTAAAACTATACAAACATAAACCTAAGCAACTTATTTCAAGTTAAACGGTTTGGTAGATTTCCCAATTTTTTTGTATAAAAAGGATAAAAATGATCAATTTCATCAAAGAAATTTAGTGTCTTGTGCACAGGATGATAGTGTTACTAATGTTGCAAACGCGCACGTACAACTTGAAAAAGGAAGGGGAAAGAGTGGGTGCAGATACAAAAAAATCACACTGCGCATTCCTCACAAGACGCGACAATTACAATGTTTTGCACTATTATAATTTGTTCAAATTTGACCTCAATGGATGTTGTTTTGCTAATATTAGTACATACAATAATCGAGATTGCGCAAAATGGAGTACTGTATTATGTGCAATATTGTTACACATTTCTTCCATGTTGGTTGTGGCTAGGAAGTCTTCCAAATTGTACACGTTGACCATACTGTACATACAGTACGTAACACGCACATACACACTCAATATATGTCAATCTTTTTCACACAAGCTTTCAATATCCATATTTAAGTATTCAGTCATCCCAGCATTTTTGAGATCTACGATGAAAACATGCTACGATTTGTGCACAAGTAAACACAATGCTCAAGCCTATGTGTGTATGATACAATGTTTTCAAACTTTGATATCTTTTCAAGTTTCTACGATATATGCACCAAATTTACAACAATTTCCTGTACAAATTTACCAAAATGAAAGTACATGTAGAGATTTTGGCATCTAAAGGTGACCCATTTTATACTAGTTGTAATGGTACACTGCTTTGTTTTCACTGACAAACTGGTATATAAGCAATACGCACGCTATTATGACGTCATCCCGAAGTACTCAAATTGGTTGGAAATAAAGGACCTAACCTAGTACTCACCGTAGTACCATCGGACTGAAGCCAGCCGTGTTTTACATGTATGGCTGCTGTTGGTGATGGCTGGCCGTTTGAGGGTATTACAAAATCCTTTACCCTCCTGTACTGTTTTAAGCAAGGTGTTAAAAGTATAGGAAAATCTCAGTTTTAAGATCTTTATGATAACCAAACCATTTTACCTTCTTTTTTTTTCTCCCACAATGATTAGAAGCCCATCCATGTCTACAAAAACTGTTTTTAAGGTGATTTATTTTTAGTTACTTTTATAAAAGTATTTTGGACTACTTTTCTTTCTGTAGAAATCATCTGACAAGCTCTCCAAAGTACGGTCAAAGTTCAAAACACTATAACATTTTAGCAGGGGAAATATGTTTTTGGTTTTATGAGAAAAAAATTAAGATAATACTTAAAAAGTACAATTATATAATCTAAACATTTCTTGATGTTTTATTTATTTGTTTTCGCACACAATTCATTTACCAAAACTGCTTAATAAAATTACATGAACAAAAAAATTTGTCAGCGCAAAATCAACTTGCAGTTTAGTGAAACATTTTAAAACTTTTTTGTGAATGTTGAATAATTAATCACAGTGCAGTGACCAAGAAAATGGCGACCAAAATATGAATCTGAAAAATCTTTATCCCGTGGTGGTGATAAATAGGTACAGAGCTAGGAAAAGTTTTTGGAAAAGAGTATTATTTAGACTAATTGATATAAGAATATCCAAAAAGTATGTTATTATTCAATCATCAATTTTCTAGATGTGAATTTTAAAAAACATAGGAATTGTACCTAATTTTTAACAACCCTCGTGCGGCGATCCCAATGTCAACCTGTACTGAGGGATGTGTATAATAAGTAGGCATAACCTAGCCTAGGGCCTACTAGTGAGATAACATCTCCCTCTGTATGCCCTACATGCTACACACTACATGCAATATAAATATTCGCAGTCATGTAATGGCTATAGCGTGCACTACTGTCAGAAGTATATCTAAGGACCTACTGTACATGCATTATATAGAACATTTTTATCCAAAAAAACCCACGCAAAATGTAAACATACCTAATGTAACTATACAGACATAAAGCTGAACAACTTTTGTTAACTTACGTTTGAGTAGATTTCCTGAATTCCTTGTCAATTTTCTGGAAGAAATTAAGTCTTATGCACAGGGGTCTTGTGCAAAAGGAGCCAAAACGAGCACAGATACAACAACAAAAAAATACTTCCGTTCCTTACAAGACGCAACACTTGCATTGTTGTGCATTATTATGCTTATTCAAATTTAACTACCTCAACGCCCTTGTTTGTTGTGAATACTGATACATGGCCTACAAATTGTATGCACCAACATAAGTAACACACACGTAGGACACTCATACGCTTACACAGGGATGCAAATACGCACTCAAATTATGTCAATCATTTGCTTATGCAAGCGTCCTATCTTCTTATTGGTTGGGAAAAATGCTTACGGGCGTATCACATTTTTGTCAAGATGCTCTCAAAAAATCTGTCTTTATTTTTGAACAAAAAATGTGTATCTTTTTAGAAAAGCAATTGATTTATTATATTTACAAGGTGTAAAACTAAATCAAGTTTCCGTGTGCTGATTTTCATGTTAAAATATGGAAGTCTTCTTACCGAAAATCATGTTACTCAAAATTCTTGGGCACCTTTTTCTTGAAAACACACACTGGAGCCCATTAACTTTGCTTAGGTGTGTAAAATTTTGATGTACTGTATGTAATTGTTCATACTCTAAATCAGAGATTCAGAGGCCTAATGTTAGGCCTAGTTATTGTCACAACCCAAGTACACGTAGGCCTACAGCAAATTATCACATGGATATTTGTTTTGTGTATGTAGGTTGTTGCAGATATCATGTTTCCAAGTAGACTCACACTTAAGCAACCCATATTTTCCTAAATGCGATAAACTTATGTTCTTTCCGCACAGTGTGACGAGTTTTCACCTCTTCTATGAGTTAGCTGTGAAACAGTTTTTAATGAGCAACTTTTAACGGGAAAAATTTAGTTAGGTATTTTCCACTGATAATTTGTTGGTCGCCATCTTTCAAAACATTTGTTGTCAGGCCTGCGCATTTGTACTCAGAGCTTCTTCATTATACTAACGCCATAACGGGTGGACAAAATGTATGTGTGCGGTATCTATGTAGGCCTATCATCTAAAATTACAAGTGTTAGTAAGTTTAGCTTTGAAACAGTTGAGACTTGGTGCATGTACAATGTCTGACGGTAAAGCAGTGTATGACAAATAACTACGTTAGGAACACCTGTGGTTAGGCCTAACGTAACGAGTAGGCAACCTTATGTCAGATGTGTAAGTTGTAATGTTAAAACAAATTAAAGTGTGCTAATTTTCCTTAAAATAAAGAATTAGAAGTCTTCAAACCAATTCGGCCACAAAGGAGTTCCATTTCCAGTATGAAGATTCGAACTAATTTACAGACACAGTATGAACTATAAATGATGTTGCCAACTTACCTCAAAGTTTCAATGCACCTTGTTTTCGCGTATCTGGTATGCACGTTAACCTGGTTTTTGGGCCCAACTTCTACGCTTCTTGAACTTAAAGATCTGAACGTTTATTGAAGTTCAACGTCCTCAATTACGACTAAAGAATTTCAATCCAGTGCTATCACATATTGAAAGAAAGAGTTAGCAAAATACTACCTCTGATGAGCCTAGTCAAGAGAAAAACAATTAAAAAAAGTCTTTTTGAAATCTGTTTACACTAACGTAGGCCTACGTGACGTTAGGTACACGCATCGCGGAGCTAATAATAGCTCATCACATGATGACCAAAAAAAACACGATGACCAAAAAAAACACGATGACCAATCATCACACGATGACCAATCATCACACGATGACCAATCATCACACGATGACCAATCATCACACGATGACCAATCATCACACGATGACCAATCATCACACGATGACCAATCATCACACGATGACCAATCATCACACGATGACCAATCATCACACGATGACCAATCATCACACGATGGCCAATCATCACACGATGGCCAATCACCACACGACGGCCAATCACCACACGACGGCCAATCACCACACGATGACCAATCACCACACGACGGCCAATCATCACACGACGGCCAATCACCACGACGGCCAATCACCACACGACGGCCAATCACCACACGACGGCCAATCATCACACGACGGCCAATCACCACACGACGGCCAATCACCACACGACGGCCAATCACCACACGACGGCCAATCACACACGACGGCCAATCATCACACGACGGCCAATCACCACACGACGGCCAATCACCACACGACGGCCAATCACACACGACGGCCAATCACCACACGACGGCCAATCACCACACGACGGCCAATCACCACACGATGGCCAATCACCACACGACGGCCAATCACCACACGATGCCAATCACCACACGATGGCCAATCATCACACGACGGCCAATCACCACACGACGGCCAATCACCACACGACGGCCAATCATCACACGATGGCCAATCATCACACGACGGCCAATCACCACACGACGGCCAATCACCACACGACGGCCAATCACCACACGACGGCCAATCACCACACGACGGCCAATCACCACACGACGGCCAATCACCACACGACGGCCAATCACCACACGACGGCCAATCATCACACGACGGCCAATCACCACACGACGGCCAATCATCACACGATGGCCAATCATCCACGACGGCCAATCACCACACGACGGCCAATCACCACACGACGGCCAATCATCACACGACGGCCAATCACCACACGACGGCCAATCACCACACGACGGCCAATCACCACACGACGGCCAATCACCACACGACGGCCAATCACCACACGACGGCCAATCACCACACGACGGCCAATCACCACACGACGGCCAATCACCACACGACGGCCAATCATCACACGACGGCCAATCACCACACGACGGCCAATCACCACACGACGGCCAATCATCACACGACGGCCAATCACCACACGACGGCCAATCACCACACGACGGCCAATCATCACACGACGGCCAATCATCACACGACGGCCAATCATCACACGACGGCCAATCATCACACGACGGCCAATCACCACACAATGACGGCCAATCACCCACGACGATGCCAATCACCACACGACGGCCAATCACCCACGACGGCCAATCACCACACGACGGCCAATCACCACACGACGATGACCAATCACCACGACGGCCAATCATCACGACGGCCAATCACCACACGACGGCCAATCACCACACGACGGCCAATCACCACACGACGGCCAATCACCACACGACGGCCAATCACCACACGACGACCAATCACCACACGACGACCAATCACCACACGACGACCAATCACCACACGACGTCCAATCACCACACGACGTCCATCAATCACCGCATGATGTTCAATCATTACATGATGATCAATCATCATATGATGACCATTTATCACATAATGACCAATCACCGCATGATGTCCAATCATCATATAACGACCAATCATCACATGATGACCAATCACCACATGATGACCAGTCACCACATGATGACCAGTTATCACATGATGACTGATCACCACATGATGACCAATCATCACATGATGACCAGTCATCACATGATGACCAATTACCACAAGATGATTTATTAGCACATGATGACCAATCACCGCATGATGACCAATCACCGCATGATGACCAATCACCACATGATGACCAATAATCACATGATGACCAATCATCACATGATGACCGATCATCATATGATGACCAATCATCACATGATGACTAATCATCACAAAATGACTAATCATCACATGATGACCAATCATCACATGATGACCAATCACCACATGATGATCTACTAATCACCACATGATGACCAATCATTACATGATGACCAATCACCACATAATGACCAATCACCACATAGTGACTACCCAGAAGAAAATTGCAGTTGGGATTTCCAAGTGGTCTTAACTATTCCTAACTGGTCTATGCTATTTCCATTTGGTTTTTGCTATTTCCAATTGGTCTATCCTATTTTTAATAAGTGTCATGTTATATAAAGTGTCATGTCATGTCATGTGAAATGTCATGTCATGTGAAGTGTCACGTCATGTGAAATGTCATGTCATGTGAAATGTCATGTCATGTAAAATGTCATGTCATGTGAAATGTCATGTCATTTAAAATGTCATGTCATGTGAAATGTCATGTCATGTCATGTTAAATGTCATGTTATGTGAAATGTCATGTCATGTGAAGTGTCATGTCATGTGAATCGTCATGTCATGTGAAGTGTCATGTCATGTGACGTGGCATGTCATGTGACTTGTTATGTCATGTGACGTGTCATATCATGAGACATGTCATGTCATGTGACGTGTCATGTCATTTAAAGTGTCATGTCATGTGACGTATCATGCCATGTGACGTGTCATGCCATGTGAAGTGTCATGTCATGTGAAGTGTCATGTCATGTAAAATGTCATGTCATCTGAAATGTCATACCATGTGATTATGTTATGTGGAATGTCATGTCATGTGAAATACATGTCATATGAAATGTCACGGCATGTAAAATGTCATGTCATGTAAAATATCACTTTCATGTAAAATGTCATGTCATGTGAATTGTCATGTCATGTGAAATGTCATGTCATGTGAAATGTCATGTCATGTGAAATGTCATGTCATGTAAAATATCATGTCATGTGAAATGTCATGTCATGTGAAATGTCATTTTATGTGAAATGTCATGTCATGTGAAATGTCTTGGCATGTGAAATGTCATGTCATGTGAAATGTCATGTCATGTGAAATGTCATGTTATGTGAAATGCCATGTCATGTGAAATGTCATGTCATGTGAAATGTCATGTCATGTGAAATGTCATGTCATGTAAAATGTCATGTCATGTGAAATGTCATGTCATGTGAAAAGTCATGGCATGTGAAATGTCATGGAATGTGATCATGTCATGTGGAATGTCATATCGTGTGAAATACATGTCATGTGACATGTCATGCTTTGTGAAATGTCATGTCATGTGAAATGTCATGTCATGTGAAGTGTCATGTTATGTGACGTGTTATGTCATGTGACGTGTCATGCCATGTGACATGGCACGTCATGTAAAGTATCATGTCATGTAAAGTGTCATGTCATGTAAAGTGTCATGTCATGTGAAGTGTCATGTCATGTGAAGTGTCATGTGATGTGAAGTATTATGTCATGTCAAGGGTCATGTCATGTGAAGTGTCATGTTATGTGAAGTTTCATGTTATATGAAGCGTCATGTCATGTGAAATGTCATGTCATGTAAAATATCATGTCGTGTGAAGTGTCATGTCATGTGAAATGTCATGTCATGTGAAATGTCCTGTCATGTAAAATGTCATGGCATGTGAAATGTCATGGCATGTGAAATGTCATGTCATGTGAAATGTCATACCATGTGATCACGTCATGTGGAATGCCATGTCATGTGAAATACATGTCATGTGAAATGTAAAATGTCATGTCATGTGAAATACCATGCCATGTGAAATGTCATGTCATGTGAAATGTCATGTCATGTGAAATGTCATGTCATGTGAAATGTCATGTCATGTGAATCGTCATGTCATGTGAAATGTCATATCATGTAAAATGGTAATGTAAAATAATATATATAGGCTCTTATGTAAAATATCACTTTCATGTGAAATGTCATGTCATTTGAAATGTCATGTCATGGTGGACTTTTATCTTTTGTATTGTTTTTTTTTTTGCATATCATTGTTTGTGGGTTTTTTTTTTCCTCACCCCACTTTTAACTTTGCCTTCCACCCCATTTCGGGAGGAAAATCCCGCCCATGATATTTCTGACCATGTTGGCATTGCGTCTAGTTTTTTTTTTTTTTTTTGTATGAAGGATATTACCCCAGCATGTTTAATGCAGTCATTTCTTCAAAAAAATAGAAATTGAAAGAAGGTATCATACTACTTTGTTACTTCGAAACACGATCAAAGTAAGAAAGAGTTAAAGTTATAAAAAGTTTTTCAACTTTCAGTCGGTTCTGACAGCTAAAAATCTTCGAACAAGTTCGAACTCATCAAAAACTAGAGCATCAATGATGTAGTAGCTCAACATATATTTTGGGTGGGTATAAGTCTGTTTTTGTTGCTTGGTAGTTAAAAGTTGGGGTGCTTCTTGTACAGTAATTGAGGTGAGTTATTCAATTGCGCTATATGGATATATAGCCCATTCAGGCTATTTTAATTTGAAAGCTTTAGTTTTTAAACGCAAGTTACAGCCCAAACGAGCAATCAACTACGAGTGCTATACCCCAATTTGGCTGTAGTGTGGGACAAATCTCAAACGAGATATTATAAACCAATTGATACATGAAAGCAGCGCTATGTATTATTCGTTAATCTTCACTGGCCCTTCTGAATCTATATTATCATATATGCTTAAGGATCGTGCCGAGCGAAAGCCGAGTTTTTCAGTCGTTTTTAGTGAAATTTGGAATGCAAATTTTTGCTTTTACTACGCAGTGATACAAAGTGTTGTTGCCTTAATGGATCGATGTACGTAAGGCAAACATAACAACACAGCAGAATGTCGAATAAACGCTTAGGATTAAACAAACGCTTCAAAAATCCAAACGTATCTGAGCGAAAATCTGAATTATAGGCTAACCTTGCTTAAGCTCATAATCCTTTAAAGGGATGTTGAGCTAAAAATGCCAAGTGGCTCAACTTAACCTTAGCGTAGTGAGAGTTGAGCCAGGATAAGGAGAGCTGAGCTAGATGTCAATATAACGCACGATGTTTGTGGAAACGATGTGGGACTGTAGACCAACTAAGAGTCTAATAAATATAGAGACAAATCATACGCCATTATCAGGATTCTAACCAGAGAGCCATACTACCGTTCGGTTGCTCTACCACTGAGCTATGAGGCCAAGTGGTATTACCCACTCGAATTGTCCCCTAAGACATCAATCTGGGCTGCTCGAATACAGCTACGTTATTGAATATCGAGATGGTGTGAAATGGGGAAAATGCAGTTCTCCACTGAAACGTTTGAATAATAAACGTGAGATGGTTGAGAGAAAAATCGTATGGCCTCATCCGGATTCGAACCCAAGACCCCCGGCTACAGTTCGGCTGCTCTACAGCTGAGCTATGGGGCCAAATGGTATTACCCCTCGAATTGTTCCCTAAGGCATTTATTTCTCTCTGGGCTGCTTGAGTACAGGTATGAAATGGGGGAAATGCAGTTCTTCACTGGAACGTTTGAACAATGAATGTTTGATGGTTAGAGAAAAAGCATATGCCCTTATAAGGATTCAAACCCGAGACCCCCGGCGACTACCGTTCGGTTACACTGAGCTAAGTGGTATTATCTCCTGGAATTGTCACCTTACGCATTTTTTTCTTCAAGCTGTTCAAGTACAGCTGATCTATTGTATACAGAGATGGTATAACATGAATGGAATGACAAATATTTCATACCATCTCCCGCATATATGGCTCAATGCTTCCCCACACCAATGGCTCACTCTCCCCACACCAAATATTTGTCCACTCTAAATGGTAACACATACAAGGAGGGAACATGTAATAAAAAGAGCAACGTGTAGCATATCTAGTTATATTCACTTGCTTGGTGCCACGTCACATCCGGGATATGACGTCATATTCTGGAGTGAGAACAAACCTTTGCACGATACACGTGGGCAAGTCCGCATGCGTTTGCTGTGCGCGGTACGTATGGCATGTAAACATGGGAAAGGGCTGTGGAATAAACTTTGAAGACCTGTCTGTTAAGTACAACGTGGTATATATCAAAAGTTACCTCAAATGCTTTCAGGGTTTTCGCACTGATTTATCAAAGTTTTGAAAATATTATGCATTTACAAAAATACAATTGTAAATTTATTTTCAAAAGCCAAATTATCTTCAAGGTGCTTGGTGCATGATTTAAAAGACTACGGTCACTCCCATCATGTCAGTGGTGTTTAGGTGTAGTCTGGTAGTGTATGACTCCTACAGCTGTGCAGAAAATGCAGACTGGCGCGTGCCTTAAAAAGAAAAAAAGTTACGTAACTTTCACTGGAATTGAGAGGATAGCGTCTACATTCATTGGCCTAGGCAGTTTTTTTGTTTAGGGGCTACTCATTGGTATGAATTTTGACACGTGACAGTATCTAAGCGGAGCGCCACCATGGGTTGGCGCGTATCGTTCAGAGAAATTTTTCCAATAAATGCTGCCTATAGATTGCCGGAAATGGCACTTCCCAAGCCAAAAACTTGCAAATTTGAGGCTGTTTTTCTTTGATTGTTCACAATTTTCAGGAATTTTGCTGTACATTTTGCCCGAATTTTTGGTTGCCAAAAAAATTGGGGGAACTGTGCCACCTGCCCCCGCCACATACTTGCCGAAGTACAATTTATTTAAACTCTATTGCGTAGCGATATAGGGGCAGTTTGGGTTGATGCCTCCAGAGTTTTTATGGGGGAAGTGGGGTTGTACATGTCAAAAGAAGATATTTGTAAAGCAAACAAAAGATCATTGATCACACTTGCACACCTGGCCAACGTTTTTGACTCCAAAATATTGAAAAATAAGGGGTTGAGTGAGGTGGCATTGTACTTACTTGTTACTGTAGTCGAAATGTTGGAAGTAAAATTTGACAATCAAATTTACCAAATCATAATTTGAAATTCAACCGCCGCGCTAATGTTATGGCAAATCTGTCGATAACTGATTCCACGTCTGGGCAATGGGCCCTATGAATTTGTAATAGAATAAGTGCCTCCGGTCGGGCTTCCGTCATTGTTGACCGAATAGTTGTAAGGGTTCTTTCCAATTTTTGAAAAGACTCTCGGCCTGTGCAGCAGTCACTGGCAAAGTTGCCAGCAACTGGAGCAACAGTGATATGTTAGGAAACATTTTAGAGCAATGATCCAGGGCACAGACGGAAGAAGATGGTCGGGACTTAACAGGAACATTTTCCCATTTCTTCCTCCATAACATGTATTCGCCCTTAACAATCATGAAAGGATCTTGATCAAACTTGCATACACCTCAATAGCAGGAGTCAAATCATTCCACTGCCTCTCACCGTCAGCTTGTTTGGCGAATTCCATACAATTTGGTACAAGGTAGTTCAGTTTCATATTCTGTTGTTGATGTGGTCCAAATCTGTGCTTGAGGTCTCCAATAATGGAGTGGAGTTTATGGCTGGATAAAAAAAGTTGACTCTGTAATAGCCTTCGATGGTGTTGTCCGATGTTTGAGCATTTGGTCGGTATGAGCTTCTAGCTGCAATGCGTGGTTTTCACAGTTCCACCTCCATCACATCTTGTGCGACTGATTCTGCCTTTTGATACAGGTCATGGAACTCCCCTTCACTTCGCAATTCTCTGAGAACAGACTGGAGACGATTTACTAAGGCTAACGCTTGGGATAAATCTTCCCCACTGTTTGTAAGACTCAGGAGACTGGTAGCATCAATCCTGACAGTTTCTCCAAAATAACTGAAGCAACTGCAAATTTTGAGTTGCACACCGATTCTTCAAAGCTTTCTGCTTTGTTTCTGTCGCAAGGTGATGCCCAGCATTTGATTTCCGATAAGGCATCTAGCGTATATTTCAAAAGTTGCATAAATGTTACAACTGCTGTGTGTCGTTCCACAAAACAAGTTTCGCACAACGTAATCAGGTGCTTCTTGGTCATGGAAATACCAGTCACTTTCTATGAGGCTCTTCAACAGATCCATTTTTTTTTTGCACTTGCTTGAAAAGTCGATGAAATTTCTCGCAGAACATTTTCTGCATTTCGAATAGGAGGTACCTTGATTGCAGAGGAAGCACTCAAATCTAGGCAGTGCATGGCGCAATGAAAATAAAAGGCCAATGGAGCTGCCTTTTTTATTGTAGCTGAAGCACCAACCCGTTCACTGGCCATGGCTCTTGCTTCATCATAGCCTTGTCCCACACAAAGAAATAGATCCAAACCGAGCTCACAAATCTTTCTTAGCAACGTTTCTCCAATAGCTTTGCCACTCAACTTGGTTTTATTATGCTCAATTTCACCAGGATTATTAGATTTGATGTCAGAAATCAAGTCCAATACCATTACCGTGTCCTCATGCAATCTCCAAACTCCAGAATTGCTTGGTGAAACATATCTTATAACAATTGCCATTTGTTCCCTTTTTTGGCGATCCATTGTTTCATCAGCTATGATAGACCAGAACTGTACTTTTTTGATGTTAGCAACAACACTTTCCCTAATCATGTTACCAGCAACGCAAATAAGTTCATTTTGAATCGAGGATGATAGGTAGGTTGCATTAGCATGGGAAGTTTTGATATGGTCCTTCAAAAGTGAATCACCACTACGAAGTCAAAAACGAAGTAAAGCCCTAAAATTTTCGTCATTTTCAGTTGGTTCATCTCCGCTGATAGAAATTGTCCCTAGTTCACCGCTGTGGCCTCTGAGGGGAGTGTTTTGTCGAGAACAGGTGAGAATTGTATCAATAATTGGACGAAGGCGATCTCTGTTTTGCTGAATCTCCCGCTTGTAAGATTCGTTAATGTGTCCTCTAATATCTGTTCCATGTTGAATCACTGTTTGTCGAAAGTGTTCCATTGCAACTACGTTTTCTTGGTGGTATTCAGTGGCCTGATGACTTGATATAGCTCCATTTTTGCCAGTTAGATCATCAAATTGTGTAAGGGGTTTTGAAACCAATTTTTCTGGTAGCTGACCTTTTCCTCTACTTCTACCACCTACTCCACTACAACCAGAAAATAACACACATGGTACACAAAACACTCCTTCAACTTTGGTTATGCTCAACCATGGGAACTTCTCACAATGATGGGGAAGCAAACGCCTCTTGAGCATTTTTCCTGATTTCATATGAGATGAAGAAGGAAAATCTTCTTCCCTTGATGGTTTCCATGGGGATAAAAAATTAGCTTGGTCTTCTCATTTAGAGTTTGTGAAAGTACAGCATAACCAATGTCATTGTCAGCTGCTTTTGTAGAATCGGTAGCGGTATCAGTACTACATTGTTGGAGTGGTTGGTCTGATGTAATGCCAGCTCCAGTTTCACCAGGGGGAACAGCATTTTACCGTGCGCCCGCCAAACCATACAACGCAAATATGATTATTTAATTGTAGTCCTTTCCCCTCTATTTTTGTATAGGCTGGTTCCTGACCACCATACAGCGACATGCTAGTATATGGTTAGGTTGTTTATCTGATTAGCAACAGCCCTGAATTCCAATAGAAAAATGACGTTATTGTACTTGTAGCCTAAGCAAGCAATTTTCATAATTTTAGGCACACATATTTTCCTTCAACTATAATCTGGAGTTGACGGCAGAATCATGATATTGCTAGGTTGTCTAGAGCACTTCCCGCCATCCTATTTTTCTGAACTGTGAAGATATATAAAAAATGTGTGTTTGCTCCACCCACACCGACGATGACAAAAAGTTTTATAAAACTCGTGGAAACAGTTTTAGGTAAGCCTAGTACAGACGATAAAAGAATAACAAATGGTCACTTATGTATACATATCATTTATATATTTACTGGACTGGGCATACATTACCTTCATCCGTGTTTTCCCTTTTCCTTTTTGAAAAACCATATGCGAAAAGTAACATTTTCAAAATTCAAGTTCAACCGAACTTAATTACCGCCTTCAGAGTTCAGACAAATTGATTTCTATTTGTGGAAAGTTTTGAGCAAAATGATGAGGCACTTCCAGTACTTTGTTATCGCAAAGCAGTAGCAGAATGGCGCCATCTTCCATCGTCATCGAGTAAGAACAGGCTTGGAAAGTTCACGGCTCTTGACAAATTAAAAATTGCGTCAAAATTGTCTTTAAAAATTTGAAATATTTTTTGTTTTGTTTTACAGGGATACAACGAATTCACATTGCAGGGAATGCAGGGATATTTGCATTTCATGTGTGCGCATCTGCACAATACATAGGCATATGAGTGTAATCTAATTTTGTTAGTATGGGATGGGGGGGGCATGGCCCCGTGTCCCCCCCCCCCTCCCCCTCTGGCTACGCCAGTGTCTACATTGTGCATATTATTGATGTATCAGACCATGGTCGTATGGGATCATCTTACGGTGACTCTTTGCCCGACTCGAAAATTTATTACGAAGGACACATTGCAATGAATCTGTGAATACAAAAACATTTTTGAGTAGGGTTTCTTACTTTACGGGCTGGGTGGAGGGGAGGGAGGGGGGTAGGAGACCTTTGGAAAATATTCTTTATTTCGAGACAATTTTCAGGAAATTTTTGCCAATTCTTTGGCTAATTTTTTGGATATTTTTCTAAAATTTTGGGAGCTTTCCTTAATTTTCTGGGAACTTTCTTATAAATTCGGAAAATTTTCTTCGTTTTGAGGACAATTTTCGGGAATTTTTTTTTTTCTTTTTCAGACAGGTTTTTCGATTTTCGGGATATTTCACTATCGGGAAATCTAGCCAAGCCGAACATGATTCCAATAGATCACTAATTTAAAATGTAAGTTTTACATCTGTGCCTGACTATACAAGATCGGTGCCTGCAAGTATCATATTGTCATCATCATGACTCAAATATATAAGCGAGTCGGGCATGATTCTTTTCCCGACTAAGATGGGTATGGCTGTCGCCCCAGCCCCCGCCTCGTACGGCCATGGCAGATAGAAAAACAATAGTTTCAATTTTCATAGAAATGCAACTATTGAATACCATCATATTAATTCGGGCTTAATTACATTTGAAGAAATTGACATTTTTGATTCAGGGAACCCTATTTTTTCTATATGTTATGTCCCCCCCCCCCTCCTCACCTCCTCCCCTTTTCCCCCGGGATTGCAGTTTGTCTTCAAGGCGCAAGGAATCACTGTGTTTTTATGAAATAAAACTAAAAGATAACAATTTTTACACTTAAACTCTGTAACAGTGGTTACGATTTAGGGAGTAAAAAGGCAATTTATTTTGATCACTTTTCATATTCTCCTAACACTCATTGTGACGTCATTTAATTAAACGTTTTTTCATTTTCTGTTGCGACGACCAATTTCAGTTAATAGCTCCATGGACCAACTGACCAGTTGGAGATCTGATCGTACAGATCAAAGTTACTCACCAAACTTAATGAAAAAAACACATGTTTGTTTTCAATCATCTTTTTTCATATTACTGTCGTACAACCGTCTGACCGTAAGAAGCTGTTTGTTGTTTTTGAACAATAATAAAGAAATACATTAAATTGGGCAGGTCATAGGTTATCAAATTTTGACAGACAGTTAAAACTGAATTGCAAAAACGGCTAGCACTCTGAACATTTCGAACAAAGTTGAAAAACAAGGTCTTGGAAAAGTATGAACAGCCATATGCATTAGGGATCAAAGTAAGACTCGAATGTTAAACGTGGGTTTATTTTTAGGCCTCTTTAGAAGAAACTGAGAAGTTTGCAAACGTCAAATTTAGGTTTAATTAGGCTAACGTTAGTTGGCTGCTCATTTGTTTTGTGACCAAAATAGGCTAGGCTAATAATACATTCTGTGACGTTTCAATACACGTACAGTGTACACAGATACACGGCGGACTTTCAGACTATTAAAATGCAATGCATAGTGTACTGTTAGTTATATATCAGCAATTTGAGGTATTTTGATAAAAGCCCGAGTGCATTCAGTGCATGCGGCAATGTCAGTGGAACTAGCCTCTATGCATTATCCTGTACCTAACGCATAGCGACTTATTCATGAACCCTTTATCTTTTATATTCATAGTTTCAATGGACAGATGGGAGAGCTGAGCACTTTTTACCGAAAATTTCCAGAAATTCATAAATGTTTGCAGTGGCGTAGCAATATTTTTTTTTTTTTTCCAGTGGGGCAAAACCATAAAAAGTATCCAAGATAGCTGGTGGTTTAACTAAACTTTAAGAGACAGATCTATTTCATCAGGATTACCAAAACAATCGATACTAATTTTTCCCTTGTGCAAATTTCCCGACTTGTTGAAAATTTCCGGGGGCAAATGGCCCGTTTGCCCTCCCCACTCCCCTTTAGCTACGCCACTGCATATTTGTACATGCATGCAAAAACTGAAGTTTCGTGGTTCCGGTTACTTCCTTATCAGATAATTCGCATATAAAACTGAAATGGTCATGCTGTCCAACGAATTTTTCAAACAATTTATTCCCGCCGTGCATATATTATAAAGTAAAACTTGTCGATAATGATAAACGCGGACACATCTGTCCAACGTAATTTGTTGTACTATTTTAAACGGTGAATCAAAAACGCAAAGTTTAAATCTTGCTTGTCAATTCTCCCATTTCTTATTAATTAATCTAATTAATTTCACCTCTTTTGTATGTTTATCTATCTATCACAAAAATGTCAAACATTTCCTTTGAAAATTGCGTATATGCTGCCCGAATGGGAGGGGGGAGGGGGGCGCAGCCACTCGTACCTCCCGTCCCGTACGCTTATGTCTGGTAAACGTGATAAGAGATAAGTCCTTGCCAAAGGGAATCTTTTTGCAACATATACATGGAACATTATCTAATCATTCTCTGAAGATACCATGCACAGCATGCAAATATAATGATTGCTGATACGATGCAGATGACGCAAGTATGATGATGTATGTACTTTTACAACATTATACTTCTACACGTGCATTGTAAGCCATGCGACCATAGAGAGACGTGTTCAGAAGTTCAAATGCAAGGCTTTTTTATTGCACAGAGCCCACGACACCGGCTTACATGGAGATTGATCGCTTCTTGGGCACGAATATATGTAATTAAAGTAGGTTACTCTGTCTCACGTCAAAATTGCAAATATAAATATTTAAACGTATAGAATCATTTGCCAAATGATTGTTAAAGTCATATCTTAAAAGGCGTTTATTTTATGTCATATTTTTAATATTTCTTACTTGTGTAAAACTTTATCTGCTTATTAAAACATTTTTGTTAATTCGTTTCATTAAATATAGAATCTTTATTTATTTATCCCAAACTTTTTAAATTATTTATAACGGTTCTCAACATTATGTGGAGATCTGGCGTTGTAATAAAACTTGAATTCACTGCTTTCAAACGTTTTTATTATTTATGTGATTATTGATAGTTTTTGTGATAATTTGTTTTAATTGTATGGAATCTTTATTCATTTACAAAAAACTTCGTTTATTACTTATAAAGGTTTTCAGTGGTGACTTCTTATAATAAAACTTGACTTCACTGCTTTGCAATAGTTCTTTACTTGGTTAGTATACCCCCTGCTCTGATTTATTGCCTTGTTGTAAAAAAATTTGATTAAATAGATTCAAATAAACACATAATACCGATTTAAATTTCTATGCCTATATGTACATGTACTATATTTACCACCTAACATTGACGAGGACCATTTTGATGATCTTGCTACAATAGCTGAAGACTGGTCAAAAGTGAAATATGTTTTAATTACGAAAAACAGTACTGACTTTTCCTTCCTAAATTCTTTAGAAACTGATAAGTGTGGTCCGTTTTTAATTGATCCAATCATTAAGTTCTGGTAAGTGATAGCCATGTCCGTAATTCGATCCTCAAGGTTGTGAAATCCCTTACTTTTAGCAGTTCGATCCAAGCTCCTGAACGGGAGATCTCCTGATCGGGAGAGTTTTTGTCATATTAACCCGCGATGATTTTTTCAAAATCAAATCGCTCTAAAGAAATACATAACAGTTAAAGGCCATCTATCGTGATTAAAGCGTGGCGGCGTACAATTTATTCCAAAACAATACTGATTGGCATATCAATGTAATCAAACTCTGTGCCATTGTGTTTCAACCAATCAAAACACAGAATTTGAATTTTATTTACCTCATGCGTTAGAGACGACAACTGGTCTTTAAAAAGGTTTAAGCCAAAAGTATGCGAAATATTCAAATTGTATTGGTGTAACAGAACGATGAAATTATTTTATCCATTTTCACCAGCACAAATTTGACTTTCAGCAGTGAATTTAACGTAATCTTTGAAAATTAATTTTAATATTTTTTGAGAAGCAGATAATAACATTTTAATCACCAGAAAAAGATCAGATTATTCCTGTATACAAAAAGATTAATTCCAATATCATTTTCGAAGTATGCAGCTTTATAGAAGTACATAATTTAACAAGCAAAACAAAATATGAAAAATAACGGCTAAACTTATTTGCAACAATTTAAATTATGGTCAATACGCATGTCTTGATCTCCCAATCGGGAGATCTCCCAATCAAGAGATCTCCCAATCGGGAGCGTGGACCGGACTGTTTAGACTGGAGTTTAAATTTTCATTCGAAAATGGCACTTTATTCAATATTCCCCACCTTCAGTATAATATAAGTTCTATCATTAACGATTGTTTTAAATATACAATTAACCATATAGATTTCGATCAGTCATACATAGAAAACATCAAATCGTTGCGCTAAATGCATTGAAATGATTATTTAGTGGTCAGATACGAGTATAGAACTGCAAAGAAATCATCTTCTTTCTTTTAGACGATGCCAATTGATTGAAAATTTAAAACATGTTTAAAATAACTGGTATACAAAGTCAATTGTAAAAGAATAAACTCATACCCTCTTTTTTTAAATGGTAATACAAATAGTTTTTTCACTATTTAAATTATTTATCCTCAAATTTTATTATAAATTATCTGGCTGGATTCAGTTTTACTCCTTTTTGACATATCCCATGGTTTTTAAGCCACAGAATCGAAGAAACAATATGATAGAATACATAAAGACTTTGAGGAATCTGAGGCTATGACATCACGACTAGTCTGATTTCAGTCGTTTTTAAATATCTCCTTAACCAGTCAGGAGAAATGATAACAAAACTTTAAATTTATACATCATTTTACTTAACGTTAATAAGATTTTTAAATGCTTTTTTTAACTAACGTTTTGTTTTCATCACAGAATTTGAAGTCAAAAGGTCCTCGAAGTTCATTTATCAAAAAAGATTATTGACTTAACGTTATCACTATTGTTTGGCCATGGACTGAACTCCAAAGCCAGGATTTTAACTGTTAACGGAATAAATTTTTAAATGCTTTCTTTAACAAAAATTAAACTGTTTAACCAAATCATTAACAAAAATAAACTGTTTGATTGATTATCTGAAAAAGGCGACGATGAATTTTAAAAAGCATCGGCGAAAAGTTTTGAATATCTATTTACTAACCGTCACCAAAATTTCAGGATATCAGACAATAAAGCACGTTCGTAAACAGCAAACTTATTTCGATTAAGCTTCCGGAGGTGACGAGCAATTATGATTATAATAATACGTAGTTCTTATATAGCATTTTACTACAAAGCGTATTCATAGCGCTTTACAATGCAAGCTTTCGAGGCTCAAAACTGCAGCAGCACTCACGGCACACAAGCTATTACCTTGCCCCAATCTCTTATGCTGAACACCACACAAGAGGGCAGCAGCTTCCATTTTTTAAGTCTTTGGTATGACCTGGCTGGGAAACGAGTTCACGACCTTCCATTGTATAAGCAAATGCTCTGCCCTTTGAGCTAACCCTGCAGATATTTGCTATGGCACCTGGAATCAGTGCAAATCATGTATGTCACATGTGTATCTCATGATTGTATGTGGGTTTTTATTGTAACCTGGTAACCAAGATATGGTACATGCGACAATACTGACCAGCATTTCCCCGCTCTGTTCTGCCGCATGCGTCATATCATGGGCGTGGTATCGCGACCACTAGGTTTTGGCCAATCCGTCGGTTGGGCACTGAATGGGCTTCTGTTTGACTCAGACGAGATTCTTTTAAACATGTAGACTTACATTTGCTGAGAGAGATTTTTGTAAATATTGTAAATAGATTCACTAATTAATTACACCTCTTTTTTTATTTAGTATGTCATTCCTCTCACTTATATTGACTAATTCCTTATCCTGTTATCACTGGACTTCTTCGCGTTTGGTTACTGGCTCGTCACGATTAATTTCCACCCAACCCCGAGCGTTATTACAATATAAAATAACAGTATTACATATGAGGCAAAAGCTTTGGTGAAAATTACATAGTATCAAATTTCCTTAAACATGAGTTGCACATGCAAGAAATTTCAAAAAATTCATTTGATAAATCAAACATATATTACAAAATATAGAATAGTTTACAAGAAAACACACAAAAGGAAAATAATTACACAAACGTAAAGTAAATCTTTGGGGTTATTGCCCCATGAGAGGTGACCCTTCCTACGCCCCTACTTTCTGATATAGACGCAAAATACCCATCGTCACAATCTTTAACAAAGGTACTTTACGAAAATCCGCCATAAGCTTCCCCTTGCTCCTTTTGACTAGGCCACTGCAATTATTATGTAAAACTACCAGAGGAAAATTGCCTAAAGATAATAATCATGAGAGCAAAAAAGGCACCAGTTAAGAAAAATCCCTGAAACATGTAAAATGCCGGACCAAACGTACCAGTTGCGTCAAAAACAACACCTGAAAAGAAAAGGTTAAAATAAGAAATTATGCGCATCGTAAAGATAGCCAAGTCATACAATTCTTGAAAATTGATCAAATGTAAGCTATAAGTCAGACCGTGAATAAAAGGATGTGTTAATCCAGCGAAAACCGTATTACACTTACAATGTTTTTGTTTGCATATGAAGATTTTGAAACATACCGTATTTAATATCGAAAATCAATTTAAAGAAAAGGCGTATCAAGCATGCAAGCGTGAGCCAGCCTGAGGGGAAAAAATGTGGTTAAACTTGAATCCGTCAATTATGCGCATGCATAGGCTCCCTTATTGCACCATGTGGTCATTGAGTAATTCCCAGCAATGCCTGCGTCAGGCATCACAAATTGGGAGGGAGGGAGGGGGGGGGGGGTATTGGAGTGGACGGCTTTGGATGACGTGATCACCGAAAGTTGACAAATCTTTCTCAAAAATTGACAAAATATTTCTAGAAAATGAAAGAATTTATCAGAAAATAGAAACACATTTCCAAAAATATCGAAGATTCCGGAAAATTGCACTGGATTTTCCGATTACCTTGATAAAAACCTAACTTACCGCCCTAAGAGGTGACCCTTCCTACTCCCCAGGTCAACGTTATCTAGAAACATTTGCCAACGTTGGCCCAACAATTGTACTATCAAGATGGTGACCCCATACTTCTGCTATTGTCGATCTTTTTACCACATCTGGGGAACATTTAGAAATACGAAGTATTGAATGTAACATTGTCTCGAGTGATTTATACACTACCCCTTTTGCCCGTGGGGCAAGGTTAGACTCTTTCTCTCGGTCGGAAAATCCTGGCGCTGCCCATGGGAAGAATATTTCTAAGTTTCGAATGTTCTGGTTAAAATGAAGCGGGATCATGTCAGACTGTACGATATCTTCCAGTCTTACATGTCTTACCTGATACTACTGTTGACACGACAGCACCTAGGCCACCCATAACTTCAAAGATCACATATGCCTCGCGGTACAATGACGGATTGACCACCAGGTCTAAAATTCCAATTATCATTGCACCTGATGCGGATAGAGCTAGTCCAGATATGAAGGCACACGCACATAAAAGGAGATACACTGAAGGAATAAGACAAAATGATCCAAAAGAAACAGCACCAATCAGAAACAAGAATAATTCTATCTGTAGCGACTTCTGTTTCCACATAAATTGCATACACGATGCAAACAATCTGCCGAGAATCCCACCGATGCCACCAAATGTTGCAACAGAAGCAGAAACCTCTAGCGTTGGAAGCTTCTCTTCAACAAAAGGAATAAGTGCAAGAATCCAACCCTCGCTCGCCATTCTCCGGACGCAAATCATCACAAGAAATAGAACGTATAACGAATTTGAGAAGAGTTTTACATAATTAGATAAGTAGTTTACATCTGTTTCTGGGTTTGCATTTTCGTTGTCAGAAACGTACCCTTCACGCATGTAGTCGGCTTTGGGGGCTGTATCGCTAGATATACTAGAATGTGAATCAGTACATATCACAGTATTCTCGTCGTGCTCTCTACCTGTTTGGCGTAATGTATTCAGAACCAGTCCAAATGGGATAAGATTCCATGACAAAGTGCCAAAGAGTATCAATGTACTCCGAAGACCATACTCCCGTTTAAAATGCTGCAATAAAATCGGCAGTACAGATATAGCAGCATATGAACCAAGGATAGATATGGGATAGACTGAAGTAAATCTGTCAGGAAAATGATCTCGAAGACACAGTGCACTTGGTAACATCAAAAGAGCAAAACCAATACCTGGAAGAAATAAACGTATAATCAGGAATTAAATCTACCTGATACTTCTTGATATGAATATGGAGGTGGGAGAGGTTGGGTAAAGAGTTGGCGGTGGGGTTGGTGGAGCTTTACGTCTAAATAGTTTTGGGACCCACAAGAAAAAAATACTAAGAAATCTTCAGAAACGAGCCGATATTGAGGCTGAGTCCACTGCGGCTGCAAAGGGCTGCAAATGGCAGGGGAGACCATCGGGTGAGCAAAGCGTCCGGAAGCTTGATTATTTTTGTGTTTTGAAGTGCGTAATTTTTTTAGATATTTTCCCGAATGTTTCATGTTCATTTAGATATTAGAGGACTATCAAATAAATGAATAATTAAAAAACCGTGATGACATCTTACAGTTCGGTTCGTACCGCCGATCGGGGGACTCAATAAGTCCCCCGATCGGGAGACTCAAGCATGCGCACTGAGCTTACAGTGATATGTGGAAACCGCCATTTTTATTGTGAAGTTTAATTCAGTCATAGTCGATTATCAGTCGTTTCTTTGAAGGTTTGTAACAAATTTTGCGTTGTTCATATTCAATTTCGCAAAAGTAAAACAACTTCGTTACTACCACGCAGTTACCGCTAGAAAAATTCACAAATCCCCAAGTTATTTCTCATCAGTTCAGAAAATCTGAAAATTCATCACTATTCTTTAAATTTCTCGAAAACCGCACGGTGAATTTTAAAAGCGCACTGTGAAAAGTTAATTCATATGCCATTATTTCAAATCGTAAAGAAAAAATTGAACATTTCGCAGTGCTTGAGTTCCCCGCGTTCGAAATGTGTCTGACTCTTATGTTATTCCTATATAAACTTTGAATTTGGATAAATGAATTGTGGGATACTTTTGTAAAAGATCCTCGTTTCCGTTTGATTGATATTACATTTCAAAGATTTCACCAGCTTGCCGTGTAATGTCATTCGTGTAGGTCCAAGACAATTGTTTATGCATTTCTATAATCAATTTGTTTTTACTTAGAGTGTAAGGTACATAGGACGCTTGCAAAAGCGGGTTAGTTACAAAAAGTTTTGTTATACCCCATCTCAATAATCAGATAAAATGGTTTTTTGATTTTAGAAATAACACTAACACTAATTGATGCTAAATTTGTGATGTATGACTGTGTAAACAGCTTAAAATCTTTGTCATTTTAATATTTGTATTCCTAAATCTCAGTCAATAAATATAATAAGAAAGTTTATTTCCATTATAATTCGAATGAGGGTAAAGTAATGACTCGATAACAGTTTGTTAGAGTTTGGTGCACCATAGCTTTAAATGTATTATAATAGACGATTAAAAAGAAGGATTTACATGAGCAAATACCAAGTCTACCTATTTTTTTCTACTAAGAAATGACTAACCTGAAAGAAAGGCCAGAGCAATGAAATGATAAATTTCCTCCGCAAAAAGCCCAGTCAGCACAAATCCAGCTCCAACCATAATCCCTCCACTGACGGCTATGGCTTTATATTGAAAATAATTGAGTAAGATACCGGCCAAAGGCGCTGTTAAGGCATAAGAAATAAACCCAGAATTAACTTTACAAGAACAGCAGTGACGTTGGGGACCTTACCCACAACAGTTTATATGATTTATAGGCTTCAGAGGTGCGGGGTTAGGCAATTAATTACCCCTGCAGATGGTTATTTTCTTTCCGGATGAATGCTATTGCTCTCTTCTCGGCTTTGAACTTTACATCTCAATCATTAAGGTTCCCCCTCATCCCACCCTCAACTTTGGAAACGTTTCTAACGCCGTTGGACTGTAAAAACTTCAAAGTATTTCAAAATAATATTCTATTAGCTTAATGCCTTGAGTCGGCTGGTATATTCCAGATACTTATTTCAAATATTGCATATTGTAATTTAGAGTTATTTATTGAGGGGTCATGCAGGTAGAGGCGCCGAAAACGAGGGACAAGGGAGGGTCAGTTCTGTCTCATGGGGAAAAGGCCTATAGATCGGACAAAATATCATGACCGCGCGTACACAATTTTCTGGGAGAAAAGGGGGGAGAGGGAAGCAATCTTCAGGGGAAAATAAATTAATCATGTATGAAATTATCATTTTACCGTATTGGCATACAGAGTTTATATTCAGTCAACAAATCTGAACAGATTAGTATTCAAATTCCAACAAAAGCACATCAGCAGTAGAGACAAATGTCCAGATGACAGAAAAGGCAGCTCAAAATTTGTAATGTAATTCTTAATATCTCTGTCCTAAATCTCAGTAAATCGTCAGACTGTTTTCCTCCACTGATGGAGATTCAAAACCTCTTTTAATTTTTTCAAACGTCTTTTCAAAATTATTTATTCATTAATTAATTTGACCTTATGCACTATTGTTGCGAACTGTAGTTTCTGATAATAAAGTTAATCTTAGGAGCAGTTGAGCACTTGCTGACTTGGGATTGCTCCCAATTTCTATCATATCCTCAAGTACAATTTAGGCGGGAAAAACATTCCGATGATTTTCAGTGCCTAAAATAAACACATAAATTTAAAAAATCACAGCACACATTTTGAACTGTCCTCTCTTTCATACATTACGAATTCTTCAAACTTTGATAAGCCACAATTCTGTACCTACTAAGTGAAAGATTATTCTGTTCAGATTATAGTTAACTTAATTATTGCTGAATATAAAATCTCTATCTGCCCATAAACAGATAAACCGTTTGAAGATCTTCCATACTTACCACAGAGTTTTCCAACTGCAAATGGTACAATGGATATTAAAGCAACCCACACCCCTGTCAATCCTTCAAAGTGCTTCAAAAGGTCTGTGAAAATAACTCCATAAAGCTTTACACTGCCAGTGATGAAAAACACTACGAAGAAGCGGGAAAGAAACACCAACATCTTCCCTAATTTTGTTGGATTTTTCATCTTCCCTTAGATGAAAATACTTTGTTCCTTTTGCAAAGCTATAATCTGTGGATGGAAGAAAAATATGGTTGAATCAGATCTAAAGACCAGCGTTAGTGATACACTGGGGACCGATTTGGGGCGCGCTTTGGACGCACCTGGGAGCAAGGAGCGCTTAAGGGAAAAGACGCACTTGAGGGAAAAGACGCACTTGGGGAAGAAAATACCTTAACTGGGGGAGCCTGCATACAGAACAGACTCAAAGTTATAATTGTTTTTTCTTCATAATTTGACAGTGTATCACCGTTACAGTAAAGTCGAACTTTTGCTATAAGACGTCAATGACAACGTTGGCTGGATCAATTTGGATTCAGTTTTTTTGTATGAAGTGTCCCTTCCTCCCGGGCTTGGTTTATTAGGTCATGTGAATAAGAAGAGCAATTTACATTATTCTAATTAAACTTGGAACCATGTAGTTGAACCAGTTATATAAACACTTGGGGCCAAGTCATGATCTAAATCCCTTTCTCCAATTATAGAAATCCTAACTGCTAATATCACAAACTGAGATATATATATGAAGTTTTAAAGGATCGGTCTTATGGAATTTTCCCAGTTGCTAGACGTGGTGATGATTGGTGAAGGGCAATACCAGAAGCAACTTTGGGAACTTTGGTGTGTGTTTTATCCCCATTCAAAAGTATATTTCATCCTAAAGTATTATTTTTCCTTCCTAATTTTAGTTGGCTAAAACACGCTTAAGTTTCCTTCAGAAACTCCATATAGCAATAGAGGAGTTCTAGCTCTCGTTGTACCACAGGAAATATAATTCAGCTTCCTATCAACGACCTTTTCTGATATAATTATTTTCCTTTTTTCAAATATTCATTAATACCTTTCGTACTATCTACGCATCTTATATTTTTTTTTTTGCAAACATGTATGCTAAACAAGCTACTTCAGCCCTATTCCATTTCAGAGAAAAATAATTATGTTTTTATCAGGAGTGTTCAGTTTCTGAGAAATAATTTTTAGCAACTGCATCTTGCCTGCTAACAGAATGTTTTGTTGGAACAGACAATCTCTGACTAACTACAGTAGTTCTATTATTAAAAAAAGGGTCCCATGATTCGTGATGTCCTCAGCCTATCAGTTAGGGTTTTTTTTACATCTGGACAAATTATAGTTCCCTTACTATGCTTATTAAAGGTTTCATTGTTCAAAGTCACTGTCTTACACACTGAAATAATCAATTTTGACAAATTCTGTTTTGCCTGCAAAAAATATGGTTCAAAAGCTCTAAAAGTTCCGCTTGTAATTGTGACATTTATGGCGTCCATGTTACACGCAGAACAAATATCTTTATGACGCATTACCACAGGCAGTAGCAAATATAGATATGACCATTAAGGTGACCGTTAAGGGTCATTATGACCATTAAGGTTACAACCATGGTTACTAGCTACAAAACTACCATGACCATTTGAAAAATGGAAATAGAATGAAGAACAATAAATAAATTACATATGATACGACATTAGTGTAGCCAGGTGGTAAAGGGAGGGGGGGTGGGCATGCCCTAATTTCACACCAACAAAATTACACATCAAAATTACACATCAAAGGCTATCAAGTGTGAGTTCCTATTACATACCACTATACCCTCTGGTATCAACGGGTGCATGCACATGCTATCTGAACATGAGGTATATGTGAATAAATCACAAAGAGACCACAATATCTCACCCCACATATATATATATATATATGGATGATGATATAACACTGCGATCTTAGAATACATCAAAATATTAAAGTTAACCTACTTTTCACTTCCGCCGCTAACCGGAACTAGCAATGAGGTCTATAATTTCTCCCTTCATTCAGTCTATGGCCAATTCTAAAAGCAAGTATACTATTCCTAATTTATCCGCGCAAGTCACAACAAATTATATATCAATAGTCGTGTTACATGACTTTTATATACTGGTATTGGAACGAAATGATATGCCCTTTGGAACTAACAGTTTTTCATATTTTACGGTTCATTAAGTTTTATTAGTCTATTTCTGCTAGTATTTGGTTTAGGTCTGAAGTATGGTAAAAAAATGTATGACAGACACATTCAAAAGAACAGAAAAAAGATTTACACAAGGAAATACCAGGGTTGCCCTGTAAACTGGTTATATATCACCAAATTCAAATAAAACATGGAAATTAATGACAGAAATTTAAAAACGCTGTAAAATGGTCGATGTTTAAGTGATCTTCATAAAATGTTTTGCACTATGACGGATCTTAAAAGGTGTTAAAACAATTAAGCTAATGTTGTCTCTACACGTCCATATACCGTTAATGTGACTATAAGGCTACTTTTTGTTGGCCCACAAAATTTTAGAACAACAGATATTTTTTGTTCCAAAATTCGAAGTTTTTAGTTAAAAGTTAAAGATTTACGGTAAAGATTTTTTTTAATGGATTCCATTTTGACACTTCGACCCTATCTCGAAGAGTTTTGGTTGAAAATTTGGGATCATATATCTGTATATAGGCGATAATTTAGTTTCATGGGGACAGAAAAGGCCTTTCAAAGTTTCCAAAAGAGAAGTATTCCACTATCCCTTCTGAACATAGGCGTCACTGATATGTAGCGTGGGTGTAGTCAGAGGGATGACGGAGTCGTGTGACAACAATCAAAGTAAATGACTTGTAAAATAGTCAACAAAATATGCTAGTATGTCCATATTTTGAAGCCACGCCCTTTTCATGAGTTGCCTTTGAGTGAGTTAAATAAGGCCTTTAGACGGTGTAACAGACTGTTATTAAAACAATGTTTCCGGAAATATTTTACATCATCAGCATTTTTCCGTCATCGAGCGCCTTCCTGATTTAAACAATTAAAAAGGTAAACTGTCGCACACAAATTGTATACGGAGTTTATATGTCTGTTTTTCAATTGCTTGTGATAAAACGTTGCATGGCAGTAATAAAACATTCACAAGGTTGATTCATAAATATTTATGTTGTCGAATGGTTGCTATAGCACAACCTACGTCTGTACGTGTGAAAACGATTATTTATCATACACGTGTCAATATTGTTCCCCAACATTGCTACTCGCAACGCCCTCGCCAAATAGTTCTTATATAGTGTACACGCTGTGTCACCCTCAAACCATTCCCGAAATAAACTCCGTACGTACGTCCGTACGTACAGGTAAGTATCATTGTAAACTGTATGTATGGAGTGTGGGTGCAGTGATTCGTGCATTTTCTGTGGCCTTGAGATGTTCGATTTTCCAACATGTGGCATATCAGAACATCGCTGATGTAAGTGCGCGAATCTTTCACGATCGTATTTTATCTGTTCATTGCTGCATATATTGAGTGGGTATCATGCTGACGCCTGTTGATATACTTTGGTGTTTTTAACCTTTTATGTATTTATTAATAGAAACCCAACTTTTGATGTAATAAGAAATACACAAGCACTTGGAGCATCATATTCATTACGATCCATGAAGGCCGCCATTTTGTTCTCCCAATCAAGGAATCTTTTACAAAAGTATCCCACAATACATCTATCCAAATCCAAAGTTTGCATAGGAATAACATAAGAATCAGACACGTTTCGAGCGCGGGGAACTCAAATACTGCGAAGGTTTCTAATTTTTCTTCACGAATTTGAATAATGGCATATGAAGTATCGTTTCACCGTGCGCTTTTAGAATTCACTTGTGCACTTGTCGAGAAATTTGAAGAAAACTTACATGTTGTGACTAAGATGGTAATGTTGTCAAAAATAATTCCCGAACAAAACTTAAAATGTTTTTTTCTTCTGAGAACCTTGTTTAAACGCGACTACCAAACGGTAACACATAATAAGAAGTCAAATTTCTCGAAAAGCGCACGGTGAAAAGATAATTCATATGCCATTACTTCAAATCATGTAGAAAAATTGAATCTTTTGTAGTGGTTGAGTTCCCCGCAATCGAATTGCGTCTGATTTTATCTTATTCCTAGTAGGGTGCTTCAGCTTACATCACGAGGTCACATGACTTTGTTTACATCGCCATTTTGTCTGTTAACCACTGTCGTCTGCTGCAAACTATATTAGACCCACATACGTTTGCATGTTGTTATAGATTATTTTTGCAAGATAATTATGCTGGAATCTTACTGTGCCGTTGCTTGCAGATGTGTGCGCAGAATACAAAAACATTTTCTCGATTTCCATCTGATCTTGATTGACGTTCGAAGTGGGTTTCTGCTGCACGACGCGACGACTTCAACCTACGGTTCACACTAGGATTTGCAACAAGCACTTTATACATAGGCGGCGGAGCCGCTCCGACCACTCCGACCTTGGTCGGACCAATAATTTTCCCGATAATGATCGAATGGTCCACATTAAGTTGGATCACATAAAGTTGTGCTTTTTCCGGTTATAAATATAATTTTAAATTTGACTTTGAACTATAGTATTATGTTTACAAATTTATAATAAATATGATCCATTTAAGTGTTGCCTCTTAATTTACCCTTATTCGGCAAATTACATAATATCGGTAGTCTGAATTCTGCTGAAATTACATATTTTCTTCTATTACCAGCCCCCTCTCCCCACCCTCACACCATTTTTTTCATGTCATCCGCACAATTTTGGCCCCCATAAAATACCTAGGTATTTCATTAACTTCAAGATCATCTAATCAAGAACCAAATTCCCGAGGCTCTCTGAAAAAAATCCAGGGATTTTGGTCCCTGTCAGGTCGGACCAAAAATTGTGACCTTCCGCCGCCCTTGATATAGGCGGCGGAACCGCTCCGACCACTTCGACCTTAGTCGGACCAATGATTTGCCCGATAATGATCGAATGGTCCACATAAAGTTGGACCACATAAAGTTGTGCTTTTTCCGGTTATTAATATAAAAAAAATTGACTTTGAACTATAGTATTATGCTTGCACATTTATAATAGATATGATCCATTTAAGTGTTGCCCCTTAATTTCCCCTTTTTTTTGGCAAATTACATAATATCGGTAGTCTGAATTCTGCAGAAATTACATATTTTCTTCTATTACCCCCACCCCCTTCTCCCCTGCCCCCACCCTCACACCATTTGTTGTATGTCATCCGCACAATTTTGGCCCCCGTAAAATACCTAGGTGTTTCATTGGCTTCAAGATCATCTAATCGAGAAGCAAATTCCCGAGGCTCTCCGGAAAAAAATCAGGGGTTTTGGCCCTGTCAGGTCGGACCAAAAATTGTGACCTTCCGCCGCCCCTGTTATATAACGTATGTAGGCTTTGTCTGAGTATAACGAAGAACCAGTTGTAGTTAACGTTAAAGTTACTCTTCGTATACCCGGTCAATATATACAACTTAAGGAAAATAGGAAGTAAAATCTGAAGCGAAAAAAAAAATGCAATTAGTAAAATTTGCTGAACTGGTACTGGTTGGTTAGCATGTAGTATGTTTGTTGTAGGTGTGATATGACTGGGCCGTGTGAAGACGCGTGAAACGCAACCACGCCGCTGCCCTACAAAATGGCTTCCAGATGAATTAGAGTCACGTTGTGAAATCCCTCTATGCAAACTATGAGTTTGAATAGATGCATTGTGGGATATTTGTGTAAAGGATCCCCCGATCGGGAGAACAAAAGTGTTCTCCTGACCGGCAGTACGAACCGGCAAAATCATCATATCAACAATAATTCAGCTACACAATCCACCAATATCACTAAACCAAATATCTAACAGTGATAAAACAACTGATGGAACATAATTTATAGTAAAGTATGGTCACCGAGTTGTCATTTGCTAAATTTAACAGATGCATTATGATTTAATTTAGAAGAATCCCATCATATATGCACAATAAACATCCACAATAGCACATCTACCAGTATAAATCATATCTATATAAGAATATCATACCTACATATACATTAAAAGTAGTCTAGTGCATGGTGAGGGCGTCGGTCTAGTACTTAAAGGGTACTGGGATCGAATTTCAGCAAGATACTTTATCCCATTTGCTCTAGTTCACTCATCTGTGAAATGAGTACCAGTTCCGGCTGGGGAGTTAAAGGAATAGCTCAGTGGTCACGTAAGTTTATCTTACTTGAAAGAGGACTTTAAAACAAAGAAAATGGTGCAGAAAGTGTTCGAAAATGATATTCTGCTAAGAAGACAAACAAGTTTAAATAAATCTTTGTCTTATTTTTGTAGAAATAACTGGTGTAGTAGGCTAAATCTACTATGGAAGGTTTGGCGCCTTTATCCTCACATTCTTAACAATACACTTTTTACCTATTTCAATTATTTTATCTCAAATTTTCTTCAGGTGCTAAATTATGATTATCCTTACAAGACTCTGTTTTTAATACTTTCCTGACATATCCAAAGGTTTTTAAGCCACAAAATCGAAGGACAAAGTACGATAGAATATATAAATACCTTAAGGAATCTAAGGCAGTGACATTACAACTAGTTTGATTTTAGTCGTTTCTATATCAATAATACCAAGCTTCAAACCGATATATCTCCTTAACGGAATGAGATTGTGCAATACTTTCTTCACAATTGTGTTGCTTTAAAAGTCCTCTTTTAAATAAGATGAACATGCTTGACCACTGAACTAATTCTTTAATTTCATTACATTACAATGGTCGCTTGTCAATCTATGAAACACTCTATTCAGCCAAAATAGTTATATGCTTGAATAATCATATGCTCCAAGGATGTTTCGGGCATTCCAGATGATCCTAAAAGAATATTTCCATTACTTCACATTTACTATAAATAATCGACAAAGCGTGATATCTTTTTATCACGAGTCTTTTAGATAGTTTTATCGCTGCAAATAAGTATCAATTTATTCCAGGACATTACACTGACGTTAGTCATGGTCCTCGACACAGGTTTTATGAGATAGGGGAGGAGGGGGGGGGGGGGAGGGGTTTAGGTATTGTTATATATTATATATATATACATATATATATATATATATATATATATATATATATATATATATATATATATATATATATATATATATATATATATATATATATATATATATATATATATATATATATATATATATATATATATATATATATATATATATATATATATATATATATATATATATATATATATATATATATATATATATATATATATATATATATATATATATTTATATTATATTTATATACATACATATATATATATATATATATATATATATATATATATATAGATAGATATATAGATAGATATATATGTATATACCTATATATATATGTATATATACATATATATATATATATATATATATATATATATATATATATATGCATATATATATATACATATATATATATATATATATATATATATATATATATATATATATATATATATATATATATATATATATATATATATATATATATATATATATATATATATATATATATATATGTATATATATATATATATATATATATATATATATATATATATATATATATATATATATATATATATATATATATATATATATATATATATATATATATGATATATATATATATATATATATATATATATATATATATATAAATATATATATATATATATATATATATATTCACATAAATATATATATATATATATATATATATTCACATATATATATATATATATATATATATATATATATATATATATATATATATATATATATATATATATATATATATATATATATATATATATATATATATATATATATATATATATATATATATATATATATATATATATATATATATATATATATATGTATTATATATATTATATATATATATATATGTATATAAGTATATATATATATATATAGCATTGGAACCGGAGATATGTTTACCCAGCGAATTTTGCTATACACTGACAGATATGTTTACCAAATTGCCTATCACCAATTGGATTGGAATTCATGTCCTCTCGGGTGAAAGGGAACTCAATTAGATATAATATCATTGACATATACCTGTGCTAAACTTTCACTTTTTAGAAAAAAATGAGTTTTAAAATCTATATTCTTGTTTGGTAAACCTATCTCGGATGCAAAACTTACCAAAACAGGAACCGAAAATAACTTTACGTGAATTTGAGCAATAGACTACGTCATGAAGCATATTTATTTTCTTCAAATTTTATGATTTCATGATCTGTGCTGAAATTTTCCAATTTAGACTCTAATTATGTAAGCAAGATAATCGAGAGAAAAAAAAATTGGCTTTAGATGCAAATTTGGGAGAATTACACAAATTTAAAGTAATTTCTGATAATGTTTAACAATTTCGTCTCTGAACAATATTCAAGACTGTACCACTTACTTAAATGTACACGGTACTCGTGACTTAGTTAACGGCGTGGATTGGACTGAATTTTGCACAAAGAATTAGGGGTATCATGTGAATGAAGACAGTTTATTCGTAAAGAAATAGAAACAGATTTCGTTACCTTTGTAAATTCTTTTATTCTAAGAATTAAAAAGATTTAAATTCATTCATGCTGTGGTAAACATTAAAGAATCAAATTTGCGAGTGAGCACCAGTCAGCCAGTAACGTTAACGTGTACGGCCTAGGCCATCCAGTAGGCAAGGACTAGGCTAGGCGCTAACTTTAATTTAGACAGACTTTAGTTTAGGTTAGCCTGAAAAGTTGTAGTTACATTAACAAACTCTCCGGTACAGCCTTTCGGCCGCCACCTGTCCTCACACAACAGAAAAGCTTCTGTCTTACCTTATTCTCGAGGTCGCAGTCGACGTAACCCTAGGCTACGGTAGTACTACTACTACTAGTGAGATCACATCTCCCTCTGTATGCCCTATATGCTACGCACTACATGCAATACAGAATGAGACTCGGTCCTATCTGTTTTAACGTGGAAATCGCTTCAGTCCTAAAATTGCGACTACACCGTCTATTTACGTCACCTGTCACACTGTAATTACTGTACTTACGGCACATACAAATATATAGTTAACTTTTTTTGTTATTGCTTTTAATAAATAAAACATGTCGGTAATCCTGAAATGTTAAAAAATGGGTAAAAATGTAAGCCACTATTGTACACTCCTTTCACTTCGACTGTACGCTCCTAGATCTTATTTTTTTTTTTGAGGGCGCCCAACACCGATACGCGTACAAATGAATATAACGCCAGCGAAGTGGACACACGCGTTCAACACTTACGCTACGTTGGCATTGCTGATGTTCGATAGAATTTGAAATAATTAGGTACATTCACTTCGGCGCACACGATTGTGAAAAGGTAACAACCGAGGTAGGTGAAACTGAAGTTTCTTCTTTTTACGGGGTTTAGTTCATAGTTATTGAATGTATTTTTATGTGCCCAAGCTTTTAAGATTAAGAGTTACATACTAGAAGCTTTTTTAGCTGACGTTTTTAGGTTAAAATGTATGAGGCAAAAAAGTACAAATTTCTTGGAAAATAGTCGCAAAACAGTAGTGCGCCGCAAGATTCTGCGGCGCGACTATGATGAGTCACTGTAGCGATTTCCACCGTTGTATGCATAGGATGGTGTCTGACCCAGTATTCGCACTCATGTAATGGCTATAGCGTATACTACGGTCAGATGTTTATCTGACTACGGTGGTACGGGCCTATATGATACCTGGTACGGTTGCTGAGTTGGGACTCTGATTCGGGGAAACTTTATCATTACGAATACGGGATATTATTTTTAAATTCTTGTGTCACCTCAGCCAGTCAGCGAAAATTAATGGTACTCACATATGTTGAAAACTATTATTTAAATTCTACTACACAACATTTGCAAAGAAAAATAAATTACGTTGAGTATTTGTTGAAAAATGACAAAAAATAGGTTTTTCTCTCATGACTGCAATGATAACTGACTGTTTGTTTACCCTATTGACTGAAGTTTAAAAAAAAACAATGTTTCGTCGCCGTGCACCACAACATTCCCGGATGTCCGACCTTGAGAATATAGTTAAATCGTCAATGAAGACTGAGAGTAGACAGTCTAACATTAACTCACGGTTCAGCAGGTTCAATAACAATATGTAAGCTAGCCTAACGCACGAGTAACATTATGCCTAACAGTAACGCTCAGCCTAATTATGGAACCATTTACTATCATTTGGCCATAGTTTTTTTCACTTTGACCCATTTCTGTATGCTGGCTGTAATAACCCATTTCTGTATGCTGGCTGTGATCGCTGTTGAATGTTGTTTACTGATCTGCATCTTCATTAAAGTTATGTTTTTTTTTAGGCATGCCATAGGAAATTGAATTAAAGACCAAACTTTTTTGGCAGAATGTAAGTTATACAACCACTCTGGAATATTCTTCACTAAAATATTAAAAATCTTTTATCACAACAAGCTTTTATCGCAAACTTATCACACAGGTACACAACTAATTTATAGTTTATCCACAAAATAGGCCCTTGGCTAATCCCGTATAAAACTTAACGTTACTCGTTAGGCTACTTGGAAATGGTACTGGTAGAATTTATCTATCTTCTGTGAGTCTTCTGTTCGCGATGCGAACATCTAATGTTTGCCCATTATGCATTTGTCAATTGTATGACTCACCCCCGGACGGTGCGTCATTGCTTTTTTTGTATCATGCAAAACGCTACTTTGACGCACCCCTCGGTACAGCTGTGAACGTTTTCAGATTTTAGTAAAAGTGTACACGCCAAAAAAAAAGCGAGCGTATATCGTGTACACGCGTTTAGTACCGTAATTTTCTACCCAAATAGACGCTGAGTTTTGCTTTCCAAATCGTAAAAGCTTTACTTCTACAGTATAAATCATCATTTTTATGGAAAATATGCCTGGATATTCAGTTTAGAAAGAACAGATAACTTCCTTTCAATGTCATTTAAATTCAACATCGCGTAACTTTTTTGTCCTATTCGCTACGACTTTCAAACTTCTTCTGAGAAAATCTTGCATACTAGACCTATGATATACCTCGCCGTAAAACATTTCAAAACTATGCCACCACAACCAGAAAGTTCTGAAATATCAGTCCTCTTGGGAAAATGGCCGCCATCTTTGCAACGCATGCAGAATTTCAGCTCTGTTAAAACATTTTCTGTTTGTTTATTATGCAATATTTTTTCTTTCTTGCAAAATTTATTTGACTCGTCAGGTAACATTTACATTTAAATGTACTGATTGTCACGATTCAAGTATTTTTCAAGTGTTTTTTGGTCGATTTAACAGCTTGTAAAGCGGGCCTTGATTGCGTGGGATTTAAAGCCTTATGGCCTAACGTTAGGCCTATTGCTTAGTTTCACTGTGTACTGCTGCACATTCGCGGTGCATTTTACAAGTTAGAATAGGCCTACTCAGATTTCGGCGAAATCAAAGTGCATGATATCCCTATTCATTGGTGATTACTGCGCATTTGTGATTCACACATTTAAATAGGATTATGCTTATCAGGTTTACAGTTTGTAAAAAGTCATTGATTGGAATTTTGTTAGCCGAATGTGTGTGTGATTTGATGAATGACTTAAATTGATTTTCAACGGCAAGATGAAAAACGATTACTCGCAATGAAGTATTTAGTAAACGTTTACAAGATTGTGAGCGTGTAGCGTGTAGCGTGTACACGCTAAACAGTCACAGCTCTACCCCTCGGTCACGAAAGTGACTGCACAGTACATAAAAATGTTCCACACTAGTCACAAAATTAACGGACAATGTACTTTTTTGACGCACATGAAAGTCAAAAAATGATGGACAATACGTAAAAATAGACGCACATATTAACCCACCTGTGAAAAAGTAAAAAATACAAACCGAAGGTCCGACATTCATTGTACTGTGCAGTCGTTCGCACTTGTTTACTATGACCTGTTGTGTGAAAAATCGCTGCACAGTGCATCAATGCTTCAACAAATCCATACATTACTGTTCCATTTCAGTCGACTATTAAGTCGTGCCAAAATACGTCCGTTTTTACAACTGGGAATAATAAGTGCATCTCCCATCAGATTTGCTTCCTTAACAATCCCGATTTTTTATTGAAGCACAAGCTTGTAATCGTTGGGAATTAGTTGCAATTGTGGCGGATTTTTGTCTGCCCATGTCTAAAAAAATAATACAAGTTGACAATAGCCCCATTCAACTTGAGGTTAATCCTCGTCTTCATTGTTGAAAAAATTAAAAATTGCTCAGGCTCTGTCATCAGAATTCTTAAGAGACGAATAATGTTAAAAACATCAATAGTTTGCATTAAATATCAAGTTTAAATTAAAGAATATGTTTTATATATACTTGGACATTTCATAGTACAATGCTAATGCTTTGATTTTGCAGTGATCTTTCATACAAAAAAAATATATAAAAAAACAAGTTTAAAATATCTTTTAAGTCTTTATTTTCTTTTCGTATCGTCCACAATGGAATTATTTCTGGAATAGAAAAATCATAATCAAATAATGTTTTTCATTATTTATTTTTGTGCATGTTGTTTCTTATATTACGTGTTTGTTGGATTTTTAATGGACTGATGACCGCTGAACTGTTGAATGTTTCATTCAAAATTTGAAATGTTAATCTTTGGTTCGTTTTTAGCCTTACATATCTGCGCTGAATTTTTACAGAAACAAAATGAAAAAAGGAAACCCTACAAAGTGACTGAAAACAGAATAAACTTACTCAATTTTGCTGATTTTAATCCGAATATAATCCAAACGACCTCTTAAATCAAATGTGAAATCCTTCAAAAATGATAAATATCAATCATGAAATTTCCCACAGATAATGGTCCAAACTTCTCAAAATTCCGTCTGTAAATGAAACACTCTAAACTTCTGAAAATAGACAAATCCTTGTAAAAACATTTTTCTGCCTTTTTGTTTCATTAGGTACCTAGATTTGTTAATGAAAAAAATAAAGATGACATGTATGAAGTGATATGGCTAAAAAGATGAGCTGATAATTAGTACCAGAGGAAGGTTGAATGGAAATAACAAGTTCAACTGGTTTTCTCCCATATGGTCTCATAATAAATGCCTCTACAAGTTAAGTTTTGGGTGAGCCTATAGGCCACACGTGAAATTCAAAATGGAACGATAGACCCTAGGGCCCGGGTCCTTAACGTACTATAGTCAACTTTTCTGTAGGCCCCTACTTGTATTTCAAGCCTCACATATTTCTAACCAGCCTCACAAAAGTCAGCTACAATGCATGCATGAGATATGGAAAATTGACTCACCACTGATATAACGTAGAGCGACCCAAATTTCGTGCGCTGTTTTGGCGAGCTTCTATAAAAAGTATAATTTTGATACCTTAAATTACGCTGGAACAAAGATTTATTATGTTTCCATGTATGAATTCGAAATCCCGTAATTTTTCTGGTGAGTTCTTCCTTTAGAAATGGGTCATTTTTTGGCCAAAAACTTCTAGCATTTGTTTCAACGTCAACAACCTAGTCGGCAAACATAAAAACCTAAAGAAGATGTTGTGCCCATTATGTGACCAATATCTAAGCGTACTTTCTAGGCATATAAATAAACGCTGTGGTTATTCGCAGGGCAGCCATGCGAAATGCTCGTTGGTGCGAAATGCTCGTTGGTGCGAAATGCTCGGTGGTGCGGAGTTAAGATTTGCAGGGCATGGACAAGGTAAAATTTGATCAAATCGTCTTACGTATTAAATTTTCAGAAGAGCACTAGGCTAGGCAAAAATGAACAAGTATTCCGTGATTGTATAGGCCTTTACCCTTAAAAACCCAAGGTGTCCAAAACGCGCACTCGCGTTTTGGGTGGGTTTTTTTTTTTTTTTTTTTTTTTTTTTCAATTTAATTTATAAGGCTTGGCTTTCCTTTTGGTTTTTTTTATAAATTTCTTTTATATGAATGCTAAGACAATGAATTTTTCAGTAAAAGAGTCTAAATTATAAAATTTTGCACATAAATATGAAAAATTGTCAATTTTCCAATAAAATTATGGCATTACAGCAACTTGTTTTTAGCTTGTATTTTGGTTAAGGTTTAAAATGAAAATCTATGATTTTTTTTTTTTTTTTTTTAATGTGCATGCAGTTTTTGAAACTTCCTCTACACTCATACCACTTCAAAAGAATAATTTTCCCGACGCGAAACATGTAGAAACAATGAAAATAAACACAAGCTAATTATGCCCGTAATTATAAACAACAAAAGAAAAACCCTATGCTACAATGTGGAATTAATCTACTGACATTTGGACTTCCGGCCCGAGTCGCTTTGTATTGAGCTACAGGAACACAGCCAAATCAAAGTAGGTTTTGTATTTTGCTGTACCTCAGCCATTGTAGGTGATTCGATGAACAGCTACGGAGCATTTTAAAAGTCTCAAAGTAGCATTTCTGGACTTGTTTTTTGCTTGTGGTGGGGGAGGGGCAGGGTTGTGGTGGGGGCAGGGTTGGGAACGAAAATTACGATTTTTGATGGTTCTGGTGCAAAAAAAGGTAAAAATCACAACTTTTTGCAGAAATTTTGCCATAAACAAAGTTTCACGCATAAGCCACTACGAGAGGTACGTCAAATATTGTGTAAAAAATGGGTTTTAAGCTGGGTTTTTTTGGTCATTTTTTTTATTTTGACCATCTTCAAAAGCTGCTGTACTAAAAAAATCTCAGTATAACCATCCTAAAAATTGTATATATTTCGAATGATACAAAAATAACTATGGTGGCCCTAAATGACGCAACACAGGATTTTTTTTAAAAACGTATATCAAATCGGTCGTGACACGACTGCGTCAGCATTTAAGGGTTAACTCCATTTTTCAGGGGTTGAGATCTTTTTTTTTTTTTTGTAAATTTGAAGATGAGGTTAGATATAAAAAGTAATTCTCTTTTCATTTCTGGAGGTTTCGGGGAAATTCTGATAACTCGTTTTGCTATAATGTGGAACAAAAATATATATTTTCTCCCGTATGGTCTAATGATAAATGCCCCTATAGTTTGAGTTTAGGGTAAGTAAATTTTTTGAGAAAAATGTCACTGGTCACCAAAAGGTTTTTTTTTTTGTTGCCTGTTTTATCATTCATTAATGTTTGATATAAAAGTGAATACAGTATACCATTTAATCTTTCCAGAATACCAGATATCCAATGTTCATGGAGAATAGCAGCATTTGTACATACATTCAAAATGGAAATTCATAAAGTGGAGACTGCTGCCTCAAAAACCTGACAAAAATGCATTCCTGACATTAAAAGTACGTAAGATATTACTTTCTGGCATGACAGAACACTACAATGGAGCCTCGTTAGAGGTTTATTGGAAATAAGGAGCCCATACATAAAGATCATGCCTAATCTCTGTTGCACAACACCATTCTCTCAATGGAGACGTACTGTAGTATCTGGCGCAGCTTGTTTCACTTAAGAGGAAAGGGATTAGATATGATACATAACCTAAGTTCTACCACTTTTGGAAGTATTTTCGGATCAAGTAAGGACATAATGAAGCCACTGATGGTACTGTACATGTGACAAAATCTTCCCAAGGGTTCTAGTTAGTGCTAAATTCAAAATTCATCCAAACAAAAATTAATACACCTTAATCCTTTGGAAAACCTCATTCTGTGAATAGTGTACTGCTGCATGTTACTCTTCCTAATCTGTTATATAGTTGCCAGCATTTCATGCTGTGAATAGTGTATTGCTGCATGTTACTCTTCCTAATCTGTCATATAATTATCAGCATCTCATGCTGTGAATAGTGTATTGCTGCATGCTACTCTTCCTAATCTGTCATATAATTGCCAGCATCTCTTGCTGTGAATAGTGTATTGCTGCATGTTACTCTTCCTAATCTGTCATATAATTGCCAGCATCTCTTGCTGTGAATAATGTATTGCTGCATGTTACTCTTCCTAATCTGTCATATAATTGCCAGCATCTCTTGCTGTGAATAGTGTATTGCTGCATGTTACTCTTCCTAATCTGTCATATAATTGCCAGCATCTCTTGCTGTGAATAATGTATTGCTGCATGTTACTGTTCCTAATCTGTCATATAATTGCCAGCATCTCTTGCTGTGAATAGTGTATTGCTGCATGTTACTCTTCCTAATCTGTCATATAATTGCCAGCATCTCTTGCTGTGAATAATGTATTGCTGCATGTTACTCTTCCTAATCTGTCATATAATTGCCAGCATCTCTTGCTGTGAATAGTGTATTGCTGCATGTTACTCTTCCTAATCTGTCATATAATTATCAGCATCTCATGCTGTGAATAGTGTATTGCTGCATGTTACTCTTCCTAATCTGTCATATAATTGCCAGCATCTCTTGCTGTGAATAGTGTATTGCTGCATGTTACTCTTCCTAATCTGTCATATAATTGCCAGCATCTCTTGCTGTGAATAATGTATTGCTGCATGTTACTCTTCCTAATCTGTCATATAATTGCCAGCATCTCTTGCTGTGAATAGTGTATTGCTGCATGTTACTGTTCCTAATCTGTCATATAATTATCAGCATCTCATGCTGTGAATAGTGTATTGCCGCATGTTACTCTTCCTAATCTGTCATATAATTACCAGCATTTCATGCTGTGAATAGTGTACTGCTGCACGTTATTCTTCCTAATCTGTCATATAATTGTCAGCATCTCTTGCTGTGAATAGTGTATTGCTGCATGTTACTCTTCCTAATCTGTCATATAATTGCCAGCATCTCATTTTGTGAATAGTGTACTGCTGCATGTTACTCTTCCTAATCTGTCATATAATTGTGAGCACCTCATTCTGTGAATAGTGTACTGCTGCATGTTACTCTTCCTAATCTGTCATATAATTGCCAGCATCTCATTCTGTGAATAGTGTAGTGCTGCATGTAACTCTTCCCAATCTGTCATATAATTGTCAGCATCTCATGATGTGAATAGTGTATTGCTGCATGTTATTCTTCCTAATCTGTCATATAATTGTCAGCACCTCATTCTGTGAATAGTGTATTGCTGCATGTTGTTTTTCCTAATCTGTTATATAATTGTCAGCATCTCTTGCTGTGAATAATGTATTGCTGCATGTTACTCTTCCTAATCTGTTATATAATTGTCAGCATCTCATGCTGTGAATAGTGTATTGCTGCATGTTACTCTTCCTAATTTGTTATATCATTGTCAGCACTTCATTCTGTGAATAGTGTATTGCTGCATGTTACTCTTCCTAATCGGTCTTATAAGTGTCAGCATCTCACGCTGTGAATAGTGTATTGCTGCATATTACTCTTCCTAATCTGTTATATAATTGTCAGCACCTCATTCTGTGAATAGTGCATTGCTGCATATTACTCTTTCTAATCTGTCATGTAATTGTCAGCATCTCATGCTGTGAATAATGTATTGCTGCATGTTACCGTTCCTAATCTGTCATATAATTGTCAGCATCTCATTCTGTGAATAGTGTTGCATGTTACTCTTCCTAATCTGTCATATAATTGTCAGCACCTCGTCCACTGATTGCAGTTTTCTCAATTTGATTTTGCAGACTCTTTCAATGTGGAAAGAGAGTAGAAAGTGTTAGCAGTTCATCAATGACTTGTCCATCTGAAGAACATGAAGTGTCGTCAATGTATACTTAAAGTGCAGAAGTCTATTACTTCTACGTTTCTCACAAAGTCATGACAATGCTTCATGCAATGCTTACAAAGTAAGGCAACATGTACATTCCTTCTCCAAGGTTCGTATGTTAAGTAGTTTTGCTGCCCTTAATGTGATTATTTAATTGGATATTTAGACAAAACATAATTTGCTTCTCAAATACTGTCCAAGAAGCGCCCAAACTAGCTACCCACCAACAAAAACAGGCTTGTACCCACCGAAAAAATGTGTTGAGCAACTACATCATTCATGTCATTAATGTTATAGTTTCTTTGAAAAGTCTTAAAACTATTTGATATTTCCTTAAAAGTTAACTGTAAGAAAATATGCTCATCCAAAATTTTAAAAGATCCTGAAGGTCTTTCATGTTAAAATACGCATTAGAATACTGTAAATTCTTCAAACCTTTTGTGCACCAAGGCATGATTATTTGACTCCAACATCTTTATTATTCTGTTAATTTGCCTAAAGTTTCTGCAGTGATTGATCTGACAAGACTTTCCAACTTAGTATGCTTAACCACATAGTATGACAGGATGATAATTACTTTATTCAAAATGAAGGATGCCATGTGGGACAAGGATGGAAGCCACATGGGGCAAAGGATTTAATATATACTATGTGGTTTGGACAAAGGGATATGATTATTTGACTCCGCCTTTATTATCTTATGCAACAGATCATTTGCATATAGTTGTAATATGGACTGACAGACTCACATTATGCAAAAATTTGCACATATAACCCCAAACACACAACTGAAGAGATGAAACTGTCGAGGTATCAAGTTACATACCCACCTGCCATTTGATCCTACGTATTGCAGTATAGAAGCACTATCAAACAATGCACACACTGAGTACTGAGAGTGAATCAATTCTCCACACACATTGAATTTGTTTAGTGAACAATGTAATACTGTAGGTAAACACAAGGAGAAAAGTGCTCAGCATTTCTTGCCCAGAGTGAAAGTTAATACCTGATGATCTTGTCCTGTAAAAAGTGTGCATTGTTCTGCATAGCGCAAGTTGGGTGCTTTATTATACAGCTATACCCAAAAAAAGACAAGAAATTTCATGTGCAGGTCTAAGCATCATGATACATTAGGGATGGATGTGATGTATGCCATAGGGTGGGAGGCCATGTGTAACATTGGGTGGAATGCTACATAGGATTTGTGGTGGGTTGCCATGTGTAACATAGGGTGGGATGCCATGAGGGACATAGGAAGGATGGAAATTTCATTATATTCGACTCAATTACAAAATACTTCAAAAGACATGAAATTACATCAGAACCTTGTTTTGTAATTCTCAATTCAAATTTTACAAATTATTACATGTATTTTTTCAAACTGTATACAACGTACCTGAAATGCAAATAGATCAAAACATTTTGTTGAAACTTCAGTTAATCTTAAAAAAGTTTCAATGCCTTTTAAGTTAAAAGTGTGTGCTAAGCAAATAACATTAAAATACTCACATTGTCCTATCAAATACAGTAGTCCCTCGATTATCTGTACCTGTCGGGACCGCCGATAGTAAGGATAAACGAAAAGTCTGGATAATTTCGGTTTTATATTAACATCGTTCAAAAGAGGCTTATTGCGCCTGCACAAATGTCCTATACCTTTGTGATTGCGATGGAAAAATAAAGATGAATACAAAAACAAAATACAATAACGCAAATATAATCGACAAGACCATGTGTCTTTTTTCTTTGACAGATAAGTAATGATTAAACAATTTTATGCACACTATAAATATTGCGATGTCTGTGAAACTTCAATATACTGTATAATACAGTGCATGTCTGTGAACAGAAACATTCCTGCAGAATGAAGAATACAATACATCTGGATGTACACATGAATTTCTACTATGCATTGTCACAATTCTGTTGTGTTTGGCAAGCCCAAAATCAATAATCACTAGCCCAAATTTGCACATAGATATCACAAGCATGGTACGTACCAGCTACTACATTCATGACTCAGATCCAAGATAAGGTGAGAGTTATGTTGCAGCCTCAGCCAATGCATCATATGTTAACATCATGCACACAATAATCTAAAACACACTTGATATGGCTTCTACTTGAATAAATGGGAGTTGATGTTTCACCCACTTTTTTCTGTGCAATGTCTCGCACCAAAACTTGCAGTGAAAACAAAACATACTGTAGTAGTGTGCATACAACCCATACATACATCGTACAAAACAACAAGCACAAAATTTGTCAGCACTGGAATTAATTTTCTCGATCATTTTACCGAGGGAATCATGTTTGTTTATTGACTAGAATTTAGGATATTATACACAGTAAATTCATAAACAAGTAAATTTAATGACTTTTCTGGATTTGCCTGACGGGCTAGTAAGCTTTAGGTGCTACTAGTCCAATCACTTACGCAGCTATCAGGCCTACAGAAACTTAAAGCGCTAGAACAGTGGGACAAATCTAAACATTTTACGCCGATACTCAATAAGCACGGTGATGTTGTCAATTTTTCTTCGGGGATGTTAAAATTCTGCATACCAACAATGACTAAAGAAAATTTTGAATACATGCATATTTTCCCATAGAATGACATTATCTATTCATTATCTTTATCATTATTTATTCAATTCTGTGGCAAAAATGCCCACTAAAAAGTGGAGCTAGAATTTTTATGTCAAAATATTTTTTTGTTTTTGTTTTTTACCTCCAACTTGGACATATTTGAGCCATACTTATAGGAAAAGTTTTCAATATGCAGTAACTCTCTCATAAGAAAAGTAATATTTTAAAAGAAATATTCAATCTCTTTTGATTGGTACAAGAATAAGAGTTGTAAGACAATATTAAGTCACCCAAATAATTTTTTAAACAGTACTTATTCAAATCGGCCTTGTCACGGCTAGGTGGTAACTCCAGGGTTAAATCCATGACAGTGAAATATACACATGTAAAACAAGTGTTACTTTGCCCCGTTAAACGTTTACCTTTTAAAACAAAAATCCACAACCGTACCTGTCTCAAGATTAAGCCTACTGTACAATAATAATATCTCAATTCCAGCTTAAGCTTAATAACATTAACTCTTAAATTAGTGTGTGCCCCTGAATCACTCACATGATCAATCAGCTAGGTGCTGCCATTGTGAGCAACCCTATTGTTGTTATTTACTTGTTTTGTGTTGACTTGATAAACAAGTCATGAATTTCAGTGATTATATATTGAACATTCATTCTGGTATTATCAAGTTTTTCTGTAATGTTATGTTTAAATCTTGGAAATGTTTATATTTATTGAATGGGAATTACTGGGATATAAGTGAAATGGACCATTCTTGTGGGTAATGTTCAATTCAGCATTTTTTAATACAGTAGTATGTACCGTGCTGTACTACATGTATATTGTACAAGGGTTCTGATTAGTGTACCTTTACAGCAAAACTTTCAGCAGGATTGCAATTCGGATAATCAAGAGTTCGGATGATCGAGGTGTGGGTAACCGAGGGACTACTGTATGTCTGTAATATTGGCATGTAATATTTCATGCTGTGCACACATTTCTGTGCCACTTTTACTTCAACACACTGCAAATAATTTGTTTTTATCTGGTTTTGTAATTGCATGTCAGCTGTAGATTTTTGTATTAATTATCAATGAACAATTATATTCAAGCATATTTATCATTTCAAAACAAATTGTATGGATGAAAAAGGAATAACAGGATTTGATATTGTGATTCTAGTACAGATATTATCCCACTTATACAAATTCTGGCCAAAATTGTGACTATTTTTTCACATCTAGCAGTTTTTCCACAGAGACATTTAGGCTTATCTAGTTTCTTCAGGGGTAATAAAGTTACTTTCATACAGCAAAAGCCTATCTGTTTTAAAATGTGTTTCCAAAAGAGGTACTGTATTTGATAATTGATTTGAATCAAGAGTTTTTGATGGTGACCTTACAGGTCTGTAAAGATAATGTGGACAGCTACAGTAGCAGTAAATTATTCACTTCTGGGTATTTCAAATGTTTAAATTCATATTTCTAAATAAGGCTGTAACAGTTCATTAAAAGAAGAAGTTATAATGTTAGTGTTCTGGTGTTGATAATTATAATAAGACTTACAGTATATTGTGCACATACCATTCAAAAAAATTGTATGGTGCAATTAAGTTGAATTAACAATTAGAAAGTGATAGGGCCTACACATAATACAATCATTGAAAGAAATAGAAAAGGTACACAATTTTGTAAAAGCTTTTGTTTTTAAATGGGATGTTACAACACTAAGTGTAGCAAACCTTTCCTGATTTAAGCTGAAATTTGTTTTCGTCATAAAATAAAACAGTAAATGTATGCAAACATTTAACCTTTAAAAGGTCCCAGAATTATCACAACCAGCAAAATAAAGCAATTTCCATCTGAACAAGACAATTAGAATTGAGCTGATGAGATTCTTTTAATCCTGTCATCTTGTTCTAAGGTAGAAGATAAAATTAAAATCAACACTTCAAATATCCTCCTTACAACGTGACAATTTAGTCACCTTAAAGACGCATTTTAAACAATCATGATGCCTCGGAAGGAGGTAGGCAAATTGCTATGAAAAGATGGTTGTTATGAAAAGTGATGTATTGCAAACTTTATTCTGGTGATAGAACTCTCACTTAAGCAAAAAATACCATTCTATTATGGTAAGTAACATAATACCATATGGTAACATGGGGCCACAAATTCAAGCTAATCTCAAGAGTAGAAATTTGTTCTTAAAAGCTCAGGCCTTTGTTTAAAGGTACATGGACAGGTACAACAGTTTTCTGTTAAACAGTTGACTAAAAAGGACTTATATTCAAATTAAATTTGAAATTATATGTAATTTAAGTTATGAGCATGTAAAGCTTGAAATTCTTTTAATATATTAAAAAATTGTGATATATGAATGGGAAAACAGTTCAAATTGCTTTGGTTCTTTGTAATTCTTCCCTGAAATTCAGACCTTGAAAATGTTTAAAATGTCTTCTCTTGCTTCAGATATGTTCAGGGATATGGTAAAAATGAAATACTTTTCATCAGATTTATCTTTATTTGTTAAAAAAGAAATGGCAGAGGGTTAAAAAAAAAAAGATTTACATAAGAAAAAGGGGCTTTGTCCCATTTCTACGTCACAAGAGTAACGCAAAAATGTTCATATCTTGGCAGAATTCTTATAAAAGCTGTAAAATGGCCAAATTTTGACCGATTTTGATGAAAGTTTCTGCCCTCATATTATTTAGTGCATTTTAAATCATTTTAGCCGATGTTGCCTTGACCTGTCCATATACCTTTAAAGATTCTCTGCTCATAAATTAAGGCCGATTTATTTTATGTTTTTATCCTCTATTTTTGTAAATGATAATTCTATGTCTTTTGACCATTCTCTGTCCTGTCACACATGTAACCGTAGCAGAGAATGACCCCATCAGACCCCTGGGGTCTACCCCTGGGGTCTCCCAGGGATCTTCCTGAACCGTTCTCTGGCTGTCACATACGTTACCATACTAGAGGATGGCCCATTTAATAGTTAACAAAGAATAATGTAAAATAAGTTATTGTATAATGATTGTGTTTAAAAGGTACTTTAAAGAAATTAATTGTAATTTAGAAAGCATGACTGAAACAAGTGTGATATTTCGAATAGCAAAATCAAACTGTATATAGCAGTAAACATACTGGGATGTCTTTATACAATCAAAGTTGAATACATAATAATGTTTGACATAGTGGAGAAAAAAAAACCAAAAGGCACAGCAAATGTGTGATATGTCAAGAGCAACCCTCAAATAAATATACATTAACCAAATGAAGGCTCACAAGGAGCACAACAAGCCAAAATTTACTGTTCAACTGTGGGGCATGATAATAAGAATTAAAAAAAAAAAAAGGAATGAGAAGAAAATTGTAAGGAATGCTGTTAGTAAAACAACGTAAGTAAACAATCCGAAGACTAATAAACTTGAAATAAAGAAACTTCTTATATTCTTTTTGGGTTTTTTTGATGATATAATTTTTTTGAAGATTTCTGCACACGTATACACGTAGGCTAGGCTAGCATAGTGTTGCAAGTTACTATAGCTATCAGTAATGAAATTTCGACCAGTCTGATTCCCTGCAAAGCCTATAATAAAAAACAAAATCGTCTGCATGTACTGTACGCATTCTTTACTGCCGGCCATGTCATGCCATATGTATGCAGTGGCGGATCTAGGATTACATGTAAATAAAGGGTTTTAAGTTTTTTCTTCAAAAATTAAGTTCCTATCCTACTATGGACTAGAAATTCCTAATAGGTGTGTGATGGGGGAGGGGGTGGGGGGAGGCCCTCACTTTAAATGTTTGTTTAAAATGCTTTACAGATTGCCAGAAATTTCACTGTCCAGACCTTGCAAATTGCATCTAAACATTTTTTATTTTAAGGTTTTTTTTTTCCTTCTTTTTTATAAAAAGTAAAGAAATGTATTTAGGCAAATCACTTTGAAGGAGGAAAATACTTTACTTTTCTTTGTACACTGTTTTACACAAGTAATTAGGTACGTGACATTGGTAGCGCAATTCATGATGACAGGCATAAGTGTAGGAGCTCAACTTCATTTCGAAGGGGGATGGGGAGAAAGGGGAATTACCTGAAAATGTTGCTTTGCCTGCAGCATAAAGATAAGCGTAAAGCTTTAACTTCATTGGCTGTTTGCCCGAATTTCTTTCAAACAGTCTTACATGCCTTTACTGGGGGACCTATGAGCTGAGCGGGGTTGGGGGCGTAGGGGACCTGTGATCTGCGGTATGCCTAAATAACAAGACCCTACTTAATGACACATGCGCGCGCATGTGGTAATGCAAACCAATTTTCGGGAAGAAGCACTAAAGTAGTAGCACATCTATTCTACTGTAGGTCCATGTACAACAGTACAAACGTAACTTTTAAATGTGTCTATTGGTGTTTTTTCTTAATTAAATAATATCTGTGAGAAAGCTTTAGACCAGAATTGTGTTAAGATCTTCAAGTGTGACACCATTGTCTAAGGATTTTTGTTTTTTGACGTGGGAAAAAGGGGTTGTGGATGTGCCACTGGTATGGTCAGTATATACAACGCGATCTCTAATGTTAACATATTTTAGTAAGGTCTTTAAGGAACGTCTGAACGCGGAATTCAATTTTGAAGAGCGAGCGAGTGAGTAAGGTGGACGGTGGAGGTCTTAAAATACACTGTTTTTGCAGTAAGTTATTATTATTAAGGAATTTATGGTGCACATATTTGTACGTAAACATACATTCAATGGGTCCTTTCACAGAAAGCATGAAAAAAAATATATATTCTTTTAGGGAGTAGAAGTCATACGAATATTTCCCGCAGCCGAACTCTGGCTCCTGTGGGGGAAAGGGTGTACCCTTCCCACCCCTCCACAGCCTATGCCCCCTGAATTTTACATTTATTTCATTATTCAGGCCTTAATCTTGTGATAACTCTCCATCTTGATATTTCACCACTTTTATGGTGGTACCGTACGGTGCTTTCACTGAAGACCCATAATTTGAGCCAATCTATAACTTACCACTTAGTCTGGTTGTCTGACAAAAACAAACTATGTATATGCATTCTACATGTAGTTAAGTCTGACGGCGCTTCCATCTTCTTGGCCGAATCCAAGGCCATTCCCCTAAAAGGCTCCCATCCTACCTGCCCACATTGCCATGACCTTCTCTCTGTTCACCACATCATTCTTACCTGTCCTTATCTGGAATGCTCCAGAAGGACCATTAACACAGCCGGCACCCTCTCTGATCTCTTTAATAGGAACTCCTCTTAACTTCCTGCACAACACCTAACTCTTCAACAATACCTAGTGCGGCAGTGCCCTCTTACCTACCACCTTCTTTTGGCCTGGCCACGCTGTAGGCTAATCTTATCGTTGTTGTACTCACTGAGGCCATCAACTAGCCCTCTCACCGTGCTCCTACACCTTCTCTGGTCTTTGTTACTCGCTTCACTTTCTCTCCTCTTTTCTCTAACCTCACTGCACCCATCAATGCACCCATTTTGTCAACCATTCTCATCTCATTTGGCGCATATGACTTTGACTGTTAAGGTGCCGTCAAACACAAACAAACAAACTGAAGTAGGGCCTATGCATTATTCAATATTGAAGTATTATCAGACAATGGTGCTGACATTCATGGGGTTGACTTCAACTTGGTGGTTCAATAGTAGAACACTTGTTTTGCAAGAGGCGTGGGTTCAAATCCCACCCAAGTCCTATACTCCATGTTTGTTTAGTACTGAAGCATGATCTGTAGCTGCAAGGCTGCCACGAGGTTTTGTGGGGCCCGAGGCAAAATATCAAATTGGGAGCGGGGGAGGAAGGGGTGAGTCTTTTGTCCATCCAAAAACAAAAAGCATTGGGTGGAATTGAAGTGACAAAATAGGTGCCATAGCTATACTGTTTGGAACTCTATATTTGTTTTTTATTATTGTTTTTTTTTTATAAATAATTTTGGGGCCCCTATAATTGTGTTGTGGGCCTGCTCAATTAAGGGGCACGGGGAAACTTGCCCCTATGCCCTACCCTCTTTTCAGGCCTGTATAGCTGCTTTTGTATTAAACCATTGTATACCATTGTATTTAATCAAAAGTATATGGATTCTATTTCCTCAATGTAACCCCTCATCCCTTTAATCTCTAATGGTCACATTTCCCTAACTTAAGGTTGATAGCATCTGTGCCATTGTCGCCGAAGAAGTATGTATTGTTTAAATAGTATCGTTCTTTATCAGGATAATCCAGAATTCAGTTTATACACTTTGTTTCTCGAAGACTGCAAGTGTTTGGCTAATCACCCTTGCCTAAAGAAAAAAGTCACCATCAACATAATGTTCTGACCCCACTTAAAAGGGGCTGGCGACCAAAAATTAATTAGTACGCTGCTTTTACCAGAAAAGTTGTATCCTGTCGCATTTGCCATGCTTTATTGTCAATAATACTTTCTTCACTCGCTGTGTACACAAAATGTTAATGCGAACGGTCAGATGTTTGCACTAGTTTCATGGAAAAAGAAACGTTTGAAAAAAACCTGAGAAGATCAGAACAGTCGGGGCATTGTGAAAATGAAAACAAAGAATAAAGATTATCTTCTTAAGTGGATCTCCCTAAAAGCTTAGGTTATTTGTTATGAAAACTTTGTTCACTTCATGCAATACTTCCTTCAAGTAGCCTACCCCCTCCCCCCTCCCCTCCCCACCCATCCCCTTTTTCTTGATCTTATTGCGTTCAGAATGTATATCAACTTGAAGATGGAAAAATGTACTCAAAAACACCTTGAAAAGTATTTGTCCTTGAGCAGAGTGATGAAAAATGTATTGACATTTGTCTACGAAGAATCTTTAACAATAGATGGCAAAAAAAAAATTCAAACAATTAAGTACTACAAAGGGCTGATATCCAGCTTCTCAGCTTTGGTGTCAGACAAAGGAAATGGAAATTCATTGGGCACATATTAAGGCACAAAGAAAACGACAACTGTGTGACAGCTTTTACATGGGCACCTGATAGAAAACGTAAAAGAGGGCGACCCAAAACGACTTGGAAAAGGACCTTTGAAAAGGAAAGAAACAAGGCAGGGTGGAAAACATGGAACAAAACCAAGATGCTGCAGCCTGCAGGACTGAGTGGGAGCATTGTGTGGAGGTCTTAGGTGCCACTTGGCACGAAGCAGCTAGGTAAGGTAAGAGCGATGTCATAATCAAAATCTAGCACTATTCGTATGTATTTCTTTGTAAAGTCAATCAAAGTTCTCTACATTATCAAACCAAATTTTTGGTTCATAATGGTAGAGGTGGAGTGCATAATTTACAAGAAAATATTTTGTAATTTTCTTGGTATACATCACTTTTTCGAAAGAAAAAAAATCCAGTCAATTTAAAAAAATAAAAATGGCATTACAGATGTTGCCAATGTGCCACTTTTGGTCCAAAATTGTCAAATATTGAAAATTTCATACCCTTAGAAGCTATTAACATATATTTTTTTCTTTAACATGTGTCTTAATTTGTTTTCTATCATATATGAATTTAGAAAAATATATTATTCCTACTGTTTCTACTGTAGGGCGTACTGTAGGATTAGGTTAGACATAATGGTTTTCCTAAAAACAGATAAAGAATGAGAGCTTTGGGTGTTATTTGGAGTAACATTCCAGGCATCAATTACACAGTTTCATTAGTTAAATCTATCAAGGCTAGTGCGACAAGGACGGCATTCTGTGGAATAGTCTGCAATAATTTGTAACGGTTTGGGAGTATTTAATTGTTTAGATTCTTGTAAAATTCATATATTGATAACTCACTAATATCCGAAATTGTGCGTGTGTGTTGCTAACATGCACAATTCAAGGGTGGTCCACTGGACCATGATACCTTTATTTCTGAAAAGGTCAAACAAACATGTACATCTCTTCCCCTTGTGGCACCGTCACTGGCGATGGTGTTATAATTATATATCATAAAGTTATACTTATCGTTATATGATTATACATGATATTATATTTAAACCATACTAGATTGTTTTAAATGATTATCGGGTTATCGTGATCATCACGTCCTGTAAGATGAAAATCATACCAGAAAATATGGAAAATCTCAAAAGGGGGTTCCCCTCTTTCCCCCCTTCTTCCCTTCCTGGATTCACTCTTGGACTGGTACATGGTCACACCAATGAGGGATGGTCACACCAATGAGGGGTGGTCAACACAGCTACAGTATATATTAATAATTGTTTGGCTGTTTGGAGAGATTGATCATATATTAACGAAAGATTTAAAGAAACAATTATTTTTGCACTGAAAATACAATTTGATTGTGCAAATATTCAACAGATATTCATATTTCAACTTTGGAGCCCAGACTGAATGGCAAAATTACTAAACTAGAGCCGCAAAGTCATAAGGAACAATGCCCTTCCCAGGTTAATATTTATATTTCTTATTTTTTAAAGCATGTGGTTGCAAGTGGGGGACAGCATAAAATGCCTCAAAATAATTGCTTTTGAAATAGGGGAAAAGTGAGTGGGCCCTTGGGGGATAAATGTATTGCCATCTCCCGCTCTAAAAATTGGAGATATATACCCCCGCCTCCTGGATCTACGCCTGTACTATTTACTAATATTGTTTTTATGGCACAACCCTCTTCCCGCACATACTTCAAAATGGTCCAACCGCATGCCCATGTTTCATTCTTGTACTTCCATACATCTGTGCCCCACCCTCGTGCCCTTCGCAATTCCTATACAAATGTAGATTCAGTGTACAAATAAAATTTATTTAAAATTCTTGCCATGTCAGTCTATATGCCTGAAATCATAATCATCATCATAAATAATCTTCAAAGGGCGGCATAATGCTTTCATGATACATGGCAGTACAGATAATAAATCACATTAAAGCTGTCACAATTAAAATTCCCAGGTTTAAGCTGAGTATTACTGGCTATGTGTAAAATGGTGGATGAGGTGTCCATGTTTTTACAGACTAGGCAGCGGGGCTTGTTGCATTTGATATTACCATGGTTGGTTTGTGTGTTTTGAAGTTTAGAATGTACTAGGATGGATTTCAAGTTGCGAGGTTGTTTGCGTGCTATAACTGGGGGATTCGTAAAAAGGGGGGCTAGTGATGGGTCTGAATGAAGGATGGGCCACGATTGTTGTACATTGGATATGAACGGTCTTAGTGAGAGTTGATGTGTTATCACTAGCGGAATGCGAGTGGATTTGGACTTAGGTTGGTAGTTTAGCAATTTTTGACGAGGAATGGCGAGAACTTTTTCAAACTGGTCAGATAAAAGTCTAAAGGGGTATCCCCTGTTGCTAAATTGTTCGAGAAGGGTAATGGAAGAATCTATAAAATCATTGGTGGTGGAGCAAATTCTGCGTATGCGTAGCAGTTGACTGAAAACCAGAGATTTTTTGATATGTGATGGGTGAAAGCTTTTGAAGTGTAAGTATGTTTGTCTGTCTGTCGGCTTTGTGTATACTTTGGTTTGCAGTTTGTTGTCTTTAATTAATACTGTGGTATCAAGAAAAGGGATTTCACTGGTGGATTGCTCCATAGTGAATTTGATCCGATGATGTTGACTGTTGGCCTTGATGAAAAATTGTTCGAGTTCTTGTGGCCCATGATCCCAAATAAGGAAAATGTCATCGATGTATCGTATGTAAAATGTGGGTTAAAGGGAGCAGCTTTCAAGTAATGTTTGTTCGAAGAAGTGCATGAAGATATTGGCGTAGGCCGGGGCCATACGTGTTCCCATCGCAGTGCCGTTAATTTGTAGGAATTGGGTATCTTGGAAGGTGAAGTTATTAGGTTTCAAAATAAATTCAGTGAGGTCAGTAATTTCGTATGTTGCTTTGTGTGAATGAAGGTCTAGCATTTGCTTAACTGATGCAGTACCATTTTTGTGGGGGATGTTGGTATATAAGGAGCTGACATCCATTGTGACTAAGATGGTTTTGGTTTGAATGTTATTGATGCTATTTAATTTTCTAATGAAATCTGTGGTATCTTGGCAATAACTTGGTATGGAGGGAAGAAGGGGCTGGAAAAAGGGAAGATGGAAAATTCAACAAATTTAAGGAAGATTTTGGTGATTCTTTCCCGCTTCTTCGTAGTGTTTTTCGTCACTGGCAGTTTAAAGCTGGTAGGTATATTCACCGATGTTTTGAAGAACTTTGGAGGATTAACAGGGTTGTGGATTGGTGTAGTATCTATTATACCTTTTGCAGTTGGGAATATCTGCTGTGAGTATGGAAGATCTTCAAACGGTTTATCTATTTATGGGCAGATAGATATTTTATATTCAGGAATGATTAACTTTAAATTCTGAACAGAATAATCTTTTAATAGTAGTTTCGGGTTGTGGCTAATTAAAGTTGTATTGTATGAAAGACAGCACAGACCAAATATGCACTGTGATTCTTTAAAATTCTGTTTTTATTCAAATCACTGAAAATCATCAGAATGTTTTCCCGGATAAATTGTACTTGAGGATATGATGGCAATTCAAAACCTCTTGAACGATCTTAATTCAGCATTTGCTTAACTGCTACTAAGATTAAAATTAATAAAAGTTACAGTTCACAAGCAATAATGCATGAGGTGAAATGAATTGATAAATAAATGAGCTTTTAAAACAGAAAACTTTTTAAGAATCAAAAGAGGAATTGACTCTCCGTCAGCGGGAGAAAACAGTCTGATGATTTACTGAAATTTAGGACAGAGATATTAAAGAGGGAGGTTCGTCTGATTAAAATACGGCAAAATTAAAGATGCGATATTTTGACGTCACTTCCGGTTGTGGACGCAAGATCCAATCCACTGTCTGCTTGTACTGTACATCGAGACACTATCATCTACGTTGTGTGTGCCGAGTTACATACACAGCGCATTACGTTACTGTGACAAGAAACTTGTTTTTTTTCTCAACGCGTTTGTCAGAAAGAAAAAGCGTAAGTGAAATACTACAATAATAGTCACTAATGAAAATTACTGAGAAAAAAGAAGAAGAAGATGAAAGCAAAAGTGCAATAAACATTCTACCGGGGCTCCAACTCACGACTGTTAGTTGGAAGAAAAAACTACTTCCGATTGCCGTATCCAACTGGGCTAACTCGTGTAATGACCTTCAAAGCGTTTAAAATAGCTATATACTTTGCAATATGAGACAACGAATCGCGCAGCAAAATTTCAACCAATCAAAAAATTTAAATGGAATTCTAAATATTTTGCACATATGACGATTTCATTTCTTTAAGAATTACCTTACAAATTTTGAGCTGCCTTTTCTGTCATCTGGTCATTTATCTCTACTGCTCATGTGTTGAAAATAAAATATTAATCTGTTCAGAATTTCTGGCTGAATATAAATCCCCCATGCAAATACGATACAATTTCATACATGTTTATTTTGTTTTCCTCCTCGAGATGGCTTCCCACTCCCCCCTTTTTCCTCCCAGAAAATTGTATACGCGCGGCACATTTTGTCTGATCTATAGGCCTTTTTTTCATGAGACAGAACTGACCCTCCCTTGTCCCTCGTTTTCGGCGCCTCTACATGCATGACCCCTCAATCAATAACTCTAAATTACAATATGAATTATTTGAAAGAAGTATTTGAAATCTATCAGCCGACTCGACAAATTTAGCTAATAAAATATCATTTTGAAATGCATTCATTTTTTACAGTCCAACGGCATTAGAAGCGTTTCCAAAGTTGAGGTGGGATGAGGAGAACCTTAATAATTGGGTATGTAAAGTTCAAAACCGAGAAGAGAGCAATGACCATTCATCCGGTAAGAAAAGAAAAAAACATATGCAGGGGTTATGAAGGAGAATCATATACACTATTGCGAGTAAAGGCCCCACACCCCGACATGCCCGACAGTCACTGCTGTTCTTATAAAGATAATTCTGGGTTTATTTCTTATGCCGTTACAGCGCCTTTGGCCCGTTTCTTACTGGATTATTTTCATTATAAAGCCATAGCCGTCAGTGGAGGGGTTATGGTTGGAGCTGGATTTGTGCTGACTGGACTTTTTTCCGAGGAAATTTATCAGACCATTATTCTGGCCTTCCTTTCAGGTTAGTCATTTCTTCGTAAAAAAAAACTTTGTAGACTTGGTATTTTCTCATGTAAATCCTTCTTTTTAATTGTCTATTATAGTACATTTAAAGTGATGGTGCACCAAACTCTGACAAACTGTTATCGAGTCATTACTTTACCCGCATTCAAATTCTAATGGGAATAGACTTTCTCATTATATTTATTGACTGAGATTTAGGAATACAAATATTAAAATGACAAAGATTTTGAGCTGTTCACACAGTCATACATCACAAATTTAGTATCAATTAGTGTTAGTGGTATTTTTAAAATTCAAAATTTATTCTATCTGATTATTAAGATGGTGTATAACAAAACTTTATAAGACCACACAGCTTTTCCAATCGTCTTATGTACCTAACACTCTAAATGAAAAAATAAATATAGAGTTGCATAAAGCAATTGTCTTGGACCTACAAGAATGACATCACACGGCAAGTTAGTAAAATCTTTGAAATGTAATATCAATCAAACGGAAAGGACAGTCTGGTTCGTACCCCCTTCCCTCACTCCTCCCCTTCCTAACGGGAATACAGTTTTGTTCTCCCGATCTAAGGATTCTTTACAGAAGTTTTCCACAACGCGTCAATTCAGATTTAAAGTTTGTATAGGAATAACGTAGGAATCAGACACATTTCGAGCGCGGGGAACTCAACCACTGACAAGGGTTCAATTTTTTTACACAATTTGAAATAATGGCATATGAATTATCTATACACCGTGTGCTTTAAAAAATCACCTTGCGGATTTCGAGAAATTTGAAGAATAGTAATGGATTCTTTTTATGTTACCGTTAGGCAGTCGCACTTTAACAAGACTTTTTAAAATTATGAGAATTAACTTGGAGATTTGTTAAGATTTTTAGCAGTAACTGCGTGATAGTAACAAAGTTGTTTTACTTTTGCAAAATTAAACATGAACAGAGCAAACTTTGTTACACACCTTCAATGAAACGACTGATAATGGTCTATGACTGAAACTTCACAATAGAAATGGCGGTTTCCATATATCATTGTAAGCTCAGTGCGTATGCTTGAGTTTCCCGATTGGGGGACTTATTGATTCCACCGATCGGCGGTACGAACCGACCTGTAAGATGTCATCATCTTTCTTTTAATTAATTCATTTCTTTGATAGTCCATTATCATTTAAATGAAAATGAAATATTCAGGAGAATGCTTTTATAAACTACTCACCCAACGGTCTCCCCTGCCATTTGCAGCCCCAGTAGACTCAACATCAATTTCGGCTTACTGAAGAATTATTACCAGCTTTTTCTTGTGGGTCCCAAAATTATTTAGACGTTAAACTCAACCAACCCCACCCCCAACTCTCCATTCAACCTCCCCCATCCCCACATTCATATCAAAAACTATCAGGTAGATTTGATTCCTGCTAATATATTTATTTTTTCCAGGTTTTGGTTTTTCTCTTTTGCTGTTACCAAGTGCACTGTGTCTTCGAGATCATTTTCCTGACAGATTTACTTCAGTCTATCCCATATCTATCCTTGGTTTATATGCTGCTATATTTGTACTGCCGATTTACTGCAGCATTTTCAACAGGAGTACGGTCTTCGGAACACATTGATACTCTTTGGCACTTTGTCACGCAATCTTATGCTATGTGGACTGGTTCTGAATACATTACGCCAAAAAGGTGGACAGCACGACGAAAATACAGTGATATGTATTGATTCACATTCTAGTATTTCTAGCGATACGACCCCAAAAACCGAGTACATGCGTAAAGGGTAACTATCTGAAAACGAAAATGCAAACCCAGAAACAAATACAGACTTCTTATCTAATTATGTAAAACTCTTTTCAAATTCGTCATACGTTCTATTTCTTGTGGTGATTTGCGTCCGGAGAATGGCGAGCGAGGGATGGGTTCTTGCACTTATTCCTTTTGTTGAAGAGAAGCTTTCACCGCTGGAGGTTTCCGTTTCTGTTGCAACATTTGGTGGCATCGGTGGGATTTTCGGCAGATTGCTTGCATCGTGTATGCAATTTTTATGAAAACAGAAGTCGCTGCAGATAGAATTATTATTGTTTCTGATTGGTGCTGGCTTTTTTTGTGGCTCATTTTGCATTCTTCCTTCAGTGTATCTACTTTTATGTGCGTGTGCCTTCATATCTGGACTAGCTATATCCGCATCGGGTGCAATGTTAATTGGAATTTTGGACCTGATGGTCAATCTGTCATTGTGCCGCAATGCATATGTGATCTATGATGTTATGGGTGGCATAGGTTCTGTCGTGTCAACGGTAATATCAGGTAAGACATGTAAGACTTGAAGATATCGCTTACTCTGACATGACTCCCCTCCTTTTACAACCGAAACATTCCAAACTGAGAAATATTCTTCCCATGGGTGGCGTTAGGATTTTCCGACCGAGAGAAAGAGGCTAACCTTGCCCTACGGGCAGAAGGGTTGGTGTATAAATCACTCGAGGCAATGTTACATTCAAAGCTCGTAAGTCTAATTGTTTCCCATATATAGTAATAAATCAACAATAGCAGGATCGAGTAGGGGGTTACCATCTTAATAGTACAATTGTTTTGGAACAACGTTAGCGAATGTTTCCAGATCACGTTGGCCTGAAGCGTAGGAAGGGGCACCTCTTAGGGCGGTAACTTAAGTTGTTATCAAGATAATCGGGAAATCTGGTGCAATGTTCCGGAATCCTTAATAAACATTTAATGAGTCACAATTTTCTGATAAATTCTTTCATTTTCTGGAAACGTGTTTTCATTTTTCGGGAATGATTTTTGAATTATTGGTGATCACGTCATCCAAATCCGTCCACTATCTCCCCAATTCGTGATATCTGATGCAGGCACTGCATGGATTTACTTAATAATTACTTGGTACAATAAGAGGACCTATACATAATTGACAAATTCAATTTTAGCCACATTTCTGCATAAACATCATAGAACGCATTGACTGTTTTTCCTCTGGCTGGCTCACGCTTACATGCTTGATACGCCACTTCTTTAATTTAAATTTCGGCATTCAACACGGCATGTTTCAAAATATTCATATACAAACAAACAACACCGTAAGTGTAATAAGAATTTCGGTGGATGAACCTATCCCCTTACCCGCGGTCTGACTTATGAGCTTATAATTGATCAATTTTCAAGAACTGTATGACTTGCTATCTTCACAATGGGTATAATTTTTCATTTTCACCATTTCTTTTCAGGTGTTGTTTTTGACGCAACTGGTACGTTTGGTCCAGCATTTTACATGTTTCAGGGATTTTTCTTCACTGGTGCTCTTTTCATTCTCATGATTATTATCTTTAGGCAATTTTCCTCTGGTAGTTTCACATGACTATCGCAGTGGCCTAGTCAAAAGGAGCAAGGGGAAGCTTATGTGGGATTCTCGTAAAGTATTTTTGGAAAAGATTATGACGCTGGGTATTTTGCGTCTATATCGGACAGCAGTGGCGTAGGATAGGTCACCTTTTCTGGACAAGAACTCCAAAGATTTACTTTACGTTTGTGTAATTACTTTTTTGTGTGTGTTTTCTTGTAAACTAATCTATATGTTGTAATATATCTTTGATTTTCAAATGGATTTCTTTTAATTTCTCGCATCTACAACTCATGCATATGTTTTGTTCCATTTCAATCGGTATAGAGAACTTGAATTCATTATCTATCGTTTGAGACCATTTTTATTTAATTATTCAAAAATAAAGTACCGTAATTTGTAAATTATAAAAAGTGTTTTTTCTTGTTTTTCAATGGGAGCGCAAGCAAAATCACAAGGTCATCGCCGCTTTGACCTTTGTAGCCTATGAATGAAAGTGTTTAGCTGTCCATTTCACACAGCCTGACAATTAACACATATCTATTTACCATATATATATATAAAATCCAACGTAATTGTTGCAATAAAGGGTCCATACTTTTCAAAAAATAGAAATGGATGAGAGAAAACATTTCGCGTCCGCTTATGTATCCCTTTATTTAAATTATGACGTTTTCTTAGCACGCCCGAGCTGCATGGACTGTAATATTGTGTGCAGAGGGTTTCCTGTTGTTTGTGTATTGTAAACATGTTGTTAAGAGGCGATAAGCGTTTTCCAATGTTGGATTTTGGATTATTTTCGTCCATTTTTAACAGTTTTTGTATATTTTGTTACACTGAGATAAATTTCTTATTATATGACTGTATTCATTAGAAATTAAAACATTATTTGGCTGAAATATTATCGACAACAATCGGGAACGAAGAAGTGCAAGAGCGAGGCATAACGACAACGTCAGGTTGCATGTTTATGATACCAAGAATGAAGACCTATGCTATTTATCAAACTTGTTGTATAAATTAATATCTGTTTTTTATATACTTGAATAAACTTCTTATATCTTTTCTTATCACTGCATTCTTAAAAATTGTTTTCTATTCAGCACAAGTACAGTTTGTCATACATTTGTTTAAAGAAAAATGAGTTTAAAAAGTGTATCAACAGTAATGCCTTGCCTAACAAACTTTTGAACTGAAGATGTGTGTGCATTAAATTTCATTTAATTCGTTTTGTTTCAAAGATATTTCATTGAAACTGGCTTAGTTGATTAATAAAATGTTGTCTAAACTTCAATTCCACTTGGCCTACATTCCACATGCGGCATGCTATGCTGTCAAACATGGCAAGCCGTCCCACCCTCTCCTACATGCCGTCCTACCCTCTACTTCGTGCTGTTCCACCCCTCTCCCTCATGCTGTCCCGCCCCTCTGCCATATGCTGTCCCGCCCCTCTGCCATATGCCATCTCAGCCACTGACGATCACTGGTACTATAAAAAGAGACAATCCTGGCTATGACCGCGCTACGCGTAAACACTCTTAAATCTGTAAAACCACATAATACTTGTGTATGATAAATATACACATATGGACGGCCTTTCATGTGTTGATAAATCCAAACTTAACCTCCATTGCGTGCAAACTAAGTCTTCAACTATGTTTTCAATAAATTCATTCTTAAAACCAACCCGCATAATAATGGTGCAATCCAAATCCTACCAAATTTATTTTTAGTTTTCCGTAACACATCACAGCTAGTTCCGCGAATTTTTTTCTTATGGGCGTTTTGAGGTGAAACATTCCCATAAGCTTAAGAGAATTCGATACTATGTAATTTTTACCAAACATTTTGCTTCATATGTAATATTGCTACTTTGTGTGCAATGACAAAATAAATGAAGAAATGAGGTGTAATTAATTTGTAGTGAATCTATTTACAATATTTACAAGAATCTGTCTCAAAAAGTGCAACATGTTTCTGCATGCAGCAGAACAGAGCGGGAAAATACTAGTCAGTATTGTCGCACGCACCATATTATGGATACAGATAGAAAACACATAAAATCATGAGATACACATGTGACGTACATGAAACAGGGATGTAACGGCATCACAATATCACAATATTAGCACCAATTCCAGGTACCATAGCAAATGTCTGGCTGATTAGCTCAAATGGCAGAGCATTCGCGTATACGCCGGAAGGTCGTGGGTTACTTTCCTGGCCAGGTCAAACCAAAGACTTAAAAAATGGAACCTGCTGCCCTCTTGATTGGTGCTCAACATAGGAAATTAGGGCAGGGTAATAGCTTGTGTGCTGTAGGTGCTGCTGCAGTTTTGAGCCGCGAAAGTTTTCATTGTATAGCGCTTAAATACGCTTTGTAGCAAAACGTAATGTAAGAACTACGTATTATTATAATTATAATTGCTCGTCACCTCCAGAGTATAATCAAAATAAGTTTGTTGGTTACAAACGTGCTATATTGTCTGCTATAGATCCTTAGATTGACATCAACCTCTGTCATCTGAAAGTTTTTATTACACCGAAGACTCTTTCAATAATCGGTCTAATTTGGCAGATGAAGATATCTAATCTAGAATATAAATAAATGCCCGTAGTTTATGCTCAAAATTTGACCACTTAAAATTACATTTAAGCTTACTACATATAATTTGTTTCAGCTATTAGAATTTCTAAAACTTTTACGTAATGATGACTGCAACAAGGACGAAAAAGTATTGGCGCAGTAAAGGGTTTGGTATGGGGCACAAACCTTTTCGACATGGGTCAAGGGGCCCGCATTAGGGCCCGTTATGGGTGGGGTCCACGGGACAAAGTTCTGGTAAACCTTTTCCACGTTTTAGATGCCCCCAAAAGACTATGAAAACACGGCTTATTATAATATCTACGTGCCCCCATGACCCCCTCTCCTCCCCCTCCTTCTTCTCCTGTGACGGCGCCATTGCAAAAAAAAACCTTAAAAAGTGAGCTGGACCCGTAAGTGAGGGCGTCATTTTGGTGAATATTTTAAATATTCATTGAGCTGTTTTGCTTCGCAAAGTGATATAATGTTATTGTTTTTAGATAACTACTTGGTGTAAATATGGGTGTTAGATAAGTTTTGCAGCTCTTTCACGAGGGTAAAAAAGCTTTTCGAACATTTGTGTCTTTCGGTCTAGTGTCCCTTTTCAAAAGTATTTTAGACTAAATATGCCCTCACCTCCTAACCCCTACTCCTCCTAATCTCTACCCCTCCTAACCCCCACTAATCTCTACTTTAATAATTCTAACTCCTTCTAACCCTTCCTTTCACCATATCCCTCCTCATAAATACATTATTACAAGCTTCTAAAGTGGCACTTTGCTGCAATTCTTTTTCTTGTTAACACTGTGTGGTATACTATACTCCGCTACGTACATTGGAGTTCCTGCTTCCATATTATTCAGTAATTTTGCAGTCAGACAACAGTAGTTCAGGGTCTAGCAAGTCCATCTTATATGAAAGAGGATTTTTGAAAAAAATGGTGAAGAAATCATTCAAAATTCTTATTACATTAAGAAGATATTTAAGTTTAAAGTTTGGTATCATTTTTGTAGAAACGACTGAAAACAGACTAGTTGTGACGTCAGATTTATCAAATTCTTGATGTATTCTATCATATTTTGTTCCGCGATTTTGTGATTTAAAAACCATGGGATATGTCAAAAAAGTAATACAACTTAATCTTGGAAAGGTATTTATAATATACCGCCTGACAGCCTGAAGAAAGTTCGAGAAAAAATAATTCAAATAGTAAAAAAATTGAATAAACTTTCCTTAAAGTACGTTAACAATTAATAAGAATGTGATGATTTGGACGCCAACTTTCCATAGTAGACTTATTATACCATTTCTACACATATTTAAGACACCTTTAATTGTTTAAACTTGAATATCTCCTTAACGGAATAAGATTTTTGAACGCCCTTCACCATTTTGTTTCATTTGAAGTTTTCTTTTATATAAGATACTTGAACTAAATCCTTTGAACAGGTTCACAGGTTTAAGGTGTCTTTAGCTCATTCCGTTTCTTATCAGGTTACTTAACCCTATCTTTGTTGACAATAAAAATATAAATAAATTGTTATTTATTTTGTTGATACTTTTCAGAATGCAGGTAGAAGGTTGCACTCTATATACATATAAATGTTTGCCAACAGGAACTTACAAGTAAACAATCGACATGTATCAGTCTGTGTAATTAGTATAATTTTGATTCAGACGGTCTGGAGTAGGCAATTTATTATCAATGCGTTACGAATCAGGGGCGGATCTAGAAAAATTACGAGGGGGTTCTGGTTAGGTTATTATTGAAGTAATGAAAAATGTTGGAACTTTTTCGGAGAGGGGAGGGGGGGGGGATTTGGTTCCAAACCCGCAGTACCAGCGCGGAGCCAGGATAAAATATCAGGGGACTAAGCCATGTGTTTTAGGAACAGTTTTGTCATGATTAATGAAACATATTGGGACAAGGGTGCAGTCTTATAAGCTGGCAGCAGGAGAAATGTACTCTCTGAAAGGATTTCACCTTCCCTACTGAATGTTTTATTTGGATTGGGAAATTATTGACAATGAATTGAAGGAAAATTTGGAAAATTTATTAGAAATTGTAGTAAAATTTGGTATCATTTTTACCAAACAATATAAGAAAAATTGCCCCCCAAATGAAGGTATTTGCACGAGAATCAAAGGAATTTCCTAAATAGTTAAAGAGATATTCTAAACATTGAAAATAAATTGAAGAAAATTTACCAAAAATCGAAGAAAAACTGCTCCAAAATGAAGGAGATTTTTCAAAAATTACACGGAAATAAAAGAAATCTTTCAAATATGGAAAGTAATTTCCCAAACATTGAATGAACTTTCCCAAAAATTGAAGTAATTTACTGAAAATAGAAAAACAAAATGCCCCAAAATGAGAAAAGATGCATGAAAATTAAAAAAATGCACTTGAATAAAATTTCTTGAAAATTTAAGTTATTAACCGAAAACCGAAGAAAATTTGCACAAAATAAAGGAAATTTTTCCCAAAATGCATGAGATTTAAGGAAATTTCCAAAAATTTAAAGAAGTTTCACGAACATTGTAGGAAATTTCCCGAAAATTGGTCAAAAATCGAAGAAAAATTTCCCAAACATTGAAGCAAATTTTCAACAAAATTTTAGAAAATGGAAGAAAGAATTACCGCAAAATAAGGTAATATTCCGAAAATTGCACGACAATTAAAGAAAATTTCCAAAATTTTTAAGAAGATTTTCATAAAATTGCCCGAAAATTGAAGGAAATTTACAAGGCTGCGAGGAACTTTTATCAGAAATATTTGCTCGAATTTGAAGATGTGCATCATAGTTCGTTTCCTACCTACCTACGGTGATTCGGCGAGAGCGGGCCGGTATTTATTACTGCTTTTCATGAGGCAAGCGAATAAGAACATTTGAGTCTCTTGGACAGGACGCCAGTTCAACGTAGGTTGACTCCTCAGCAATGCTGGTACCTCATTTTTACAGCCTGAGTACAGATGAGGCAAGCGTTGTTAAGTAGCGTCATTATTTTAGTAATGATATCTACCTACTGTGGTGTAGCGGTTATCATACCTGTCTACAGACCACGAGGCCTCGGGTTCAATCCTGGGGTGGGTAGACACGCCAGTGCACCACAACTGGTTATCAAAGGCCGTAGACATTGACTTGGTTGTCGATGTTATGTCTGTCCGTACGTCGTACCTGTATTCTCGTCCGGGTCGTATTAAGCGTTTCGTGATAGCATTTGTACTACCATAACCGAATACGCAGGTGACGACCCCGTCATTGTAATTGTGTGTTCAACTCTCTCTCTCTTAGTAATGGTAATTGTTTGTGGTTGTTATTTTTCTGAGACCATTTTTAAGCAACGGGACAATGTCTATATAAGATACTTAGTGGCGCACGGCACGGAAGGAGGAGGCAGGGGGTGACCCCATACACATGGGCAACCAAAGACTCGGACAATATTCGGGGGAAAAGTGCATAATGGGGGAACATGGAACGTGGATTTTATCTATATAAGGTAAAATTCGGGTAAGATGTCAATCTTGCCCAAATAATCGGGAAATATACGTTCTGCCCCGAAAATGAAATTGTCTTGTGCGCCCAGCATATTAGTATTGACAGTGAGCCTTAAATTTATACATTGACACTGTTAGAGGCGTATGTCATCATGTCTATGGTTGGCTAAGTTAACATATTGTTCAAGAGGCCTTAACCTGAACTGCTAGTAGTTTGATGCATGAGGTGACGAAAGCCTTAACTCAGCAAAATATCCAAAATAGATCATTGTCAATACGAATTTCAAACAATAACTGAAATGTAAATAACGATAAGTCAAGTTTTTTTTGTTTTTTTGTAGATATAAATTAAGAAAATCAATCACATGACATTGTGTTGTAGTTAACCTCTTCAGAGTTTAGTGTATAGAGCATGCGCATAACACTAATCTCAACCATAATCGTGATCGTCACCCTCAACAGTTGTCATTTAGCATCCCCGTTTGGTATCTCCAGTTGATTATACCTGGCAAAAAACAGTCAAATGAATTTTTAATTGCAAACAATAAAATCTTAAAAACAATCGCTAGATGGTTACGTTTCCGAAAATGGCCATAGATTTGGGATCTCGTTTTTCGTTGTCTTCCGTAATTGTTCTTGCCTTTCTTTCCGTCGCTGCAATATGGATTGTGAAAACGTTGAATGTACTCTATCAATCATGGAAGGCTGCGCAGCATCTGAAGAGAATTGTGCCTCATCGGCCAGCCCATTGGTTGACCGGACATATCATGCGTGATGCATTTAAACCTGGGATGGACTGGCTGGTAAGTGGTACGTCCCTGGTCATAAGCGGGATTTGTCCACAACAAAAGTGTGTATGAATGTGTGGGAGTGGGGGAGTGGAGGAGGAAGGGAGAGAAGCGAGGGGAGGAGGAAGGGAGAGGGGGCGGAGGGGGTGTCACAAAATCACCTAAGGATCATGCTAAGGAGGGTTCCATGGTAATCTCGCAGAACAACAATAATGATTAACCCAGCAAACTCAATGTTTTCCCAACATCATAAAATCATTTTTTTCTTCAAAATTGTAAAAATGTTGTTATAATATTATTTTGTGTGGTCGTAAAAATGTTTTTATAAGATCATTAGTTTTTTTAAAACATAAAAATGATATAGTTGATATATTTGTTGCATGATATAACATGAAAAATCTTATATTAATGTTTTTACGACCACACATTTTGATATTGTAAAAAAATCATAACACAAAATGTTATGAAAACATTTTGTGTTTGCTGGAAAAAAGAATGTATTCATAATAAGCAATTTTATGGGGGTTCTAGACAATCCATGAAAATACATGTTGGAATGCGTGCCCGAAAACTCTAAAAGGGCTTTTACCTTTCCTGTCCCCGCAAGGCGCTTTAAAAGCCGCTTCGTTTTGAATTTTGAAGCCACCATGCCTCCACCCCCCACCCCCCCCCCCCCTCCCGCCTCCCTCTCTGTAAAATTAAGAAATTGTGTTCCCCTCGAATTCTATCCAAAGCATCCGTGTGACATAAAAGTGACCGAATATCAATGCACGAGTAGTCGTAGTGACGTTCTTTCATGCAGGAGGAGTACAGATATATTACCGATTTTCCGAATTTTGATGTACATTTGGATTTTGTGATTTAAAACTTTCCCACATCTTTTTTCCGACACACGATCCCCAATTTTCCGAGTTTATCCAGCTCACAATCTCCAATTTTCCTATTTTTTTCGACACACGATCCCCAAATTTCCGAGTTTTTCCAATTTACGATCCCCAATTTTCCGATTATTTTTTACTCACGATCCCCAATTTTCCGAGATTTTCCAATCTTAATTTTCCAAGTTTTTTTTTAACTCACGATCCCCAATTTTCTGATTCTTTTTGACTCCACGTATAAGTCCGATACATCTAAGTAAGTCACTTCCGCAGCGGTAATTAATTTGCTTGTCAGTAATTGTGTAAATATTTCGTCCACTGCGTTGCCTTGTATTGTAAGTTTAAAATTCAAATTTCCAATTTTTTTCTGATATTTTTGTGCCCCAAATTCAAAAAAAAAAAAAAAAGCTTATCAGTGTTTTTGCTTCACATTAAGCCAATTAAAGATTCCCCCAATATTTTATTGGCCAATAATATTCCCACAGTATCCGATTGTTCCATTATGGACTCGTAAATCTCGGCCATGTGACATTATTTAATTTAGTTTTCTGAAAAATACCGATTCAGATTTGAAAAGGTCTATATCACAAATTAGCATACAAAATTTTGGCTTGGAAATTGAAGAATAAAAATGTAAAAAAACAACTTTAAAGGGGAATTTCGTCTTGATAAGATTAATACAATTTCTGCAATTTTCTTATCTTTCACGTCACTTCCGGTTATGGATCGTTTATAATTGTGTACACACTTGTACGCATTTTTGTGTGTATGTGCAGTGTGCTAGTCACTTCCGCGGCGGTTATTGACTGCTTGTCGGTATTTGACCAATCAGAAACGTTGACTTTTATTGTCTATTACTGCAGCGTTATCATGATATCTGACTTTTAACTGATCTTCGTCGCATTTATAAAGTTTATGATTGTTTTTGACAGCTGTTAAAAATTAGACACCTACCTTCTATAGCTGATTCTTTATACTAATATCTAAACAAGACACATTTTTGGTATTCACTTTTTTATGGGAGCAAGTGGGAGAGAAAAGAAAGGATATTTTTGTTTTTAAATCATGATATAATGTTCGATTTCGTATATCATTTTCACAGCTAGAATGTACTGCAGAATACCCACGTGGGTTCCTACTCTCCATTGGTCCATTCAAAGAAATGAATATGTTTGTGGTTAATCACCCTGACCACGCCCAGAAATTGTTTATGTCATTGGAAGGTGATACCACCAGGGCCACGCCGTATCGCTATATGAGACCTGTTCTTGGGTTTGGCATCGTGATGATGTATGAGGAAATGTGGGCAAGAAGCCGAAAGATGCTAACTGGTTGTTTCCACTTCAATGTCCTGAAAAATCATACACCAGTTCTGAACGAGGTAATTATTTTTTTTATCGAAATAGTTTTCTTCATTGAAATTGATCTGAATAACTATCAATATAAATATGCTGTCCATAGGTGTAGAAACGGGGGCGGTACTGGGGTACGTTCCCCACCCCCTTCTTTTCCGAAACAATGACAAACATGCTCCTTTTAAGAATAGAAAGTGCCCCTTAATTACTGTCCCAATAGTCAGATAGTAGGAAACTGGCGACTTTTATCAGACCCATGTACGGAAGAATGTGTCCCCACTGAAATAGTGCCCATTTCTAAATATGAAGTGCCTCTTTTACTTTACTTTGTTGTTTGGGGTTCACTTATTCTATCTACTGATCTGGATTTGGGACATGCATATGACTTGAAAAGTGCCCCCTAATACATCGTGTCCCCACTTTTTGAAAGCTTCATACAACCCCTAATGCTGTCTCAATTATAGTATTAATCTGTTAGGGAGCTATTTTTGGTATGAATTTCATGACAGTTTTGAAATAACAGTGATGAGGGTCGTTAAAAATAGATAATTAAAGAATTACTTTAGTGGTCAAAAATGTCCATCGTATTTGAAAGAGGACTTTATAAGAAAAAATTTGGTGAAAAAAGCATTCACAAATTCTATTACGTTAAGGAGATATTTAAGCTTAAAGCTCTGACTTATCTGTGTCGAAATGACTCAGTCATCAGTCATGTCAGTGGCGGCGAAAGGTCGAAATTCTAGGGCCGACTTAAGCGTAAACCCAAACGGCCTGGGTCCAGGGGCCCACTCAAATGCCTTGGTTGGGTCCAGGGGCAAAGCCCTGGTGCGGTTTTCCGGAAATTCTGCGGTTTAAGCATTTTGTAATGACTTTATTTTTGCATTTCTGACTGGGTAAAGCAACAATATTGCTTTGCGGATGAATTCTTCTAAACTCTAGATAGCCTTATAGTTTTGAAATTCTTGTTAAGTATCGCAGTCATTTAGCATATTCTCAGTAAATCTACACGATAACATACTTCTAACAGGAAAGTTATAGACTATCATTTTTAATATCACATTGTATAACCTTGGTCAGACCATTGGCAGACAAATTTTTGCCTGGTTAGACCATTGTCAGACAAATTTTTGCCTTGGTTAGATCATTGTCGGACAAATTTTTACCCCGACCATGCCCGGGCGGTTTCGCCGCCTGTGTAACTGGTGTAGTAAGTCACTGTGAAAAGTTTGTGGCGTTTTCATCCTCACATTCTTAACAATTGTTACTGTTACTATACAGAAAGTTATTTAGTTTTTTTTTCACTATTTGAATTATTTTCCCTCGAACTTTTTTCAGGCGGTATATTAAAAGTATCCTTCAGTTTTTGCTACTTTCCTGACATATCCCATGGTTTTTAAGCCACAAAATCGCAGGACAAAATAGGATAGAGTACATAAAGACAGTGAGGAAATTGAGGCTATGACATCACAACTATCACAGACGTTCTACACAAATGAAGCCAAACTTTAAAGTTAGATAAATCCGTGACGGAATAAGATTTCTTTCAATGATATGGACTTGCTTGATCCTTCACTAATCCTTTAAGAATATCAAATGTAATCAGTACCAGAACTTGCATGATAAGTGCGCCAGTACCAGAACGTGCACGATAAACAGATAAGTGCGTTCAAATATCCTAGAGGCACCAAACTAATACTATTCACATCTTTGCCGAGTGCTTCTTTACTCAAACGCAGGGGAAGTGTGTCTAGCTTTTCGTATTCAGGGACCGACACACTGGCTGGTTTGAGATTGTGGAGGGGGTGGGGGTGAGGACCAGAGGCGTACAAAGTTGGGACCCCCCCCTCTCCTTTTTTTCCCCGCAAAGAAGGAAGGAATTATTAGGAAATCATTAACATTAAATTGAATGGAAATGAGAAAAATTGTTAGATATTTTGTTAAATTTGGTCAACATATTTCCGAAAATTTACCGCAATTGACAGTGATTCCACGGAAATTGTAGAAAATTTCCTGAAAAGTGAAGAAAACTTCCCAAAAATTGAAGGAAAGTTCACAAAAATTGACAAAAAAAATTGAACTTTTGATGAAAATTTTTAGGAAAATAATGAAAAATTTCCTTACAATTTATAGGTTTTCTTACAAAAATACAATGAGAATTCCCGAAAATTGAAGGATGTTTCTCCCATTTAGCAGCAACATTTTATTGCAACTTTATGAAGCAGTGCAGTTTATCCATTTGTAATCGGTAAAATATTCGAGTAAGCTCCCCCTCTTTCCTGAGAGGTGACCCTTCCTAAAACCTTTGATAGGACAAATGTTGGCAATTGCCCATCGGGCAGAAGGATAAAGGCATATCTGAAATTGTATTGCTTTGAAAGTACTTGGGGAGGGCGCCATGGCCCTGATGAAATTATTAGAAAATGCCAACCTCTGTTTTCTATGGTTCATTTGATAATTCAGTTAACTATATTTATGGATTTGACAAAAATGGAGGGGGGGTGGCATTTTTGAGGGGGCTAATTCCCCCCTTGAATACTCCACTGCTCAAAGGGATTGATGGACATACACATCTTGCTCTTCTCTGTAAGCAAGCAAGAGGTAAAACTTGTCCCGTATTGAATGGGGGCAACGAGCAAATGAAGTACCTCTGGATAAAATTACATTGTCGAAGTGTTATTTACTTCCAACAGTTCGGGAGCAGCCCGAAAAACTGGGTACTTCGAAATATTCAAAAAATTGGGTATTTTATGTATTACGTCATCGCATGAACCTGCACATTTGACTAGCCCAAGCTAAACATATGAGGGTTTTTCATTTTTGGCTCCGGATTGTCCAATATTTCACTGGATATCCTGAAAATTTGGAGACGGATAGTGTATAGATATTCAAAACTTTTTGCTACTGCGTTTTGAAATTCACGGTTGTCTTTTTGAGAAAAAGAATAAAACAGATTATGGGCAGTCTGTTTTGTTCATTTTCTTAAAACGCCATAATGAATTTTAAAAAGCAGCGGCAAAAAGTTTTGAATATCTATTTACTACCCGTCTCTAAACTTTCAGGATGTTTAGTGAAATTTTGGACAATCCGGAGCGGAAAATGAGAAATTTTATATGCTTAGTGTGGGCTAGTCAAATGTGTATGCTTGTGCGATGACGCAATACATAAAAGTACCCAATTTTTTGGGTATTTCGAAATACCCAGTTTTTCCAGCTGCTCCCGAACTCTCCAATTGAAGTGGGTCAATATTGTACCAGTCTTTAATGCTCTGTAACATCATATGGCCGTTTTGTATCAAAATGTCGCCACTTTGAACCAACACTTCACCATTTTATTCGTATGTTCTATAGGTTGCCGATGACCTTTTGAAGGATCTGCACGTAATCGTTGCCAAAAAGGAAACCTTTCCCGGCTTAAAGACATTGGCGATGTACACCATGGACTCCCTTTTACGGACTACGTTTTCTTCCAACTACAGGTCTAAAATAAATATAGAGAATATAGCAAAAGTATTGGAAGGAATTGTAGGTACGTATAAGTTACGGCTTGGGATGAGGAACCAATTGGTGAAGGCTATGATAATAAATCGTCGTCGTGATTGTCGTCGTAATCATCCTCATCCTCATAAGCGTCAGCGTCATCATCATCATTATCATCATCATCATCATCATCATCTTCTTCATCTCGTCGTCTTCATCATCTTTATTTAAATGTTGCCAAATATCCTAAGATTACGTTGGTTTCAGAGGGTCAGGGAGAAGAGTTATTACGATTTACATGACTTATGTATAACTTGTTTCTGTTATTTATATATACAAGGAAATCTCCAAAAAAGATGGATCTTTCCATGGTACTCCAACGACTTTATCTTCTACGCGTCACCTACGGGAAGAAGATTTAAGGATGGATGCGAATTCATAGATTCTATACCGAAGAAGATTCTTCGAGAAAGGAAACAAAATATGAAAGACAATTCACCCACGGTAAATTTAACTGACCTTTATTGATAATCTTCGAAAGTTATTTGACTAATGTTTTCACGGGTCACGAACACCCGACAAGGCCATGGGTGTAGCAAAAGGGACCACCCTAATGGAAAATTTACGAAAATTCTAGAAAGTTGGCTAAAAGGTCCAGATTTTGCGGCAATGACCTTTTTTCTCTTCAGTAACATTTACGACCAAGCAAAATCACTTGTGATATTAAAGTGTGACGTTGTGACAACGTGTGCTGTGTCACGAAATATATTAGTGATTTAACCCAATATCAAATATGACCACATCTCCCCCTCCCCCTTCCCCTTCCCACTATGCTGCTTCTAACTAAAAAATATTTTGTAATCAATTTTTCGAAACAATTACGGTGATATGCCTCCCCCTCCAAACTTTTGTTTTCGCCACACTACATCATCATATTGTTTTTGTACAGAACGAAAAGGACTTTTTGGAAATCATTTTGGGAGCTAGGGATGACAATAATACCGGCTTCACTGAAAGAGAGATTATTGATCAGATCAAGTCTTTTTTGGTTGCTGGCCACGAAACTACGGCGAAGGTTTTGGTTGTTTCTTTGTACGCCCTGGCAAAACATAGAGAGCACCAAGAAAAATGTGTGCAAGAAATAAAGGAGATTTTAAAAGGGCGTTCATCGGATCACATCTTATGGTAAGCTTTTCTGGCGGTAAATTTGTTACATTTGCTGTTCGCCTTAGGGACAAGGGGTGGGGCAACCATCATGCTCCTAGCCAGTATTCTTCTCAATAGGGCGAACTTACACTTCAAGAGAGGGCACTTGGTCAGAGTTTCTCGTTTATATTTTTTCGTTGGATCTCGTCCCAAGGGCACATATTTTCTGAAGGGTGGTAGTAGGAGGAAGGAGAGGGGGCACAAACCTACGGAGATGGGAACGAACCTACGGAAGGGGGCACATAACTACTACGTACATCAAATTTGGAAAGTAGGCGTATCATTAGGGAAGGGTTTTGCTAAAAGGCAAAGTGGCGTCGCTATGGTTTTCGGTTTTGAGTTCACAACAGTTTCAAGTTGAAAGAACATCTTTATGGTTATATTTTCCAATACATGTAGTCGGGCGATGATTAGGGCGTGATACCTGTGGTACGGTGTATTTGGATAAAACATGCTCCTTGTGGTGCCCTTTCTCGCTCTGCAATGACGTCACTGATCGTTGGTTCCTTCATTTGTCTTTTTTCATATCTTTCAGGGACGACCTTAATCGCCTCACATACACCACAATGTGCATCAAGGAAGCCATTCGCATGTACCACATGGGAACCGCAGGGCGTACCCTCAGTAAGCCTTTTATATTTGACAACATGACCCTACCCGCGGGGACACAAGTGTGGTGGATGTCATACTCCGTGTACCACAACCCAACAGTTTTTGGAGATGACCATATGGAGTTCAAACCAAGTCGGTTTTCCAAGGAGAACGAAGGCAAGATGCACCCTTTTGCGTTCACGCCTTTTGCGGCCGGGCAGAGAAACTGCATTGGGAAGAACTTTGCTCTGAATGAACTTAAAGTCTTTATTTCTCGCATGATAACAGAGTTTGAGTTTGAGGTTCTCAATGAGCCTAAGCAGTCACTAAATGTAAAGACCCGGCCAGACCAGGATTATGAGTTCCGCCTAACTCCGAGAAAATAAAATTCACACCCTGTCACAGTAGTTTCCCAACTACCCTCATATACACTTGGGCAACAATAAGGTAGAGGGCAAAGGGTGGGAAAACCGAGATTTGGGAACCGAGCAATGACCCTGCGATATGTTTGCTATTAAGCACCAAGCGCCAAATTCACTACGAGCCCTCATAAACATACTTGCGCAACTGCGCACTTGAATGATAGATGAGCAGTCACTTAAAGTTTGCTCATCTAATTTGAAAGAGGAAAGTACTTTGGTAAGTAATAGCGAGGTGAATTAAGTACGCACTAAGTCTTATTCCCATTCAGGCGACAGTCGAGTTTAGTATTTATGCAAGAATCAGATCGGAAGTGACATCACATATTTATATTCCTTCAAATGGTATCATTTCATTATATTCTTTTCCTGTTTTCTTCGTTGTTCTTCTTGGTTGCTTAAAAAGCCATAGTGCTTGAGTAGATTATATAAAGGAAGTGGCATTTATCTCTTAGGTACAATATAGTATGTTGTTGACTCACATGTCACCTGTCCTCGTTATCCCCCTCCCCTCCGCCCCATGTTTTGAACGTTCCGCCGCCACAGGACTATATGTCCCAGATTAGAAGTATTCCCATGTGTGTCCATGCCTGAAGGTGTTTATAAACGCGAACACCCCAAAAATACTCCTCGACACGTAATAACCATGAGAGCGTGTATGCCTACGATTAACGATGTTCACAAACTTGTGGGGACATATTTATATGACTTGAGAAGTGCCCTCTAAGAGGTCACTCCCTCACCAACCACCCCTCACCCCTCCTGATCACCCCTCCCCCTTCGACCTCCCCATTACCAACCCCACCCACACACACACGCACTTTTCGAAAGCTTCCTAAACTCCTGAAAGCAACACAATAGGGGTGCCCTGTAAAGTAGGTAACAAATAAAAAAGTGGCAATTTTTTGAGCAATTTTGAGTGATTATGGTTACATATTTGTACGTAGAATCATATGGGTCAAATCCTACTATATGTTTTTATTCGCTTGTCATAGTTTTGGTGCATTAATTGACTTTTCTTCGGGAGTACCCTATGGAAGGCGAGACCAGGCGAGGACAAGCTGCCCCTTATCGAGGGCGAGACAGATATAAAAGGAGCACTGAACCGAATAGTGACGGCGCTTCTGCGAATTTTACGGATATATTATCCACAACAGATCAATAAACTTCATGCCTACATAGCCCAAAGACGACGTGAGGGCAGAGGTCACTTGAATATTCATATTAACCAGAAAATTGATATACCGTTGAGTGCAACATAAGCATTCGATTTTGGGGGAATCCCTGTTTATCTACTGTGGTGTAGCGGTTATCATACATGTCTACAGACCGCGAGGCCTTGGGTTGGGTAGACACGCCAATGCACCACAACTGGTTATCAAAGGGCGTGGACATTAACTTGGTTGTCGATGTTATGTCTGTTCGTACATCGTACCTGTGTTCTCGTTCGGTTTCGTGATATCATTGTTACTATCATAACCGAATGCGCAGGCGACAACCCCGTCATTGTAATTGTGTGTTCACTCGTCGTCGTCGTCCGAAACCCACTAAAAAGCGCCCTCACTTTTCGGTCTAGTGCTTCTTTAAGACACTTTAAAAGAATAAATTTGAGACGGTTTATGCAATTTTGTCGCTCGGAGTCCGTTACTCTGAGAAAAAGCGTATTTTGATGATGGCAGCACACGAATATGGATTTAATAAATTAGTTAGGTGTTTAAGCAGATAACATGAAAGGTGCTATGAATACTAGTCTCAAATTGTCTTTCTTGGAATAACTTAATTAATTTAACAACGTTAACTTGACGAAGTTTAGTGGCCATGAATTTGTATCATACAAGGTTATTCGAACTAATTAGTTTTTAGGGACGGATGCAGAATTTCAAAACGACCACATCATAAGTAAAGTTTAAATTGAATTCAAAATCACACTCCCCTCTCTCCACCATACTGTCATAATTATTCGCCTATGAGACTGGCAGTACAATTCATCCGTTGAACAAAATAGGCCCATTAACATATATTTGTACGTGTCAGTTATAAGAAGAGGGGGCAGGGGGGGGGGGGCTTATACATGCTAAGACCAATCAGGATTCTGCTTTGCTATGATGTCATAGTTTGGCCGTAGTGCGTTTCTGATTGCTCGGGCCTGTATAGCCCTCCCTGATATTATATTCAAACTTTATTTTTCACTTTCAAAATGGCATCAGAAAATTAGACGCAGCTTATATGATGCTAATAACAAGCAACATCGACAAACTACACAAAAACAACAAGAATAATCCAAAACACGGTAACATGGCTTCCAAACGTAATGTCTTGTTCTTTCAATGATGGTGTGCAGAATCCTCAATTTTAAATTGCTTTGCATAAAAGATTCGCACCTTTACATCAACTGATTTTGTACATGTAGTGAAACAACATTTCATGAATAAGTGTGGGGTACAGAGGGCGCGTCCCCCCAATTTCACGATAAAATGACAAAAAAAATCCCTTTTAATTCCTATCAACAGGTCAAAGATGCAAGAACTGGTAGAAGGTGCGCACATTTTTACAAAAATATTACAAAAGTGCCTGTTTCAAACTGAATTGCCCCTTAATTACTGACCCAATAATAGGTTGCTAGCGACTGTTGTCAGTCCCGTAGGAGGAATGTTTTCCTATTGGAAAAGGGACCCTTTCTAAAACTAAAGTGCCCCTTTTACTTTACTTTGTTTGTTTTGGGCTCACTTATTCTATCTGCAGATTGGGATGGGCATATATGCACTTGGGAATTTCCCCTAAGAGGTCGCCACCCCCACCCCCACCCCCACCGCATTTTTCAAAAGCTTCTTACACCCCTGATCCCATGGTCACCAAATCGTCAAATAAGGTTAATTAAACGAAAATGCTGAAAAGTTCAGATTTTTAAAAGTTGATCTTTTTTCTCTTTAATTGAATTTAACCTACGAACTCGGCCGACAAGTGTACGAGACTGCTATTTTGAATAAATTTCCCAAAATACTAAACATCCTCAACAATTTATTCTCATATGGTGACCCCCTATCCGAAAGGCTGTCCACACCCCTTTTTACAGATGAGGGGATCCACAACCCCGATACTGCCTGGTCCTCTGATTGGTTCTTCCGTAGCGTGAAATCCGTTGTTCATCCACTTCAGACGCAAATCAAAATTGAGAAACCGAGAATTATTTGGAATGTTGACACAAATGTGGTGTTGCCGCCTAGTGCTCACGAGGCCTGTTATGGAGGTTTAGAGGATCATTACGGGTAGCACAGAAGTAAATAGGTACTACACAAGCCCAAAATTAGAATCACAGAGAATGGGCTTATGAAAATATTTTCGAGGGGAAGATTAGAAGTGCAAAATTTCAGGGATGGTACGTAGGCCTAAAAGAAAGGGTTTTCCTTTATTATTTATTCTATTCGAAACTGACAGCGGTTGCATGGGCACATAATCGGAGTATATATCGTGTGCAAAACTGTCATATGCAAAATAAGGGCGTGTTACAAATAGCAAAATGGCCGCGTATCTGATTTTTTCCGTGTCTGCATCTATCGGAATAAGCTAACACTTTTTTCGGCCAGTACTGAAAGTGCGCCAACAAAATTTTGGTTACATGAAGAATGTTGTCTGTTTATGTGAGAAATGAAACATGTAAAAGCTACTTCATTTCTTGAATTTTAATTTGGTCACAATATAAGTTATATACATCGACTGAATTGAAAAAAATGTAAAAATATGATAAATCGTTTATTACACCTCAGTGGATTAATAGAATACGATAAAATATTATAATAAATATATACAGTGGTGGAGGAATTTTTGCTCTAACTACTGTAAAGGCATATTATGGGTGCATACCGCCACCACATTGGTAGAAACAGACTATATATATATACATTAATGCAATACTTAAATACAATATTTATATGAAATTACAAGAATATGGAATAACAATTTCATGAGAATGACGGGAAAAGAAAATATCAAAAAAGATTATGTGCACATTAGTAAAGTAAACGGATATCCAAAACAATGCATGCCCCGCCCCCCTTACCCCCACTCCCCCAACCAACCAACTAACGCTTCAAATGGTCCTCAACTTTATCTCCATTTAAGACAAAATATATTATGATCAAACATCTTATTTCATAATGTCTACATTCATATTTAATCAAATTCACACAATAATTTCATTCAGTGACGTTTATTTATCTTTCATTTATATTGGAAGAAAATACTATTAGCCTTGGACTGCCGGAATGGCATAGCACCGTTACTTGTACAGTGACGGCGCCAGGACTCGATTTTTGTCATGGGGCAATAGAGGGGCAATTTTGTCTCATAGGGGGAAGCCTATAAATAGGACAAAATATATCACTTTACAACTTTTTCTGGAAACAAGTGGGGGCAATTAGATCTCGTGGGGCAAATGCCCACTGTGTCTTCCATAGCGCCACCTCTGTTTACTTTGGTAATAGTTCAATACTGATCATTAAGCACCGTTTGAGCATTGGTATGTACCAATAACCTATATACGCACATTGTTTCACATAAAGTATCATAATACATTATCTCATTCTGGATGGAATGGTCTTTAAATTGCAGGAAAACACAATTATTTTTGGGCTGAATGAAGTTTGAGGATTTTATCTGTTTGTCATACATAATTTGTTATGTATAAAAAGTACTTATTAACTTTGAGTCCTTGTAATAGATGTTGATATGGGTCTGGATTACACCCGACATTTTTTGTCAGTCTACGCCACTTCATAGAAATATCCATGTGACGTAACCATATAATTTGTCCTGGAAGGGGAGAGAGGGGGGGGGGGGAGGGGGGGGGGAAGCATTCAAATGAAAATCTTGAGGCACAAATCAAAATATACCTGCCGCCATAAGCATAAGTGGCACTACGCAGGAATAGCGCACCCGACAAGGCGTGGCATCAAGTGCCCACTTAGTGGTCCTAAGGGACAAAGCCGTACTAGGGAAAATTGAAATCAAACCAGATGATAATTATCTTTCCGTTTCCGAACATTTTGGTGAAGATTAAACTCACACAAGACTGCAAATCTGACTTAGCAGATACCCTCCTATCATAATTTTTAGCATTTTACTTACATCTGCCGAAGAAGCAGTGTAGGCCTATAACTTTCCTCAAACAGATGCATATAATTATAATCAATTATCATTGAGATAGGTAGCATAATCTAAAATATGGTGAAATAATCAAGAACAACCTTTTTGTATAGGCCCATTATTCATTTCACGCGTAAGGCACAATACTTAAGGACATGCCTAATAAAGATGGACTACACCAAGGCCGTAATTTTCATTTGAAAAGTAGGGGGCATGGCCTCTTATCCAAAAAGTGAGGGGGACAAAAGGCACATTTTTCCAAAATGTACTAAAGTTTTAAATTCTGCTGACAAGTGTGTGTGTGTTGGGGAGGGTAGGGGGCATATCGCTCTGGGAATTACGGTCCTGGGCTACATCTTTGTTTATCCCATAGTTGATTTGCCACCCTCCAAACTGCACTAAACATACAAAGTCTATATGAACAACTGCTGCTCGCAGACTTGTATTCTAAAGGGATGAACTATATCTCCCGTAATCGAGAAGATAACGAGGAGCAAGCAGGCAAGAGCCAGAAGGAGCAGGGGAAACTCCTCCCAACCTTAAGAGATTGCAACTTCTCAGTTTGTAATTTTTCTGGTTGTCAGGTTGTAAAGAGGAAGTTTACGGGTTCTTTCCCGAGTCACCCATGCGGACGTGTCTAAATTTTCGTTTTTTGATTTATCATATTTTTGGAGGGACAGGGAGGGGAGAAAGAATGGGCAGCCTGCTAAACATGTATTATTAATATGTCCGCATCTTGGTCCAAATTTGAAGGTTTTTGGTTCTAAGTTGTAGATTTTGGTCCAAACTTGAATGTTTTTGGGCCTAAATTGTAAATTTTGTTTCAAAAGTGAAAATTATTGTTCCAAAAATTGAGGAGCTTGGGTGCAAACTGCAAGAGTTTTAGGAAGATCATTTATAGCTTTGACATTTCTTTCTTGTTTTGCAGAGGCTACGGCATTTTATTTAATGGAGCTCAGCCTCTGTTAGGCTGAATCACCCCTGAGAAGTGATCTTCTTACGCCCCTGAACAGCGCCACCTACTATAGTCTATATAACGGACACTAAACCCGGTATCAAATACCAGGCTACTGGTTAGCTTTGATGTCCTTTACAGAGTCACACAGACAGACAGACAGACATACGTCCAAATCTCAATTTTACGATACTGCATGCCTTTCACCACAGTTATATAGTCCGAAAATGTGCAGACACTGCCCTAAAATGATGCAATTGAGCCAAAATAGAAACATTATTTCAGGAAAATGTTTTCGATAGAATTCGAAAAAAATAAAGAAAAAAAAAACATGATAAACTATTTGGAGTAAATGGCCACTTTCCCACAAGCGCTCGAGATGATCCATACAGCATATATATAAATTATCTGCATCTTCATCCTTGTGGATCCTCACACAAAATGTTCAGTGTTGATACAAAGGATTGGTTCAGTGGTCAAACAAGTTTGTTTATCTTATTTGGAAGAGGACTTCAAAAGAAACAAAATGGTAAAGAAAATACTAAAATATCTTATTCCATTAAGGAGATAATTTAGTTAAAAGCTCTGTCTTATCTATATAGAAATAACAGGTGGAAGTCTGCTAAAGGGAAATTGGAAGGTTGGTGCACTCATCCACACATTTTTAACAGTTATTAATGTATTTTACAGAAACTTTGTTTAAATTTTTTAATATTTGATTTTGTATTTGTTTCAATACAACTTATTTGTTAAACTCTCATATCTGAACACATCATCACAATGAAGAAAATGTCGAAAAGGAATACAACTATCATAAAATAATTCATAAAGTATAATTGTTTGTAATTAATAGTTTAACATTCTTAAACTTACTAACAGAAAGTTAAACATTCTTAAACTTACTAACAGAAAGTTAAACATTCTTAAACTTACTAACAGAAGGTTAAGCATTCTTAAACTTACTAACAGAAAGTTAAACATTTTAAACCTCACTAATAGAAAGTTAAACATTCTTAAACTTACTAACAGAAAGCTAAACATTCTTAAACTTACTAACAGAAAGTTTAACATTCTTAAACTTACTAACAGAAAGTTAAACATTCTTAAACTTACTAACAGAAAGTTAAACATTCTTAAACTTACTAACAGAAAGTTAAATATTCTTAAACTTACTAACAGAAAGTTAAACATTCTTAAACTTACTTACAGAAAGTTAAACATTCTTAAACTTACTAACAGAAAGTTAAACATTCTTAGAATTACTAACAGAAAGTTAAACATTCTTAAAAATACTAACAGAAAGTTAAACATTCTTAAGCTTACTAACAGAAAGTTAAACATTCTTAAACTTACTAACAGAAAGTTAAACATTCATAAATTAACTAAAATAAAAAAAGACCAGAAATATCTTGAAAGGATTCCGAATACAAGATAAAGTTAAACAAGAAGATGCAAACTTGAGAGCCATTTTTCATTATGAGACTTTAACTTAAAAAGTAAACTCTGTACCAGAATAGCCAGCAAAAATTATGTTAGCTATTCTGGTACGGAGTTTATTAAGTACCAAACACGGAGTATAATGGTAATGTGAAGGCTTTACTCCAGTCCATTTTGACAATAGAAATCCATTTTGAAAATAGAAGCTGTTTAATAATAATTTACTAACAGAAGAAAGTTTGAAATAAGTAATTCAAATATTACCATTGATGTTCGTACAAGTGATGAGGCGGATATTACATTATGTATGAATGGCTTAGGTTATAACTTGGAGACCAACAAGTGTAAGATTGTTTAATGAGGTACTAGTGATTCGTATATCACCCCCTATCCTTTCTGACAGTCTGGACAAAACTTAAAGATATTTATGCTTATTGTCAAAATGATCTTCGCCATATTTTCAATATTCCTTTTTGACAACAATAGATAACATCTCGAGAGCTTTTCAAATATAAATTTTGCATAATTTAATTCCTTTATATGAGTGGCTTTTCAAAGTGGGCCTGGCTGACTCCCCACTATGTGGATTTTGTAATTTAGACGCAAAGTCACTCCAACATTTGTTTGTTGATTGCTGGATTACCAGGTTTTTTGGCAGTTATTTTGTTAATTTTCCATTTTCCTAACGTTTCCCCCACTCTTCTATTTTACATAATATTTTCGAATTTCGGCAGTGATTAAAAGTTAATTCAGCAAGTGATTCTATTAGGTAAGCAGGTAATTTATAAATGTAAAATTCAAAATAATAACCCATCTCTTCGTCATCTGATTTATAAATTGAAAATACTTCGTAAATTAGAAGAGCATATAGCAACAAGAATTGATCAGTTAAAGTCTCATAATGAAAAATGGCTCTCAAGTTTGCATCTTCTCGTTTAACTTTTTCTTGTATCCGGAATCCTTTTAAGATATTTCTGGTCTTTTTTTTATGTTAGTAAATTTATGAATGTTTAACTTTCTGTTAGTAAGTTTAAGAATGTTTAACTTTCTGTTAGTAAGTTTAAGAATGTTTAACTTTCTGTTAGTAAGTTTAAGAATATTCAACTTTCTGTTAGTAATTTTAAGAATGTTTAATTTTCTGTTAGTAAGTTTAAGAATGTTTAACTTTCTGTTAGTAAGTTTAAGAATGTTTAACTTTCTGTTAGTAAGTTTAAGAATGTTTAACTTTCTGTTGGTAAGTTTAAGAATGTTTAACTTTCTGTTAGTAAGTTTAAGAAAGTTTAACTTTCTGTTAATAAGTTTAAGAATGTTTAACTTTCTGTTAGTAAGTTAAAGAATGTTTAACTTTCTGTTAGTAAGTTTAAGAATGTTTAACTTTCTGTTGATAAGTTTAAGAATTTTAACTTTCTGTTAGTAAATTTAAGAATGTTTAACTTTCTGTTAATAAGTTTACGAATGTTTAACTTTCTGTTAATAAGTTTTAAAATGTTTAACTTTCTGTTAGTAAGTTTAGGAATGTTTAACTTTCTATTAATAAGTTTAAGAATGTTTAACTTTCTGTTAATAAGTTTCAGAATGTTTAACTTTCTGTTAGTAAGTTTAAGAATGTTAAAGTATTAATTATAAACAATTATACTTTATGAATTATTTTATGATAGTTGTATTGCTTTTCGACATTTTCTTCATTGTGATGATATGTTCAGATATGAGAGTTTAACAAATAAATTATATTGAAACAAATACAAATCAAATATATAAACTTTAGATTGTACGAAAATAGCTCAAAGCGTTTTTTTTTTTTCAGGAGGTGCACAGTAAATATAACAACCGATGAATTGTTACAAAGCTAATGTTTTCTATATTCCTTTACTTTGAAAAAAAAGTATTTCACTCAAGACAATGCCTTACACATAACAATTAGAGGAGTAAAATGGTGGGGTAGGGAGGAAGAGGGGTGTGAGGGTGGGCGAAGAGGATTTCATATTCCCGGTTGCATGTTTTTTTTTTTCCGGGTGGGATGTAGAATTTAGAAGATAATGGACTAGACCCAGATGTGAGGGCGTATAATTGGTGATTTTGTTCAATCATTCGTTGACCTGTTTTGTCTTCCAAAGTGATAAATTGTTTAAGAATCTCAGATAATTACTTATTATTACATATTGCTGTAAGTTTTGTAGCTCTCCACGAGGGCTGCAGAAAGATTTGCTGAATAACGTGTTTTCAAGTTACCATTTGTTTTGTACTTGTAACAGTATTAATGTAAGGAGAAGTGAAGTAAATTTAGTCTACGAGATGAAGAAACAAATATTTCCACCATAGGCGTAGGAAGGTATTTTGAAGTAAGGGAGCGAAGTGGTCGATTTTTATGGAGATGATATTTTTGCAATGTGTAGCGCGATTTTCACGCGTAGGGACCAGGGGCTCGCCCCTAGTACGGAAAGCCCCGGTGGGGCCCATGGGGCAAAGCCTACAAAAGATCCTCAATTTTAGCATTTTCTAGGAATATTTTAGGGCCTTTCAAAGACTCTGTTAACTAGATTTTTGAGGACCATAAATGTTCTCCTTGTCCAGAAAAAGTCACCAGGAAAGAATATTTTTTAAACTTGGGAGAAATTCAGTGGCCTGGAGTGCGACGGTCATATGCATAATGAGGGCGTGTGACAAATAGAAAAAGGTCCGTGTGTCTGAATTTTATGTCTGCATCTATCGGAATAGCTACACATTTTTCGGGCAGTACTGAAAGTGCGCCAACAAAATTTTGGTTACATGGAGAATGTTGTCTGCTTATGTGAGAAACGATACACCTGTGTGAATATACTTCTGGATATCCAGGGATGTTTGGATTTGTTCTTTGAACAACTGGATATATTTGGATATCTGTGGATATCCAGGAATTATCAAAGTATGGATAAGTCTGGGTTGTACGGTAAGCTGCGATATTGGCAACTCCAGATATCCAAGGAAATCCAGAGATCAGGATACCATACCTTGAAATCTTGGGATATCCGGCAAGTCCGGAGTGTGTGAAAATAATTCTTGATATTCAGGGATACCGCACTTATTAAACATTTGAATATCTATGGATATCCATGGATTCTACGGTAATTTGCGGTATTGACAGCCAACTATACCTAGATACCCAGAGATATCCACACTCTCCGGATTTAATCCATAGATATCTAAGCTGTCCGGATTTTGTAACCAGATTTCATGATCACTGGGTTAAGTTTAGTTACGATAATTAGGGAAATCTAGAGATATCCAGAGACCAGGACACTATACCTGGAAATCTTGGGATATCCGAAAATTCCGGACTGTAAACATAAATCTGAATATCCAGGGATGCAAGACTTTTTTAACATCTGGATATCTGTGGATATCCATAGATTCTACGGCAAGCTGCGATATTGGCAGCTCCTGATATCTAGGGTAATCCATATATATCCAGAGATCAGGACACTGGGCCACCAACAATACCTAGATATTCATAGATATACACACTCTCCGGATGTAATCCATAGATATCTGAACTGCCAGTGTCCGGATTTTGTGAGCAGATTTCATGATTACTGGGCTTCAGTTACAAGTTATTGTTATATCTGTACTGTGCAGATTTTGATGGTGACACTAACTGTTACATAAGTTAACTACATATATTTCAAGGTCAGGTTTGTTTCAGTTGTAGAGTATAATGTGTGGATAGCTAGACCACTCAGAATCTGAAATTGTGTTCATGTACCAATTGGAAACTGTATTAATACATGTACAATGTTCTTCATTTCACCATTATCTTGTGCATACATATACAATATTCTTCAAAACGTCCACATGATTAGATTGTGTGACCTGTAGACACACCTTTATGGCTCCTCCCTACTGGAAAACTCCAGTTTTGCACAATCAGAAATGAATGTGCAATTTGGTCTGAATTATTATAATCTGCAAATAGTCTGAGATTGAATATAAATCTGACCAACTTTTCAGATATGTTTCAGATAATTATCTGACTAAAATATATGTGCAAAAACTAACCCTACTGGAACACTCTAATCAGAAATTAATCTTCTATTTAGTCTGAATTATTATAATCTGCATATTATCTGAAATTAAATCAGACAAATTTTCCAGATAAGTTTCAGATAAACTTATATCTAACTAAAAAACATATGCACAAATCAATGCAGATCTTCAAAGGCCTAAACAGATCTGCAAGAGCTCAAACAGATATGCAATTGGAACCTATCCAGACTACTGTACCTCACTAGTCTGTTTTTTGCAAATATCTGGTCTAAAATTGGTAGATTAATGAAATGCAGATTTGCAATTAGAACCTTCCCAGACTAGTTTGGTGTGTGTAGATCTGCTTGCAGATGAATGAACTGCAGATCTGCAATTACCTGACTTACATGTAGATAATTAGTCTGAAATTTGCAGACCTTCTGCAGATGATGTGCATGTGCAGATATAACGAAATACCTCTGAATCGTAAGTTTGCAGAGCACTATAAAGTCAGCAGAACTTTAAAGGGATTCGTGCAGATAAATCTCAGTTCAATAATGTAAGAAAGATACTCACAGCTCAGATGCAACACATCAGCGTGACGTTTCCTGCTTAGTGATCAGCATACACAGTACATGTAACATGATACTATATAAAAACAATTGTAAAGTCATGAACATTTGAACTGCTTTAATTGGTGTAACTCTTCTCTTGGAGAAAGTAAATATACTGAAACTTATTCATGAAAAGTTATGAAAATGTAGCATGAAACAAGTATATGCAAAATGCTGGCAAGTATCTACATATAGAAAATCAACTCCCCGACCCCACCTGTTGTATGTGTGAACGGACAGGTTGGAATGCAAATCTAATCAACACATTAAGAAAACGGTAAAAAATAAAACTCTTCAAATCTAACAAAACTATGGACAGATTGAAATGCAGAATTACATAAGCTTACAACTTATAATAGGGGTATGGTACCCCTAGTGTACGTACATAGGTCCTGAAATTAACATGTCGTTGTCGATTCGAGCAATCTCATTGGACGAATTTAACCAATGAGAATTGCAATCTTTATATCTCACAGAAATTTAACATATGTAAGATTTCGGAGAGATATGACAATTTCAGAATGATATCTTTGACTCCATTCAATGAGATTGCTCAAAATCGATCAATGTCAATTTAAATCGACATATGTACATTTCAGGACTTATGGCGCACTAGGCGGTTTCTCTGGTTTAAGTCCATTCTTTGTCTGTTTACAGAAGATGGCTTAATAATGAGATGTTGATAAATTGCACACCTGTGGCAAGGTTTATAATGTATGAGAGCCCTCCTCCACACTATGACACAATGGTAACCAACAAACCCTATTAACTGACCAACCAACCCTAACCCCATATAGCAATAACTTATTCATTACCATGTTTAGCGCAGAGCCCAACTGAATCCCTAACACCTACCATAGTTCAATGCGTCAACTACTGGCTTGGATTTCTAAAATAATAGTCTAGTTACTGGCTTGGAATTCTTGTCCACATCTCTGACCATTTGCAGTTGACTATTCTATTAAACCTTTGTTGGGTCAGACCATATGTTGTTCGATTGTTTATAAATTCTAAAGAAAAAAACAGAACTTCCATTCAATGAATGCAAGCCCAAAACTTTGGCATTACAGTCATTTGGTAATTGTAAACGAACTGTCATTCTCTAAGACTAAAGTAAATTCAACAACGGAAAATAGATCAACATACATGCCATGGGATGCTGAGAAAAGCTAGCTAAAAGGAGATTACCATCATGTCCATCAATGTAAAGAAAATGTCTTATAACAGATTTCTCCCCATGCCCCTGCCAAGAGTACAAATATTAAAAGCTCACTTCTAATTGCTGCTAGCTTCTCATGGTTAAGAGTCTTGCTGCTAATCCCTGACTTCGTTTTTTGATTTTTGATTGCCGTTGACCATGTGCCCAACCATTCAGGAGTTCCTCTCTTTCGAAGATGCCGTCGAGAAGTCTTCTAAGTAATACCTCTAATTTTTTTCCAATGGTTGACAACAAAATCACGCCCAGCTTCCGCTTTGGGATGAAGCTGTTGTAGTCCATGTGTAGCCGAACATGTGACTACCATTAGTGGGCTGTGTTATAGAAGAAACAAAAACATTGCCTGCTAGTACTTCATCTACAGTACCGTACACCTTTCAGCGACGTAGTCAGAAAAATAGCATCAAAGATTTGTGCCCTTACATCAGCGATATTCTGTTTGTCCACATGTTAGAAAATCTAACATATCAAGGTCACCGAAAATTTAAGCATCACTGTCCACACACTCCATACATACAGTGTACGATTATACATACACTGTATGTATGGAGTTTATTTCGGGAATGGTTTAAGCATACACAGCGTGTACATTATTTAAAAGATATATAGTGAGGGTGCTGCGAGTAGCAATGTCTTGGATGTCAGGGGGAAATATTGACATGAAAGGGTGGGTGCAGGAAGTGTCTTTGCAAATTCCCTGAATATTAAGCTCTGGATGTGTCCTTTAACTTCGTATAATTATAATATGTTGATCTTGCCTTATGAGCAAAAGAAAGAAGTTTGGGCCTGTCATGTGTCCTTTAACTTCGTGTAATTATAATATGTAGATCTTGCCTTATGAACAAAACAAAGAAGTTTGGGCCTGTCATGTGTCCTTTAACTTCGTTTAATTATAATATGTTGATTTCGCCTTATGAGCAAAACAAAGAAGTTTGGGCCTGTCATGTGTTCTTTAACTTTGTGTAATCATGATATGTTGATCTTGCCTTATGAGCAAAACAAAGAAGTTTGGGCCTGTCTCTCATCTTGCTGAGCAAACTTCCCCTTTCCTCATTCGGGTATCTTCATTCTATTAACTCTGCAATAAAAACATAATTGTCTCATAGAAGATGTAATTAATTTAAATTTGAAAATTGTTTAAATCCCTCATGATTTAATCTGTTACGAAATTTCAAATAAAACCGATCATATTTTTAATGATTAAACATTCATTAGCTGCATGAACTTCAGGCCCACTATGCTATTAGTTTTTCAAGAAAAATAAATGGAATGTCTGTAATATATTAGATGACTCTAAAGCAATCTTTCTTTGTTTTCACCAACTATAAAGTGATGAATATGTTTTATATTATAGAAAGCAATGAAATTTAACTAAGACATAATGTCAATGGGGCCTGGACCATTGTAAAACTAATACATGGTTATAATTTTTGTATTTTGGAAACGGTATACCCCCTTTTTTTTACCAAGCAATATTGGGGTATTCATGCAAATAAACTGCAAACTAAAAGTAGAATTAATAGCCTTCATTAATGACATTTAGCCTAGTGTACAGCAATGTAAAGCTAGCCCCTGTCCCTATTGATCTTTAGGTTTTGGAAAGAAAATGACTTTAAAATTTTGTAAAGAATTTGCTTAAAACTGAAACAGACATGAGTTTGAGATTTTCAAAAGAATCCCTGAAATTCTATGTTTTGGGAAAAATTCCTTACACATCCTAAGATCTAAAAAAAAAGAAACCTGAGCATTAATTATAGGTTGTCAGCTACATTGAAAGGGAATTTCCTGCACTAAAATTATGTCTATGAAGATACGACTTAAAGTTAAAAATTTTAGGTAAAGTCCATTGATATGCAAATCACCTAATTAGTATCCATTAATGACCCCGAAACCCAACATCAAGATAGAACAAATGATATTCAACTACCAACCTACTTTTCATGATCATGCATGAAACAGTCTACGAGAAATTAAAAATAATACATTTGACTTTATTATGCAAATTAGCTAATTAGCATGCACACACAGCACCCCTATTATGTTTATTTCAAATGTACCTTAGTTCTTCACTTCTATGCCAAGTATCATGGATGTATTTAATTCCTATCTCAAATTATGACTTAGAGTAAAACATTTTTGTTAAAATCCATTGATATGCAAATCACATAACATTCTTGCCTAAATAGTGACCCAATGATCACTCAAACAAAAAAAAGTTGAAAAAGTGGCGCCACACACTTATCAAAAAAGAAAAGTCAATGGAATTTAGTCTCAAAAAAAAAGTTCCTAAATTTTGTGGGAGACTTTATTTTCGATATCAAAATCAACTCCCTTCTCACTGAAAAATAAACACATTTACTTCAATTTGTTTCCAGTTGCAGTTGTAAAATTTGGAGAGAAACAACAACGATAAATTGGCAAAATTAGAAGGAAAGAGAAAAAAAAGCAACAATTTGTTTTTCATTTTTGGGGATTTCAAAATCGTAAAACGCTCTTAACAATACATGTAATACCGGCGCATGTGCATGTGCGTGCACATATGAAATGTATTACCCCTCGCAATTAGAGTGCACAATATTTGAATACTTTACCCTCGTGACACATACGTACGCGTATAGCGCCTATGGCATTAAACGCGTTGGAAATGCAATTCTTGCGCATTATATACGCCCGTGAAAAACGCCTGTGAAAGTTCCTTTTCGCGTGGCTCTTTCTACAACTTGTGTACACTCGCGTACGCGTACAATGCTCAGCGTAGAAAATTCAGTTCTACGCAGGATTTTCACTGTAATAGACTACAGAGCCAAAACCTCCAGAAAACAACGTTTTTTGATATATTTCTGGCAAATTGTTTTGCTTGATAATATCATCATTTGATTTGGAAACATTTCCTTAATGCCGAGGACTAAATTGTTCGTGTTTACAAGGTAAGGAGAGAAGTTGGTAGCCATCGGAACTAAACAAAAAAAAATCTTTTTCGGTTATGTTGCATGATATTGCAACAGCACTGTATTGAGGTGTAGGTTCACTAAGTGTTGACACACTGAGCTACAGGTACAGGTACAATAACACAAACATGCTAGACGTTAGGGCAAAAATTAAATGGCAACTCTACCCTTGAAGAATATTTTTGTATCTGCCTCAGAAACATAATGTTGCACAATTCCTCATGAAAATTAAACCTACATTTAAGCAATAGATATGACTCATTTGCATACCTGCTTGAGCAACAAAAGGCTTAATTCCAAGATCATTCCAACTTCCAGTTATTTGGCCATTACCGGCCGTGCGCGTATGATATGTACAAACGTCACGTACTTACGTCACGCGTCAGACGCGTGTGAGTGGTTGTCCCGTGCCCGGTGCCCAACACATGATCTTATTTATTTGTGGAAAAAGGCGAGAAACCATGCTGGGTCGCGATCAGTACACTTGTTGAATTTATCATCGATTGGGGGATTTTTGTGTATGTATATATTAAGTCGGAAACATGACCTCGATTGACCAGAAAACTTTAATCAAAATCACGTGACAATGAATTTGAATTCGAGTGATGAATTTCCATTTGATCTCTGTCGTAGATCAGAGCAATTTTCTCTAAAACCGAAGAACACATATCTATCGTATGAGTGCACGATAAAAGATACGACTTTTAGGAATTAACGACATTGTTTTATGTCACAATGTGACGACTACTTTTCGCACAACAGCCTATGAAAGATAAAAAAAACGTAATAAAATTGACAACCGACCGATACAAAAATTGATGAAAATCACGAAGAAAACAACTTAGCAATTCGTGAAGTAAAGCCAAATCTTGTTCAAACTATGAATCAAATAATTTCAAATTCATCTCAGGACAAATCACAAGCCAAGAACCTAAAAAAAGTTATATCTTAATTCGATTAGACCCGCTGTCGGCTTGAATTGGACGCCATGATTGTAACGCATGCGCATTGAGTGTATGGCCGTAAAACGAATGTACACCAATAGTCGATCCACGGCGCTCCAGCCTCTCAAGAACATTTGATGCTATTGGAGGGGAAATAAACGTTGGAGGTTTACAAAATACGCATAGATTTGATTGTATATCAAGAAAAAATGTTTATTTATGATTTCTAACAGTAATTTCATACCTAATATCGAGATGTGTACTTGTCATATCAGCTTTAGCTTTAAAAACTGTTAACTTCCAATGTTTATAAATGTCAAGTTCAGATAGATAAATAGGCCCCATAAGTATTTTACGACCCAATTGACCTCATTTAATAATATGAGGTAGCATTTATTACAAATTTGGTCAATCACTTGTTGTGTAATTCCTATCAGCCAACAATCGAACACAATTTTCTGAAATTTTGTGGAAGGGGTTCTGGGGCCCCAAACAGCTTTTATAATTCGCCTGGAAAATAAGTTTTATATATATATATCTATTATTTTTTGGTATTTTCTGGCAAAAGTTGGACATTTTTGACCATGAACCACCCCCACAGGTCCAGCACTGTTTAATGAAAGACCCCTTGTTGAATTATTTAGAACACATTATAGTGAAGGGAGGGCAGGTGTCTAAAATAAGTGAACAAAATGTTAATTTGCTCTGCATTAGTCAGTGGTATAGCCACGGGGTGCATGCGGGAGGCTTAAAGAACCCCCACTTTTTGATGAAAATTTTTAGAATTTGGGATAATTTGTGTTTATATAAGTTTCACTTTTGTCTTTGGATGGGATCTAGGACCCCTCACATTTTAAAAGCTGGCTATACGCCACAATCAGTGGCTCAGTTATCGTCCACGGAGGATATTGTGTTCGGTATTTGCGATATGACATTGCTTGTGCTTCGTACATTTATGTTTTATCACTGTCATAGTACAGAGGTTTACCCATTACAAGTGGTACTTCATTGGTTAGAGACCATGGGAATAGAAGCACAACCTGATATGCTGGCACTTGTACCTCCAAGTCACTTGTGTCTCCTTACGAAGGACATCACTGGGGTATTCTTATTTAGCTCAGGGTCTTCTGAACGACGGTGGTGGTGATGGGGAGGGAGGGGAAGGTAAAGGAGGGGGAGGGTTGGGTTGAGGCATCAGTTTCCCAATTGAGTGGATTTATTAGGGTTCCTCTAAGGAGGAACGGTTGGATTTCAAACTGCCATGTTAATTTTCCAACTGGCGTCCCATTTTTGGGGAGGCACTCCAACCCCGCAAGATCCCCTTAGAGTGACGTCTCTGCTCCTTACCAAAAATGTTGTTACACACCTGGTAGGAATGTTTACCTCTGAAACATTTATAACTCGCAAGTGTAAAATGGAACTCCAAAATTGGTTGAATTAACAATCCAGTTTTAAGTAAGTCTGTTTGTCTGTCAGTCTGTTATGAATTCAAGTGGTTCTTCTGTGCAATGTGGGGAAAACTGTCGGTTGGGAGTGAATAGGGTGGGACATGAAGGGCACGGTCACTAAGCAATCCATTGGAGAATAAAACTCTTGACCAATAAAAGATCATGAATAGTCGCATGTAAGGGGTATATATAACAACGCTTAGGAGCAGTCCCCACCACGGGCGCTCGGATAACCTATAATATTAAAGCAGTATTATGAGGGCTGGGGCAACCTATCGCAAACAAATAATGGAAAAGGCCCGAGCAGAGTGATGTAGTCAGAGGGCTGTGCCGCGTCTCCTTGTCTCTAAATATCAGTCTGTCAATCTTGTGATACTGTTTTTATCTGGATGTGCTTGAAAATAATCTGAATGATCCAAGGTGGCAAGTTCCAAACAGAAATCAAGTTATTTTAATTCACTGCAAATTTTCCATTCACCAATTCAATCCCCTCTTCTGTGTGAATTAACCGTTTTCAGGATTTTCAGGAAAGCTAAATGTTTCACACAGGGTCTTATATAAGGCTTCACATGGGTGGTATAACCAATAAATAGCCAAATGTGGCACCACCATAGTACTAGGGAGTCCCCAACCAGTCCCCAAATTATTGAATTGGTTTAGTGTTACACAACACATTACTTTGCGAATGCAGGACATTCATGTGTACCTTGCAGGTCTGTTACAATAAGCCTGTCTGCTATTTCAATTAAAAAAGTGGCTCCATCAGATCTACAGTAACCTAAAACACAAAATACATACAAAACTGGTATGTCTATCCTTGTTTGAGGCAGATAGATTTATAGACAAATAATCAGGGGATAAATGGTACATAAATACAAACATTCACATAACACTTAAGAAAAGTCAAAGAAAATACTTTTTTTGATGGTATAATTTATTTATCTTTTTTGCTTCAAATGTAAATCTTGTTTCAACTTCATCACAAATAAGTGAAATAAAATGTGTGGGATGGGGAGTCCCCCGGAATGACAAGGAGTATCGCCGGTTAAGAACTACTGTACAAAAATGACGGCTGAACACACAAAAACTCGAAAGCTTAAGTACATAACTTTTAATGAAACCAACTTCAAATATTCCACGTACACAGTATGTAATGACATCTTAACAAAATACTCTTTATCTTTATGTATGATATTAAAACACTTATTGAGAACTTGGTTAGTTACATGTTACACAATCCTCGGCTACTAACACAACACCGGAAACACATAGCCTTTCCTAATAAATAAAAAAAGACCAATGACCTGCAGTTCAATACAGCTGTACGCAGGAAACACCCAAAACTAACTCATTATTTTGTTGACAAAAAATAATCCCAAGACAGCAAGAACTCTTCTTTACTCTATTCCACACTAACTATTCCACACCAACTATTCCACACCAACTGGGATCAGCTAATCTAAAATAACCCACAATACCCTTGGACAATTTAATTATATATGAAACCATGAAAAACAACAATAACAATCTATACAAACACAACGAATAACACTGGTACAGACAGGTCCCTAATTGAATAAATTAATGTCTCCTGACTCTTTACTACTGTAGTACACAGAACCTATGTTCTTACAAACACTTAGAATATCGCTGTACTCAATTTCATCTCCTCAACTTTCACAGTACAGACGGCCTATTTTCTATTTAACAGCCTGAACCACTTTTATAATATACTGTTTTAGCATAGTAACAAATTACAAATGAAAATAAACAATTTATTCAATACATTTTCAATATCATCAACAATATAATAATCACAGGCCTAGCGAAAGAAAGAGGTTATCCAGCACATCTTACTGAATAAGACTTCATTTCTCATTTCGTAATAAATACCTAAATTCACAATACAGGGCCTAAAAATCTGCAATGCCGATACTGTACAACCACAATTTCCTTTACATTCCACATCCACCAATGCCACAGAGCTTATACTCCATCTGCAATGCTGACGAACCAGTTTACTTCAACAGTGAGCCACACTGTTGTTAACGTAACATAATATTAATTTCAGCAAATGGTGACGCCATCTTGATTAAAGTTGCAAATTACAAAGTGACGAAAACTTATCAAAAGTCACTCTACAAACATCGCAAGTTTCATCAATACGGTTAAACACAAAGAAGAATTACTGGGGATACATTTGATTTTGGAAATTGACAAATTTAGTTAAAATATAGCTCACAAAAAGGGGGAAATGTAGGAAGGAAATATAAAGAATTACATAAAGCGTGTCACCTACCCATTCGTAGACTTTTAAACTTTGATTTGGACTACAGGTATATTTCACTTTACTTCTGAGCAAGCTTTATATGTTTGCTTTTAAAGACCAGACATCAGTTAATGATGTAAATTAAATCTAGTTTTTAACAAAAGTATTTCAAAGCTTTGTGAAATAACACAACAAATTATTGTTCACACAAATACAAAGTGTTGGTTGTCTCGTGAGTGAAACTGCCCTTCATTTCCTGTTTTTTTTTTCCTTTCGAAATTGTAATCTAGAATAGTTTCAGAGAGAGCAACTAGCTTTGTTTTTTCTTTTCCATATCCCACAGTAAAAAATACATTCTCTAGGTCAATAGAGCAAAAAGACAATATATTACACTGTAAAAATATTTTATATCATACTGCATTACATCACATATTATACATACCCTAACAAAGCTCAAATTTTTATTTGCTACTGTTTGTCTGAAACTTGATATGCTTTTTTAACTAAATTTCCTTGTCGATATTTTCTTGCACCAAACTTAAGGTAAATGTTCTAGATGTCACTAATTTTTTATGACAGCCTTTCGAAGTATGTGTCTATTAAGTGCTACAAATAAAAGACTATTCGATATCAACAAATCTATCAATTCCTCACCCATGTGTCAAAAAATGGAAAAAACAAATCATTATTATATTCTAAAAAAATCCCTAAAAAGTTATACTTATTCTTCCCCATCATTTTCTCTTTGTACAGCACATAGAAATTCTTAACATGATTTTGCACTATGCAAATTAATTATTTTTTTATGATAATAATATTATTGGTAAAGATGGTAATTATTGACCATTAAACAATTATATGACACTTTAATTTTTCTAAGTTAAGGACCTATATTGATAGTTTGCATAAGACATTAAATTATCTGCATCTTGTTTACCTTTTCTGATGATGCAAAGATATTGTGGTACCTATATTCATGTCTGACACTGGTCCAATGTCAAAATGTACTGATCAAAATTATGACTGCAAGGTAAAACAAAAAAAGATATAATATAAAAGAATCATCTCATGAAACAATATTTCACATATAGCAACACGTGTTTTATTTTATCATGTATGAAGTATGCTGTAAAAAAAGCAAAAACAGGATAGATGGAGACATCATTCAATGCTGTATAACTGTCAGTCACAGCATTCATCTTCAGTTGGTGTTGCTGTAGCTTCCATGCAGCCTTAATGACTGATGGGTAAATACGGATATAGTTCTGATATATGAGCACATTATTTTTTTAAGAAATATAGTACTTATTTGATTTCTCTGCTGCTCTACCACAATCTTTGAGGGAAAATAAAAGGTAGTGGTAAGTTAATATCAAGACAATGTGGTGCTGCAGTATTTTCCTCTCAAGCATCTTAAGGATGCTTAAACATTTTTTTAACATCAAATGATACTGTAGGCTATGAATAAAAATATGACATGTGAGGTAAAACAAAACATGTGATGACTTTGCTATACAAACTGTTTTGACCAAATGTGTTTTTAAATAAAGTTTTGCGCTCTTTCAGTGTTTAAGCAGAAGCAGAATTTAAATATTTTTGCAAGTACACAAAGAGTAATTTCAAGTAAATAAGACAGAATTTTAGCAATAAAAACATTGACCCTTCTCTTATTCTGGGCTGCAAAAAACAATGATTTATACTCAATTTCTTAAATCTGTTCTCCCTAATATACACTACTTCTTAAATGAATACGATTTGTTTTTTTTATATATACAGTTTAGGGGCCTTGAAGCAACATGCATGAAGGCAATTTGTTTAAATCAATTGTTAGCTTTCTTAAGAATGAATGTATGAAGGTGAGAAAAACGGCTGCAGTATAATAGCAGAACATAAAAGAGAGTAACACTCCATGTAGAACCGAACTACATTTAATGTATAATCTTTTCAATGAATTGTAACGGTAAGATTTTTAAAGACGGTACATAATGTTACTGTTAAGTCCTGGCAACAGTACACTTTTATATATATACTGTATCTACGGGATTAAAGTGAGAATCAACAGAGTTAAGCCAATTTGTTGTCTATCTCAGTATTGCTGTAGAGAAAACAAATTTGGATCTACTTGTACCATAAGATTGGTTTATGGGGCTTGTGAAAGCATGAAATAATCACAAATCTGCAATGTAGAACAACAAGCATAAAATGTTTCAAATGATATCAGTTCTAAAGTGAAAACAAGACTGAGAACAAGAAGATCAAAATAGTGTATACTCTAACTTGTTCCTTACTCAAAAAAACTCAGTTTTTGCTGCATTAATGCTCTATACTGGTCTAGCCAGATAATGATGTCAGAATTTTGATGAAATTGTTTTTGGAAGAAACAAAAAACATTTCGTTGTAATCTAAAGTAGACTAGTTATCATTTCAGAAACTTTCAATATCAAAGTGTTATGTAAGGTAAACATACAATGTATGATCTGTCACTGCAAACTTATGTTCATAACCAATATCAGTTTTATGTTATGCTTTTTGTGTTGTTTCTGTGATCCAAAAGTAAATTGGCACAATTTTGACAACAAAAAATAAATTGCGAAAAAGTAGCAAATAATCAACATTCATTAACAGTGCCACAATGCAATGTTAAGGCTCGTACTATTTTGTAACTGTGCAGCCTGTATTG
>JAIGNY010000258.1:1057500-1242500 GCA_020152595.1 Chiridota heheva
GTATGTTTTGTATGGGGATTTTAAACCCAACGCCCCCTCCCTTCCCTTTTTCACACACACAACACACACGCACACTCTTTTGCCTTTCCCATGCCCCACTATCGGTTGGCAAATCCATGATCTTCAATAATTATTTCTGTCTCTTTCTTTATTAAGTCATTTTCTTATCTTGGCTAAACACGCTCAAATCCGCAAAAAGGCCAGTTACAAATCAATTTTTCTCCCCTCGTGTCATTGAAATTTTACTTCAGTATTCATAAGAAATAATTATGATTTACTTAAACATTCATATCAAAGGTTTTTAGTACCATCACATGTACAAAACGTGTGTCGAATATATCCTTCAGGCTCACTTATCAGCCGCCACTTCCTTTAATATTCGTTTTCTGTATATATTTCGGCGGTAGTTACAGTAGTTTTTCAATGTTACTTGCAATTCCAACAAATATACATAAAACGTGTATTCCTAACAACTCCAGCCTATTTAAATTAACAAACCGCTCACAAAAACAGGCTTGTTCCTACCCCCAAAATATGTTGAGCTACTACATCATTGATGTTCTAGTTTCTGTAAATGATTTCGACGGTAGTTACGTTAGTTTGTTAGAGACATGTAAAAAGAAAATGATTACAAAATAACAATAATATTAATTTTGATATATTAAAGTGTTTTAGCTAATGTTGCCTCTGAACGTCCATATACCTTAAACCACTATAAACTAAGTATATCTTTCTTCTATTTATATCGTTTATGAAAGAGAAATGTCAGATGAAATTGTAATACAATACGATTACCTTTCTCGTCATATAATCCGCCAGATATCGATGGTGAGTTCATAGTGAGTTCCATCATTCCATCTGGCGTAGAGCTGGTAGTTTGTTCTAAAGTACCAAAATCATGTAAATAGTTCAAAGCTAGGTATCGCCCCATCAATACATTCAGAAGTAAAGGCCGCCGTGCTGATAACGTCACTTCCGGTTGTCAATTTTGCCTATTAATCGCGAGAAATATGCGCGGATGTTAGCGATCACACATCGATGCCTCACATTTGTTACCGATAAAATCACATATTTCTCGCAATCATTCAAATTGAAAAGCGGAAGTGACGTTGCCAGCACGGCGGCGCTCACTTCTGAATTCATTTATGGGACGATACTTTTCCTTTATGATGAAATTAGTGGGAGTGAAGTAGCCATGTTGCAGCAGGTGCAGGGGTGAAGATCTTAGTAATGAATGTCCGACTTATGATCCTCCTGGCATTTCACAGAACCATAAATCCTGAATTTTCAATTTTTGCTAATCGCTATAATCCTGAATTTACAATATTTCGTAATTTAAATCCTAGTTTTCAATTTATGCTAATAATATTCTCAATTTTTCCATTTTTCTTCATAATCCTAATTTTTCAAAAAAAAATTCAAATTAGCTATTATTCACGACTTTCACATATTGACTGCAGTGGTAGTATTGCCGCCTTTTCACATACACTTTCATTCAGCAGGCTGTGACCCAAGCTCACACACGGCACACTTCCTCTTCAAAGCACCCATACACATGTACATGACATTTGCTGCAAGCGTGGTTCCAATATGTGATGTTTATTAAACATCTGCGTTTTACAGACTACAATTCATGCTTAACATTGTGAGATACACGGCCATGCATCACTCTTTGCGTATGTGGCGCCAAGTGTAAAGAATATATTTTAATTATATGACAAATAAGAGCACATAATTAAGGGAAACATTTAACCAAATATTGAATATTATCATTTTTTAAATAATAATCAAGTTTCACCAATTATTTGGTAACATAATTATATATACAAATAATTAAGTTTAAAGAAATCAGTTAGATGCATGTAAAGATTTGAAGGGGAAAATTATATGCATATAAATAAAAATATGAGTAGCTTGTCTTTTATTGTCACCAAATAATGTGTGGAACTGAAATATTATTTAAGAATGATATTTATTATTTGGTCAAATCATGTTTCTTTTTAATTATTTAACAAATAATGCTCTTATTTCTCATATGATTAATGCAAAACATTTGGCGCTCCAACTTTGCAACCGATGTTGCAATGCTCTTAACTTTCTCTTTCTGAATCACAAAACAACAAAAATTATAATTTTCCTTTTTCAAATTGCGAAATAGGCCTAAGGTCGCGTGTCGCGTGATATGATGAAGCAGAGATGATACACCCCTGGATGAAGCTACTACGCAAAGGCTTTCACACACGTGCCTAGTTTATTGTATTAGACTGTAAGTACACATCGAATTCCAAGATTACTCATGTATCGGCGTATCTGCTGTTGTGTACAATACAGACTGTGACGATGGAGGTACCACTTTAGACCTCCATGCTGTGACGATGGCTAGATGGTATACAATTATCTGCATGTTATTGTTTTCAAAACTAAATTTCTTCTCTTTTTCTTTCGGGTGGTTAGGTATGTGGGGAAAGAATATTTGAAAGGAAATTACAAGACTGATTGATGATCAAATTAAGACAGAGGGCAGGAGGGGAGGAATGGTGGGGGAGGGGGGGGGGAAGTGGTGGAGGGGGAAGTGGTGGTGGGGGAGGGTCTGACAACATTGTGGGACCAGGGAAAGTCAACCAATGCATTCTCTTCTAGCTTCCAACATTGTGAACATAGGAAATATAAAACAAAACAAAATCGATCATTTATGATTTGGCTTATTATTAAGATTTCCACGTTATATTGCCAGATCATGATAAGTAATGCTTTTTTTTTTCTCGAGAAAAATGAAGGGAGTGGGAAAGGGTGTGAGAACTTAGCACGGGAACCAATGCTCCTTTTTGGGGCACTGTAGAGCCATAGCTGTGATTTGTGTGGAGATGCATGGGGACATGTCCCCCATCGAACTTTCCGTCCAACTCACTTCGTGGATGATAATTACGGTCTTGGGTGAGGCACGGGGAAGATTTCCCTGTCTAGAGAAAATAAATCGCGTTCCGGAGGTAGTGTTTTAAATTATGAATCTATTAGTCCCGGCGGGGGAGTGAAGTGGGGCGGGGAGGGGAGAGTGAACAACTCCATGGCGAAAAAAGGGGGAAGTCCATGGCGAAAATAAAAAAGTCACTATCATGTTCTTCAACATTGTATTCATGATTCTTCTTTATCAGTTCACATTTAATTTTAATGGTATACATTATTTACTCTATCCATGAGTTAGCCACACCGTTTCGGAAATATGAAGGTAATAGGCTAAAGCAACGATTCTTTAGAAAAGTCAAATGCTTACAAAAATGCTTCTGTCGTTGGTATTGCAGAATTCACGTGGAGAATATACACATCGCACTTTCAACAGTTTAGACATTTCATATGACACAAGGAGTTGTTATTTGGACAGCATTTAGTACTGAGACGTTTTCGCAACATTCAACAAAACTGCTGTTTGACGCATCTCATTTTTGACTATACTGAAATTAGGAGGAGAAAATGGCGTGGCCCGGGGAGTAAGTCACAAGTAAGCCGCAGATATAAATCTCTAAATAACTTGACGGAAGAAATATCCCCCCCCCCCCTCCCCCATCCCTCGCCATTCCCTCCTCCTCCCGTTAATCCCGCGTAAGTTTTTGGTGTTTTACAGGATTGCTGCCGGACCGACTATATCCACCAAAAATTGCTTTAATCAGTTGATTTGTTCGGCCGATTAAAGGGCACCACACACAGGGTCTACGCATGCGTTCACAATATTCGCTTAAACATATTAAGGCTGTCTTGTAAGGAAGCTCTGGGATGGAAAAGCATTTTACACTTTTTTGTGTGTTGGAAGGGGAGGGGGGGGGGTAAGGGTGATGGTATTGGGGAGGGGAGTATTTTTAAAGCGTTTTTGGAGAACGGGAGGAGTACTTTTCAAAGTGTGTTCTTTGGGGAGGCTATCATTTTGTTTTATTTAACGGAGCACTAGACCGAAAAGTAAAGGCGCTTGTTTTTGCGAATTTCACAGATAGGCCTATGCATCCACAAAGGATCGATACACTTCATGCCTGCATAGTTCACAGACGACGAGAGAGCAAAGATTACTTGAATATTCATATTAACCAAAAAATTTGCTTTACCGTTGCGTGATAGATAAACATTTGATTTTTTGGGGCACCGCCTAAAAATACGCCCTCACTATTCGGTCCAGTGCTCCTTGAATGGTTCAAGCTTGCACGGTCTTACCTGAGAAGTTCTGTGGTGCTTTTTTTGTTTCGACATGAATTAGAAATCTGCAGATGGTATCTTGACACGTGTTGCGTTTCCCGCCAATTCCTAAGTCAAGGTATCCATCTTTGCTGAGGTTTATTTTGACCATAACGAAACACATCCCGTATCTGTCACGTTGGCATGACGTAGTCGCCAGAAGTTGACGACTCGAACAGTTCCGGAACTGGGTGTGAAAACGCTCCGAAGGCAACGTTGGGTCCTCTGTGGTAAGAGTCAGAGTCAGCGTACCCGGGATCTGCATAATGAGGCCGCTGTAGTTGGCAAGGCATGGGTCATCTGTTAATTTGAGATGCAGGTAAAAATAGTAGATTAGAGAGGCATGGACAGGAAGCAAAATAAAGTCATCAACAAATGTCTACCTACTGTGGTGTAGCGGTTATTATACATGTCTACAGACCACGAGGCCCTGGATTTAAGCCTGGGTTGGGTAGACACGTCAGTGTACCACAAGTGGTTATCAAAGGCCGTAAACATTGACTTGGTTCTTCATGTTATGTTTGTCTGTACGTCGTACCTGTGTTCTCGTCCGGGTCGTATTAAGCGTTTCGTGATAGCATTGTTACTATCATAACCAAATACGCAGGCGACGACCCCGTCATTGTAATTGTGTGTTCACTCGTCGTATAAAATCACTATTTTACCGCATATTTATCTTGATATGAAAGATTCGCGCCCTTAATTATATCGGCGATGTTCTGGATTTCTACTTGTTGGAAAATCGAACATCTCAAGGCCACCGAAAAATTCACGCATCATTGCCCCCAAAGTCCATACATGCACTTACAATTATACATACACTGCGCGTACGTGCGGACTTTATTTCGGGAATAGAAAAGTCTTTGGTTTAAGCGTGACAGAGCGTGTACACTATTTAAGAAATATTGAGTGGCCGAGGGCGCTGCGAGTAGTGATGTCGTAGATGTCGGGGCACAATATTGGCATGAATCTACAGATTATTAAATTGTATGGACATGTGACACCACTTGAAAATGCCTGTGCATTTACGAAATAGAGAACTTGAACAAATCAATACAAAGATCATAAGGCAACCTCCGAGCAAGAGGCTCTTCTGCCCGTTGGCACAATTACACCTCGTTGATTTTTCTTCAAATCTGAGCAATTTGAACAAGTTTGATTATCAGCCCACACTTGTTTCTATTATTCGAAATCAGTTATTACATGAAATTACTGATTCCAAATGATATCAAGAAAGAAATATATTGACTATATTCATAGGAGAGCATCAAGGGTTTGTATGGCAGACTACTCTTGTAAATAACATGCTTTAACAATTAGATTGGCCCTTGCTAAAAACAAGAAGTAAGAACACACGTCTAGATATGCTTGATAAAATTAAGTATTGTTTTTCAACTAACATAATTATTACAAGCAGAACAAAAAAACATGATTTTAATGTGCAAGTTCCCTATGTCAAAAATAATATTTGTTCGACTCCTAATTCCCTCGCACAATAAAAAAAAATGGGAATACATTGTCATCGAATGTGCATGCACTAAACTGGTTCAAATTTAAGCTTGCTAACACTTATATTGTCAACTACATGTCACGTGTTTCTTTATCTTATAATTTTGTTATGCCAGATTGTCGTTCAAGTCCACTAAAAGAATTTTTGCCGACTTAAATTCTGATTAAGACTTACCATGAAGAAATCGCAGGCCGTTCATCATAGTAACCTCTATGGCGTGTCCAATCGAAAAGCACATGTACCACATAGCGAGAAATAAAACAAGCATACTCCTCATATTGAAGCATGTTCACTCGGAAATTACAGTTTGTCCTCTTCATTTGGTACAAACAATACTATTTTCACAGTTTATCCTCTTCATGTACAACAAACAATACTGACGACTTAGACTCGGCCTTTTCTAATAGAGAAAGGGGAATCCCAAAAACAAAAACTATTGCGAAATTATTGCCTATTTAGTGATATGTGTGTGCATTCCTGTGCTGCCGTATCGTGTTGATAATTAACATTAAAATTCGCAAAAGTGCGTGCGCACTTTAAAGAAGTATTATTCATATTTTGTTTAAGAAACACGGCCGAAATTGTTTTCTCAGAAAAAATCAAAGGTGGGGAGGGCGGGGTGGTGGGGGGGGGCGGGGTGGTGGGGAGGGGGCGGGGTGGTGGGGAGGGGCGGGGTGGTGGGGAGGGGGCGGGGTGGTGGGGAGGGGCGGGGTGGTGGGGAGGGGGGGGTGGTGGGGGGGAGGGGTGGTGGGGAGGGGAGGGGTGGTGGGGAGGGGAGGGGTGGTGGGGAGGGGAGGGGTGGTGGGGAGGGGGGGGGTGGTGGGGAGGGGGGAGGGGTGGTGGGGAGGGGAGGGGTGGTGGGGAGGGGAGGGGTGGTGGGGAGGGGAGGGGGGGGGGGGGAGGGGTGGTGGGGAGGGGGGGAGGGGTGGTGGGGAGGGGAGGGGTGGTGGGGAGGGGGTGGTGGGAGGGGCGGGGTGGTGGAGAGCGGTGGGGAGGGGCGGGGTGGAGGGGAGGCGGACCTTATTTCATCGCGGCATCAGATCTTTGTTGTGATTTTTCTTGTATGTAGCTAAGATTTGCCCAAAATTGCACAGTCAAGTCTCTTTATAAAAAGTGCAGGGAGTAACCCGCCCCACCAGTGGTAAATAAGTTCAGGGATTAAACTGATCTGACCAACAAAAAACGCTTTTTAAGTGCTTAATTAAAACAATGCCTGGCATTTTATAACGCTCTAACGGTCCATTTTCAGCTGATTTTGAAGAATTTTTGCTATTTAAATGGTTTTGGATACTTTCAACGTGCTTTACACCACGATAGGTGTGGAATTGGGATCCAGGCAGGTGCCACCTACTTTTCTAAACATGGCAAAAATACCCCGAGTTTGAAAATGAAAAGTGTCCCTTAATTACTATCAAAGGGACAAGAACCTGGTGTTAAGTGAGCACACGTTTTAAAAATATATAAAACAAAAAAAACATGGTGTTCCTATAAAAAATGAAGTGCGGCCCCTTTTACTTTGGTGTTCACTAATTACATACAAACTGGGCAGAACATGTGTGGATGACTTGGGAAATGCCACTAAGAGGTCCCCCCCCCCCTCTCTCTCTCCCGTCCCCTTCTCCCAATTTTCGGATTCTCCCTACACCCTTGCTCTACACGACCACATACCTTTAAGTTGTTAGAATAAATGAATAATGGCTTTTGCTATATATATAGTTCAGATTAGGGGAATACCCATAACAGGTGATTTAAATTGTGGTTATTCGCAGGGCGGCCCTTCAAATTTCCCGGTAGTATGGAGTTATTTGAAGGGCAGCCCTGTGAATTTCCCGGTAGTACGGAGTTAATCTTGTGGCCTTGCACGGCTACAAGAACCTGAGGAATGTGTGGACTTTGGACAAAATTACGCAAGGGCGTCAAATATCTGAAGATAAAATGTAAAACAAAAATCGTGATCAAGCCTCAAAATCCACCTGTGTGGCCCCCTAAGCCCCCTACGTTCACACTGTGTGGGCCCCTAAGCCCCCTACGTTCACACTGTGTGGGCCCCTAAGCCCCCCCTACGTCCACACCTCGGTATATAAGCCTGCACCCATTGCATCCCATGGGGGTTCAACTAAGTGACAAAATTCTAAATGTGTCATCAATCTGCTTAAACAAAATTATACTCAAAGCACAATATTCCTGCTCAATTTGTTTCTTCAATTTTCAGGCAAATATAGTAGGTGCGCCGGCCCAACACAATCCGCAGGGCAGCCCTGCGAATAAGAAGTACGTGCTATACAATTTGCAGGACTGCCCTGCAAATACGAAGTACGTGTTATACAATTCGCAGGGCTGCCCAGAGAATAAGCTCCACCAATTGAAAACCTTCACACGCGGCTATTGTCTTCAGTCCAATTTAAAACGAAAAGAAATATCACTGTTTAAATATTTTTGTTTTGCCTTTTTGGTAAGCGATAAGTTCAGTTTATCTGAATTACCTTATGTTGCCTCTACACATATACCTCTACGACATATATTGGCTTTTTTAATGAAATACCCTTCAGAAAACCTTCCCACGCAGCTATTTTCTTCATTCCAATTCATGCCTATTACCAGATTACAAAATCAGTTTTGTTTTTCTGTTTTGCCTGTTTGTTAGATGACCAGCAGATTAGTTCAGTGGTAAAAAAAATTCCTTTATTATGAAAGAGGACGTTAAAATACAGAAGCAGAAAAACAACTATATGATTATAACTACCTAGACTCTAGGGGTGTAGAAAGCGGCGAAAAGTGTGAGGCACGACCTATTAGGGGAACTTCCCAAGTCACATGTGTATGTCCGTCACTCTCTGTAAATAATCAAAGTAAGGTAGGCCTACAAGGGGCACTTCATTTCTAGAAATGTGGAAAGGGACTCGGACAATTTTCCAACGGGAGTACATTCCTCCGTGCACAGGACTGACAACAGTCGGCAGTTTCCTACCAGCTCAGTAATTAAGAGGCATTTCATTTTGAAATGGACGCTTTTGTAATATTCTCTTGAAAAGTGTGCGCATATTCTGCCAATTTGTGTGTGGGGGATCGTTCCCCTACGTCCCCGATTCTCACACCTATATCGACTTCATTGTTTTAGACAGATATTTTTGGATACTTCATATTTGTGTGGAAATTTTCTTTAGGTTGACACCTTCATCGCCACTTATAGCCAGTGGCGTAGCTAGGAGGGCGATCGCCCTCCCCCCCCCTCTTCCTTTAATATTTCAATCCGTCGGTTCAGATTGTAATCCGTCGGTTCAGATTGGTGCCGTCGGTTCAGCAAGCTTTGGCATTCCAGGTGCACAATGTCAACTATTAAACATAATAAGCATGCTTATTATGTTTTCAGATTTCAAAAGGACACTTTCTTAGAAAAAAAGGTTCTTCGGTAATAATATATTAAACATTTGTGCGATTTTGTATTCAAATTAATGAACTAAGACACAGCGAGAGAGAGATGGGGAGAGAGAGAAGGGGTGGGGTGGGGAAGAGAGGGGAGGTAGGTGTCGGAGTACACGTGATACAGAACAGGCTTATTTAAAAAGTTTAACAATATTTACACAAGTTTGTAGTAAATTATTGAAAACCCTTCTTTTACAACCCATATTTTTTAAAGAGTGACGATAAACCTAACCATGTACACACGTTAACAATAAAACATATGTCACATTATGCGTTTTCATGATTATGTGTTTTGTATATGGTGTATTATATATAGCTTTCTTTGACATGAATTTTGAATTGTATAAAACACCTTTATACTATGCGTTGTGGCATACGTTTTTGCCCATAAAATGCGCAATTTTGCGATCATAGCTCTTGGGGGCTTTGCCCCCTTGATCCCTACTAGGGCTTTGCCCCTAGACTCCACTGGGGGCCATTAAGGCCTCTGGACCCCACGCCGACAAGTCAAGCGCTTTGCACTTTGATTTTGTGTTTTGTATATGTGTATTATAGCTCTCATTGAAATGAATTTTGATTTGTATAATACACCTTACTATGTGTTGTGACATACATTTTCGCCAGGGCCTTGAAATGTCAATTTTGCGAGAGCTTCCCAGGGCTTCGCCACTGGACCCCACGCCGACACGTCCAGGGCGTGCGCTTTGTGTTTTGTATATGGTGTATTATAGCTCTTTTTGACATGAATTTTGGCTTGTATAATACACTTTGTGACATACTTTTGTGCCCTTGAAATGTCAATTTTGCAACAGCTTCCCGGGGCCTCGCCCCTGGACGCCACCAAGGGACCCTTAAGCGGGCCCCTGGACCCACACCGACAAGTCGAACGCTTTGCACTCGAAGTTACACCTTCGCTGTCACCTCAATTACGCCACTAGATATTGTGTCGGTTCAATTCAAGCCCATGCACCAACCCCCTTCCCCTCCAATTTGACAGTCCTGGCTACGCTACTGCTTAGAGCAATTGTGAATGTATTTTAAAGAAAATTATATATATTTTGTATTAATTTTATTTCTATTTTCCTGCCATGTCCAATTGTTTTTAAGGCACACAATCATACTAAAAAATGAAATAAAAATAGCCTACGCTACATAAGATTAGAAATACACACTAAACATCTAAATACTGTGACGAGTCTTTCTCGCAAGAGAAGTTTCTATGACAACCAGACGATAAACGCAGACGATTGGACTCGACAGAATGTACAAGCCTCAGTATGATTATGTCATGGTTATTTTCGTATATACGGTAGCTGAGAAATTTGTGACTGAATGTTATGCATGACCATACGTGATAAAGCCGCCGAGTAGTAAGCTTCCAGTGGCACGGTCACGAGGGAAGGGGGAAGGGTTTTGACCCCACTTTTTCTTTAATTTGAAAAAATACACTCTTCGGACGGCATGGTTGGAACCCATCACTATTGGACGCGGGATTTACTGTCACTGATGCCCAGGGTCGCAGAAAGGGAGATGAAGCGGCGCAGGCAGCACATGAAAAATTGTAGCCTATGTTCCAGAATTGTTTGTAATCAGTGACGTAGCCACGGGGGAGGAAGGGGGACGCCCAGACCCAATCTTTTTAAAAGATATTCCCCCAAAATGGGATAATCCTTGTTTTTCGTGTCTTTTTTTGCTCAAAAAAACAAACAAAATGGCCCTTAGAAGTAGGCTAAATTTGAACACTTAATTCGTCATTTAGGAGAGAGGACCTTCTCGAACCCCCTACCTTTCTTAATGTTGGCAACGCCACTCTTTGCAATGTCACATATTATAGTCCTAATCTAAGAAATTGTGTGCTACAGTAAGTAACGGACGAAGAACAAACTCGTGCCGACACCCGCCCCTACTTTCGCCAAAATTATTATTTCATATTCTCAGTGCAAACTATGGCAGTAAATCAAATTCCACATGAGCGTCGTCAGAGTTTTGTGTGAAAGGCACGACGAAGGCACACGAAATCATAAGAAAAATTAACATATAGCTCTGGACACGGGTTTTGCCCTCTGGCCACGGGTTTCGCCTTCTGAACACGGGTTTCGCCCTCTGGACACGGGTTTCGCCCTCTGGACACGGGTTTCGCCCTCTGGACACGGGTTTCGCCCTCTGGACACGGGTTTCGCCCTCTGGACACGGGTTTCGCCTTCTGGACACGGGTTTCGCCTTCTGGACACGGGTTTCGCCCTCTGGTTACGGGTTTCGCCCTCTGGACACGGGTTTCGCCCTCTGGACACGGGTTTCGCCCTCTGGGCACGGGTTTCGCCCTCTGGACACGGGTTTCGCCTTCTGGACACGGGGTTTCGCCCTCTAGACACGGGTTTCGCCTTCTGGACACGGGTTTCGCCCTCTGGACACGGGTTTCGCCTTCTGGACACGGGTTTCGCCCTCTAGACACGGGTTTCGCCTTCTGGATACGGGTTTCGCCTTCTGGACACGGGTTTCGCCCTCTGGATACGGGTTTCGCCTTCTGGATACGGGTTTCGCCTTCTGGACACGGGTTTCGCCCTCTAGACACGGGTTTCGCCTTCTGGACACGGGTTTCGCCTTCTGGACACGGGTTTCGCCCTCTGGACACGGGTTTCGCCTTCTGGACACGGGTTTCGCCCTCTGGACACGGGTTTCGCCCTCTGGACACGGGTTTCGCCCTCTGGACACGGGTTTCGCCCTCTAGACACGGGTTTCGCCTTCTGGACACGGGTTTCGCCTTCTGGACACGGGTTTCGCCTTCTGGACACGGGTTTCGCCCTCTGGACACGGGTTTCGCCCTCTGGACACGGGTTTCGCCTTCTGGACACGGGGTTTCGCCTTCTGGACACAGGTTTCGCCTTCTGGACACGGGTTTCGCCTTCTGGACACGGGTTTCGCCCTCTGGACACGGGTTTCGCCCTCTAGACACGGGTTTCGCCTTCTGGAGACGGGTTTCGCCCTCTGGACACGGGTTTCGCCCTCTGGACACGGGTTTCGCCCTCTAGACACGGGTTTCGCCTTCTAGACACGGGTTTCGCCTTCTGGACACGGGTTTCGCCTTCTGGACACGGGTTTCGCCTTCTGGACACGGGGTTTCGCCCTCTGGACACGGGTTTCGCCCTCTGGACACGGGTTTCGCCCTCTGGACACGGGTTTCGCCCTCTGGCCACGGGTTTCGCCCTCTGGACACGGGTTTCGCCTTCTGGACACGGGTTTCGCCCTCTGGACACGGGTTTCGCCCTCTAGACACGGGTTTCGCCTTCTGGAGACGGGTTTCGCCCTCTGGACACGGGTTTCGCCCTCTGGACAGACACGGGTTTTGCCGGGTTTCGCCCTCTGGAGACGGGTTTCGCCCTCTGGACACGGGTTTCGCCCTCTGGACACGGGTTTCGCCCTCTGGACACGGGTTTTTCTGGACACGGGTTTCGCCTTCTGGACACGGGTTTCGCCCTCTGGACACGGGTTTCGCCCTCTGGACACGGGTTTCGCCCTCTGGTTACGGGTTTCGCCTCTGGACACGGGTTTCGCCCTCTGGACACGGGTTTCGCCCTGGTTACGGGTTTCGCCCTCTGGACACGGGTTTTCTGGACACGGGTTTCGCCTCTGGACACGGGTTTCGCCCTCTGGACACGGGTTTCGCCCTCTGGCCACGGGTTTCGCCCTCTGGACACGGGTTTCGCCCTCTGGACACGGGTTTCGCCCTCTGGTTACGGGTTTCGCCCTCTAGAAACGGGTTTTGCCTTCTGGATACAGGTTTTACCTTCTAGACACGAAAACCTGTGAGTAAATTCTTACCCCGAGGTTCTAGAAATTATTAGACAGAGGATTAAGCAAGATCTTTGCTAAAGTGCACGACTGCGACCAAATTTCTTTTTTGGCCGCGAAAGGATTCCCTTGGTCACCAGATAAATGATTTTCGGAAGATCAGCTGGATTTTCCGAAGTATACCAATACGAAGGGCGTATACAGCCAGGTAGTAAGTTTGTTAGGGGCGAATCTGCCAGCTGTATACGCTTTGCGCGTTCTGCGTAAGGTCTAGGTGCCATTTTTTCTGTCATACACGTGCGTCCCTGAGTACATGCATGCGTGTTGTTGTCACTCAGACACTGTACTGTCGGACTTGTATACTAAGTTGTACGGTGAAGCGCATAGCCCGTACGCGTGGTTTAGGCATAATAACGTTACGTTTGATAGACAGCGCATACGGTGACTTGTCGTGATGACGTCATTATTCTTTTACACACATCATAATGACGTCAAATTTTGATTCTCTGTATAGCCTCGTTGACCAAATGAACCTCGTGATGCATCAAATTATCAATTAGGCCTTTAGAAGACATTGGAATATGCAAAAGGGGGACATTTGATATTGTGTCCCTTATCTCAAAAAGTGGGGCCGGTATATCACCCTGTACCCCCGGGATTGACGCCCATGATGATCACCGCGTATTAAGAATCTTTATCTTGATTTTGATCTTAATCTATTTGTATCTCTCAAAAGGGCACTTTGCTGCCCCGCTGCCCCCGTAATAAAAGATCAACGGGGGAAATGGCCGGATGCCCCCGCTGTTCCGGCGCCACTGTCCTGCGCTGCCAGCATGAAATACTTTTTGTATAGTATTTATATGGACATGTGAGGCAGCATTAGCTATTGCATTACTTTAACTTCCATAAAGTACAAACAATCATCAAAACTGGTTTCAAATTTTAAGGCATCAATATGCACATTTTTTATGCAGATGTGGTTTATTACAGGGGCACCTTTTCTTAAGTGTCTTAAAAATCGAAGACTTTGAAGATGTTTGGTCCAAAATTAAAGAATTTGGAAATGCAAACTGGAATTGGAATCAGATTTGTAATCATGGCTTTGACAAGAAATGTGGGCCGATGGTACTTTTTTGTGAGGGAGGTAGTCCCAAACAGCCACCCCCTCCTCCCCTAGACACGCCACTTATTTTATGGCAGCTTAATCTATAAATAGTGACTTCGCTAAAAGACGGCTTATACTTTTACAAACAAAATATAATGAGTCTTCTCGGCTTCCGTATTAATTCGGAAATCACGGCGTTGCAGGTGTGCAGACGCGTATCTCATTACTTCCGATGGTGCAATTTCCACATTTTGTTTTTCTGTCCATCAATTTGCCGAATCATGCAACATTTGTCATGCTATATTCTCATATTTGTCACTATGTGATTGTAAGGACAGAAGGAAGGAGCATTGTAATTTTCTATTTTTTTTGCCTCTGTATTTTACAGAAAAATATTTCATCGCAAACAATTTCGCCATTATTTGGGAAGGGCAGGGTGGGGTGAAGGTAGAATATGGGAGTAAACAGTAAAGGGAATCAATTTTGACTGGAAACCTTGTATAGGAACATTGGTGTTTTTTTCTTCGTTCTTTTTCATGTCAGGTTGTAATACAATACTACGTCTAGTGTAGGTAGAATTATTGGCTTAGCCTGTATTGTCTGAGAAAAGGGGCTGGGGAAAGTTAAAACGTACTTCTTTTTTTAAGTCGTGACTCCCCGATGACAATCCAAGCCTCCCAAATTGGAGAGGGGGTTCAGTTAAGCTCAAGATGTTGATAACTTTCCATAAATCTGCCTTTTTATTAAAAAAAACAGAGCAGCCTATAATCCTGGCAATCTAATTACGCGACCGTAGTGTTACTAAGGCCATGTATAGAAAATTAGTATTTCGGGCCAATAAACAGATAGGCGATATTGATCGAGCGGCTGTATTGCAATGTAATGAAACTTTTCAGCTTCCGTACTACTGTATAAATTCTATATAAGTAGTAAAACTGTACTGAGAAAAGATATCCGAAACGCCCAGGCACTTTAATCTTTGTAGACAGTTCATTACAGGCGATTGTGCAATTTCCTTATATTTTTCTCCATCCGTTTTGTCGAATTAGGAAGTTGGCATTCTAATGCCAACTCCCTGGTCGAATCATGCCAGATTTATTACTGTATGACAGTGATGTCGGTGGCAGTCCGACATTATGCTTATTAAAAGATTAGTTCAGTGGTCAAGAATATCCATCTCATATAAAAGTGGGCTTCAAAAGAAAACAAAATAGCAAAAAAAGCATTAAAAATCTTATTCCGTTAAGGAGATATTCAAGTTTAAAGTTTGGTATCATTTCTGTAGAAACAACTGAAATCAGACTAGTTGTGATGTCACAGCCTCAGATTACTCAAAATATTTATGTATTTAAAAAAAAAGTGTATTAATTTTGTTCACTATTTAAATCATTTTCTCTCAAACTTTTTTCAGATGGTATATTATCAATACCATTCCTAGATTCAGTTTTACTACTTTTTTGACATATCTCATGGTTTTGAAGCCACAAAATTGCAGGACAAAATATGATAGAATACATAAAGACTTTGAGGAATCTGAGGCTATGACATCACAACTAGTCTGATTTCAGTCGTTTCTACACAAATGATACCAAACTTTAAACTTGAATATCTCTTTAACATAATAAGATTTTTGAATGCTTTTTTCACCATTTTGTTTCTGAGAGAGAGAGTTGAACACACAATTACAATGACGGGGTCGTCGCCTGCGTATTCGGTTGACATAACATCGGCAACCAAGTCAATGTCTACAGCCTTTGATAACAGTTGTGGTGCACTGGCGTGTCTACCCATAAGATTTTTGGAATGACAGGTTTCTTTACCATTTTGTTTCTTTTGAAGTCCTCTTTATATAAGATAAACATGCTTGACCACTGAAGTATTCCTTTAATAGAAACATAAATGTTCCTATAAATGGGAACATTTTGTTACATGGAAGCCTATCTACCTACTGTGGTGTAGCGGTTATCATACCTGTACACAGACCACGAGGTCCTGGGTTCAAGCCTGGGTTGGGTAGACACGCCAGTGCACCACAACTGGTTATCAAAGGCCGTGGACATTGACTTGGTTGTCGATGATATGTCTGTCCGTACGTCGTACCTGTGTTCTCGTCCGGGTCGTATTAGGCGTTTCGTGATGGCATTGTTTCTATCATAACCGATTACGCAGGTGACGACCCCGTCATTGTAATTGTGTGTTCACTCGTCGTCGTCGACATGGAAGCCGCCATTTTGTGATATTTCCCATGATCCTTTGCTATCCTTACGTTAAAGCGTTATGAAATGTTACAAATTTCAAATTTGGAATACGTCTGGGAAAAATAATTTTGTTGGGGAAATTTAAAACTCATGAAAGTACCTTAATTACTGTCATGCCTAAAACATTTCTACTCCCATTTAATATGTTCACCACGCCGTTTTCAAAATATTAGAAATGATAACAATAGAGCTTGGCTTTTTGGCACGAAGCAGCCATTTTGAAAATTCAAATGTTTTTCAACACAATGATCTTAATATTTCAAATACATAAATTAGAAACTATAACAATTTATCGCAACTTCTGAAACATATGGCTGCATTACTTTAATATTCTCCTGTTATAAATGTTCCTATTAAAGGAGCACTAGACCGAAAAGTTAGGGCGTACTTTCAGGGGGTCCCCACAAGAACCAAATGATTATCTAGCACGCAACAGTATACAGGTATAACAATTTTCTGCTTAATATGAATATTTAAGTGACCTTTGCCCTCACATCGTCTGTGGGCTATGTAAACATGAAGTTTATCGATCTTTTGTGGATAATATATCTGTGAAATTCGCAAAAACGAGCGCCCTCACTATTTAGTCTAGTGCTCTTTTAATAGGCATGCTGCCGCACTGGGGTAAAGAAGGGAGGAAGGGGGGGGGGGGGTGGTCACTTCCATTCTGAAGTGGTATGTATGTGCCGCCAGAATTTCAAAATTGGACTGCAGTATGAAAGATTGTTTTGGTAACTGCCGAAGTATGACTGGTGATATGCAGAGTGAGGTGACCGTGATAGTCAGCCTTTTGGATTGTGGAGGTGGATGGGAAGGGGGAGCTGGTGGGGGGTCGGACAACGACAAATGATGATGCTGATTTTTTCTTTAAAAATTGTGACGAAACATCCCAGTTTAAACTGTTCATGTTTTACTGAAGATGTTGTTGTCTCCAAATGTAGACCTTTTCTGCAAATTTCTGAACCTTTATACCTTTGGGTAATTGTGGGGGTGGGTGTCGAATTACCTAGTCGACGCCCCTCCAGCCTGGCCACACCCATGGTGTTTATGAGCAAGAGATATTGTAAATTTCTTCTTCTTTTTATGCGTCTTATACACACACACACACACCCACACACACACGCACACACATACACATGACCGCAGGTGGCCATTAAACATTTATTTGAGAAGGGCAAGGATGGGTTGGAGGGGGAGTGGGTAAAGGAAAATAAGTTTGACTGAGAAAACTTGTAATAAAATATTGGTGATATTTGTTTTCAGGTTTTGTTCTGTTTACATGTCAGTCAGAGTTAAAGCATAGTTGTAGGTAGAATCATTGGCTATGGGCTGGGGAAGGGCCTGTGTGAGAGGGGCTGGGGAAAGGGGCCAAACCAGGCGTAAATCTAGACGATAGCATATAGGCGTGCCATGTCTGCCAACTCGCTCAGCATTTATAAGTGTCACCCGGCACTGAATGTCATTGGATTTAAACAAAGCCTTCGAAGTAGGGTCACATGCACAAAATTCCTAGCCTGTAATTATTTCACCTCAGGAAAATAATTGTTGAGGAGGAACTGCATTTTATGAAAAATAAAACAGCCTTATTTTTTGTCAATCTTGACTAGTTTCTTTTATTCTTGACAGACCCATAAAGCCATATGTGGAAGATATTGATCAAGCCCCAAATGAGTCACGCGCAATCTGCAGTTATTGGCATACTCTTGTATATCACGTTGCAGAATGGCCCTTGCAGTCTTGTAGACGGGCTTAATTTGACTTCGGGCGCTAAAGATGCGGGGGAGGGGGAGTAACACACGACTTATCTATAAACAATATACAGGTGTCTAAAATCACTCAATATAGAACAATTGGGATAAGACCCCAACCCCGTCTCCCACCAGCGACGTCAGCAATTTTGGAAAGTGGGAAACAGTACTGAAGTGCCTAATGCGGCACCGTGACTGCGGAACAGCGTTTTTCCGCTTAACGGACCCTGGCGAAGTATCAGTAGCAACCGGTCAAGGGGGCGAAGCTCCCAGAAGTTCTGAAGATTTCTTGCTTATGATTCCCAAAATGACTGAAAATCAACACAAAGTTCGAAAATTTACTGAATTAATGAGAAGAGGACCATTTTAAGTTCTCAGGTTATAGTTCACTTAGACTTTGAGATAAGCATTTAAGGGTTATCATTTCTAAACAGCGGAAGTAAGACAGAAGTCGCCGAACTGTAGAAAACAAAACTTATTGAGGGAAAATCACGTTTGAGAAAACAAGGCAAAATGGAACCTAGCCATTTGGTATTCAACAATTACACAGAAGGAGTTAGCGTAGGAGTCCTGAGAAGAAAATTCTTCTAAAAAAACGGAGAATATTTGGATAAAATTGTGGGGTAATGGGGCGAAACTGAAGATTTCTTGCTTTTGATGCCCCAAAATGGCTGAAAATCCACTAAGTTCAAAAATGTAATTAATACAAAAAATATTGTTTTGATTTTTTTAAATTCATATTAAAATCGACTCAGACTCTCAGATTAACATTTGGGTTACAATTTCTAAAAAGGTAGGCAGGCGGCAGGGAAGAAATTTCCCTGAAATTTGATTAAATTCGGGTAAAATTTTGAAGTTCATGGGCAAGGCCCAAAGCCAGGGTAGGGGGAACATTTCTTCGTTTTCATGCCCTAAAATGGCCGATGTCATGTCATGGGGCTCAGAATTGTATGTTTGCATGGGCGGTGTATTATCTTCCAGTTGCCCATATCAACAATCAGTATCATGCCAAGTCGAGCTGTCGAGTGGAGATGATGGTATCTGATTCGGGCAGAACCACCAAAAATACATGTGACCAGACAGCCTTCCACCACTTTCTCCAGAAAAAATGTGATCAACTGATTAGGTCCGTCATCGTCCCCTAGCACTTTTTGGACGTTGACATGACGCTTACAAATATCCACGGTACCCTCAACCCCCAACTTTTTAATTGGAAGGCTGGCTACGCTATTGTATCCGATAGTTTACATCCTTGCCAGATTAAGATTGGTAACCCAGGAACCATGTTGTCAGCATTATGCTGAGTCGGGAGGACATGATTTTGATATTCAGCTGAGTTGGGCATGATTAAGAATATACATCCGACATTTCACATCATTTCCCGACTAATGTTGATGTCACCCCCCCCCCCTCGCCCCCTCCCCCTTCCTTCTACTCATATCCATGAAAACGCATGCTTGCGACCCAGCCGAAGTCCAAGTCTAGTTATGACACAAAATAATTGGAGGCAGGTCTCAACATCCATCTGATGTAGCATGATAGCCGGAGCGGAGAAAAGAGTTTCGCGACCCTGCTTGGGAGTTTTACATTTGGAGTTCATGCCAAAAGAAAATTGTGAAACCACACAAAACGAAGAAAAGTTCCTGAAAATGACTGATCAGCTGATTGAGACGAGAATTGAAGCAACATTTACGAAAATGAAGAAAAATGCACAAAATTGACGAAATTTTTATGAAAATGAATGAAATTTCACTCAAATGAAAGAAATTTTCATGAAAATTGAAGTAAATTAAATTAAAAATAATGTGACGAAAATGAAAAAAAACATGAAGAAACTTCAAGAATATTTCTAAAAATTGAAGCAAATTTCACGAAAATGAATGAAATTTTACAAAAATTGAAGGAAATTTCACAAAGATGAATAACTTTTTCCAAAAATGAAGGAATTTCTCGAAAATTGGAAAAATGTCGATAATTTCTCAAAAATTGAAGCAAATTTCGCGAGAACTTGATGAAGGAAATATCATGAAAATTACAGGAGATTTTCCCAAAATTGAAGCAAAATTCACAAAAATTGAAGCAATATCCACAAAATTGAAGAAAATATTACGAAAATGAATGAAATTTCACGAAAATTGTGGCAAATTTTACAAAAATATGTACAATATCAAATTCCCCGAAAATTGACTCTTTGGTAATTTTCCAAAATTGAAGCAAATTTCGCGAAAATGAAGGAAATTTCCCAAACATTAAAAGAAAATGTAAGCAATTTCACAAAATTGAAGCAATTTTCGCGAAAATGTAAAAATTTCACAAATATGAATGAAATTTCACGAAAATTGTAGCAAATTTCACGAAAAGGAAGGATATTTCTCTAAAATTAAAGAAAGAAAAAAATTCGATAATTTCCCAAAATTGAAGCAAATTTCGCGAAAATGAAGGAAAATTAACGAAAATATAAGATCTCCGGCAGGAAATATTGCCATGGAATCTGACTTTTTTTAAATCAATTCGTTAGATTGTTTATTTGGAGGGGGCGGGTGGTTATTTTTCCATTATAAAGGGCCTTAGCCTCTACGCCACTGGAACAAACTATACTCCTAAGTCTCTCTGTCTGCCTCAAGTCTTAAGAATGTGACGAATAATGCAATTCCTCCACCTCTCTGAAACTATTATAAGTTCTAACCTATGTCCAGCTATTAACCCTTCTTTGACCACCCCTCCGCTCCCCTCTCATTCTTAACCATCTCATATGCCCACCCATCCTTCTTAATCATATTGTCATAATTTTCACTTTTCTTTTTACCGACCACAAGCACACATGAAGGTCGCCTTGCACTTCATATCCTCAAGATATATTCTATATGTACTTTTCCTGTACATTTAAGTTTTCATTATCTTATGTTTCTTTATTTGTTTCTTTGTACAGGGGGTCTGCTTTGTGAGAGCAACAGCTCGTTCAGCCCTCCTTCACCAATCATTTTTGTAACTGAATGTGTTGTTAAATTCTCATGATATTAATCAATCATATCAAATCAAGTCAAGATCTATCTAGGACAGGTGAAAAGGTTGCATTAACCGTCAATGCAGAACTTCCTTAAGATAATAGAAACACTTATTGGATACCGTGACTATTAATCATGCAGCAACAGTGAACATATTGTCGGATCAGAGTATTTACCATCTGTTGGTTTGGGCTCCACTTATTTCCAAAATATTGGTGAAATTACCCTCATTATAGTAATGTAGTGGTCACAGTACTTTTTAGAAAACATCGCGAAAATCCCTAACTTTCTCTTTCTGACAGTCTGATGCAAAAAAGGCCGACGGATTCGATGCTTTCACTATAGGTTTCCTTGCTTCCTGCTAACTGGCGTACTCATGTCATACATAACATATCTGTGCATGCATTTATGAATAGCGCTCTCAATTTGTGTTTTCCTTCCTACGCGTGATCTGGTGATGTTTCGGTAAAAACTCAATCAAAATTAAACCTATAGACCTTTTCATATTGGAATCGGTAATTTCCGGAAATCTCATTTAAATAATGTCACATGGCCGAAATTCACGTGACCATATTGGACCAATCAAATTCCGGGGAATCCTGATCGTCTGCACAATTTATTAGCGTATGGGGTCAAGCCCATTAAAAATACAATTTTACACAATAATCAACAGTATATAGGGGCCTACATACACAAATATGCACTTCACTGATACTTAAATGGTAGCGTAATTTAGTTTGGAAATTCCATATTAAACAGAAAACTTCGTATAAACTGTATCCTCTCCATTCACACTATTTTTCCGATATGCAAAACTAGTTGTCTCATTCACAGATAACAAGGGATTTGCTGCCGAAAGTTCTCGATACTATTTTCACATTTTGTGCAGTGAGGTCAATGGCACAATTTCATACCATTAGGCTCTCCGCACTGAACATCAACGTTTTCAAATTTGAACGATTATTGCCAATTTCCGTCCTATTTTTTGTGTTTCAAATATTCAAATATTTTTAATGTTCCGTAAATGTTAAAGGAATGTGAACCCCAACGCACGTACAATGTTCCGTTCATAAAAAAAAAAAACATTTTAACGTGCACACCACGCCTAGGGCCTACAACTACATGCATTGAACGTAACGTTAGTTTTAACTTAAAATCTTACCTGGTTATCAGTCAGAAACATGACCTCGATTGACCCGAAAACTTTAATCAAAATCACGTGACAATGAATTTGAATTCGAGTGATGAATTTCCATTTAATCTCTGTTGTAGATCAGAGCAATTTGCTCTAAAACCGAAGAACACATACTTATCGTATGAGTGCACGATAAAAGATACGACTTTTAAGAATTAACGACATTACAATGTGAGTACTACTTTTCGCACAACAGCCTATGAAAGATAAAAAAATCGTAATAAAATTGACAACCGACCGAAACAAAAAATGATGAAAATCACGAAAAAACAACTTACCAATTCGTGAAGTAAAACCAAATGTTGTTTAAACTATGAATAAAATAATTGCAAATTCATCTCAGGACAAATCACAAGCCAAGAACCTAAGAAAAGTTATATCCCAATTCGATTAGACCCGCTGTCGGCTTGAATTGGACGCCATGATTGTAACGCATGCGCATTGAGTGTATGTCCGTAAAACGGATGTACAACCACCAATAGTCGATCTTCAGCGCTCCTGCCTCTCAAGAACAACCGATGCTATTGGAGGGGAAATAAACGCTGGAGGCTTACAAAATACGCGTAGATTCGATTGTATATCAAGAAAAAGAGCTTATTTTGTGATTTATAAGAGTAATTTCACACCTAATATCGAGATATGTACCATATCACCTTTAACTCCCAATGTTTATAAATGTCAAGTTCAGATAGATAAATAGGACCCATATTTTACGACCCAATTGACCTCATTTAATAATATGAGGTAGCATTTATTACAAATTTGGTCATTTAGTTGTGTAATTCCTATCAGCCAACAATCGAACACAATTTTCTGAAATTTAGTGGAAGGGGTTCTGGGGCCCCAAAACAGGTTTCATATTTCGCCTGGAAAATAAGTTTTATATATATCTATTATTTTTTTCGGAATTTTCTGGCAAAAGTTGGACATTTTTGACCAGGAACCACCCCCACAGGTCCAGCACTGTTGATTGAAAACCCGCTTGTTGAATTATTTAAAACACATTACAGTGACGGGACAGGCTTCCAAAACAAATTGAAAAAAATGTTGATTTGCGCTGCATTAGTCAGTGGTATAGCCACGGGGTGCATGGGGAGGGGTAAGGAACCCCCACTTTTCGATGGAAAATTTTAAAATTTGAGATAATTTTTGTTTATACAAATTCACTTATGTCTTTGGCGGGATCTGGGACCCCTCACTTTTTAAAAGCTGGCTACGCCACAATCAGTGGCTCAGCTATCGTCCACGGAGGATATTGTGTTCGGTATCTGCGATATGACATTGCTTGTGCTGCGTACATTTATGTTGAGATGTACGCAAACAGTTTAATCACTGTCATAGTATGGAGGTTTACCCACTAAAAGTGGTACCTCATTGGTTAGAGACCCTGGGAATAGAAGCACAACCGGATATGCTGGCACTCTCACCTCCGAGTCACTTGTGTCTCCTTACCAAGGACATCACTGGGGTATTCTGATTGACCTCAGGGTCTTCTGAACGGTGGTGGTGGTGATGGAAGGGGGAAGGGGTTGAGGTCAGTTTCCCAATTGGGTGGATTTATTAGGGTTCCCCGAAGAGGAACGGTTGGATTTCAAATTGTCATATCAATTTTCCAACTGGCGTCCCATTTTGGGGGAGGCACCCCAACCCCGCACGAACCCCTTAGAGTGACGTCTCTGCTCCTTACCAAACATGTTGTTACACACCTGGTAGGAATGTTTACCTCTGAAACATTTATAACTCACACGTGTAAGATGGAACTCCAAACTTGATTGAATTAACATTCCAGTTTTAAATAAGTCTGTCCGTCTGTCATGAATTCAAGTGGTTCTTCTGTGCAATGTGGGGCAAACTGTCAGTTGGGAGTGAATAGGGTGGAACATGAAGGGCACGGTCACTAAGCAATCCATTGGAGAATAAAACTCTTGACCAATAGAAGATCATGAATAGTCGCATGTAAGGGGTATACATAACAACGCTTAGGAGCAGTCCCCACCACGGGCGCTCGGATAACCTATAATATTAAAGCAATATTATGAGGGCTGGGGCAACCTATCGCAAACAATAATGGGAACGGCCTGAGCGGAGTGATGTAGTCAGAGGGCTGTGCCGCGTCTCCTTGTCACTAACTGTCAGTCTGTCAATCTTGTGACACTGTTTTCATCTGGATGTGCTTGAAAATAATCTGAATGATCCAAGGTGGCAAGTTCCAAACAGAAATCAAGTTATTTTAATTCACTGCAAATTTTCCATTCACCAATTCCATCCCCTCTTCTGTGTGATTTAACCGTTTTCAGAATTTTCAGGAAAGGCTGAATGTTTAACACAGGGTCTTATTTAAGGCTTCACATGTGTGGTATAACCCAATAAATAATTAAATGTGGCACCACCATCGTACTAGAGAGTCCCCAACCAGTCCCCAAATTATTGGATTGGTTTAGTGTTACAGAACACATTACTTTGCGAATGCAGGACATTCATGTGTACCTTGCAGGTCTGTTACAATAAGCCTGTCTGCTATTTCAATTAAAAAAGTGGCTCCATCAGATCTACAGCAACCTAAAAGACACAATACATACAAAACTGGTATGTCTATCCTTGTTTGAGGCAGATGAATTTATAGATAAATAATTAGGGGATAAATGGTACACAAATACAAACATTCACATAATACTTAAGAAAAGTTAAAGAAAATATTTTTTTGATAGTATAATTTGTTTATCTCTTTTGGTTCAAATGTAAATCTTGTTTCAACTTCATCACAAATAAGTGAAATAAACTGTGGGGGATGGGGAGTATCCCCCCAGGGTGGCGAGGAGTATCGCCGGTTGGGATCTACAGTACAAAAATGACGGCTGAACACACAACAACTTGAAAGCACAAGTACATAACTTTAAATGTAACCAACTTCCAATATCCCACATACACAGTATGCAATAACATCTTAACAAAATACTCTTTACCTTTATGCATAATACCAAAACACTTATTGAGAACTTGGTTAGTTACATGTTACACAATCCTCGGCTACTAACATAACACCGGAAATACATGCCTTTCCTAATAATAAAAAAACATGGACCAATGACCTGCAGTTCAACACAGCTGTACACAGCTGTACACAGCTGTACACAGCTGTACACAGCTGTACACAGGAAACACCCGAAACCAACTCATTATTTTGTTGACAAAATATAATCCCAAGACAGCAAGAAGTCTTCCTCTAGATTCCTATTCCACCCTAAGTGGGACCAGCTAATCTAAAATAACCCACAATACCCTTGGACAATTTCGTTATATATGACACCATGAAAAACAACAATAACAATCAATACCAACACAAAGAATAAGACTGGTACAGACAGGTCCCTAATTGAATAAATCAACGTCTCCCGACTCTTTACTAGTACACAGAACCTATATTCTTACAAACACTTAAGAATATCGCTGTACTCAATTTCATCTCCTAAACTGTCACAGAACAGGCGGCCTATATTCTATTAAACAACCTGAACCACTTTTATAATATACTGTATATGCATGGTAACAAAATACAAATGAAAACAATCAATTTAATCAATACATTTTCAATATCATCAACAATATGATAATCACAGGCCTAGCGAAAGAGAGAGGTTATCCAGCGCATCATCTTTCTGAATGAGACTTCATTTCCCATTTCCTAATAAATACCTAAATTCACAATACAGGGCCTAAAAATTACATGGTACACAACAAGATTCTCTTCCAATCCACAATCCTTTGACTTTCACTCGAGATCGCTATGCTTGGGACATCGCTATGCTCTTGAATATAACTGGAATTATTCTTTTATACGCTTAAAACATTCCTTCACTCGCTACACTTATTACTGCAATAGATATTACGATTTGCATGGCAGCATAAACATCAATGTCAGAGAGCCCGATTACTCCCATCTGCAATGCTGATACTGTACAACCGCAATTTTCATTACACTCCACATCTACCAAGGCCACAGAGCTTATACTCCATCTGCAATGCTGACAAACCAGTTTACTTCCACAGTGAACCACACTGTTGTTAACGTGGCGTAATATCAATTTCAGCAAATGGTAACGCCATCTTGATTAAAGTTGCAATTAACTTACGAAAACTTGTCAAAAGTCACTCTACAAACATCGCAAGTGTTATCAATACAGTTAAACACAATGAAGAATTACTGGGGATACATTTGATTATGGGAATTGACAAATTTAGTTGAAATATAGCTCACAAAAAGGGATGACGAACTTGGAACTCAAAGTCCGGAGCTGCTGGCAACCGATAAAGGTCCTCATGCAATGACTCCAGCCAGCAAACTGAAGCCTGACGAAGCCGACGACGAGTGAACACACAATTACAATGACGGGGTCAGGATGCTGCCTGGATCCCTGCTGTTGACAAATACAGTAGGCCTTTTGTCCACATGGCACTGTTTGTTTACACACTGCATCTTAAAAAGGTCAATGTCACTAAGCAGAAAACTCAGAGCAAACGGTGGCGCTCCAGCACAATTGCATGAATAATTATACAATGATAACAAATTTGCATTTCACAACATAAGCAATGCATTAAACCCTTCAAATGTATAAGTGCTTTAAAGAAGCAGCAACTTCTGCTAAATTGCTTTAAAATCCATGGAAAAGAGCAACAAAAAAATCAATTGACCATTTAAGACCAATTATGAATTTTCTGGCCACAATATGCAAATTTGTGTTCCTCTTTTATGTTCCTCTTCTGATGTATGAGTGGGTGGAAGTTCCTATTTCCTTATGTAACCCCTTTGTTTTGTTTTTTAATTCATTGTCACACATTTTTTGAAAGACGGAAAGGAATTTTAACCAAATATTCTAAGTGTTGACTATACCCCTAGCCATAATCTAGCAGGAATAGACTTTGTCCTCATTTTCAAGAACTGAAATTTAGGAAGGAAATATAAAGAATTACATAAAGCTTTTCCTTTCACCTACCATTCGTAGACTTTTAAACTTTGATTTGGACTACAGGTATATTTCACTTCACATCTGAGCAAGCTTTATATGTTTGCTTTAAAGGACCAGACATCAGTTAATGATGTAAATTAAATTTAGTTTTTAAGTTGAGTATTTCAAAGCTTTGTGAAATAACAGAACCAATTATTGTTCACACAAATACAAAGTGTTGGTTGTCTTGTGAGTGAGACTGCCCTTCATTTCCTGTTTTTTTCTTTCAAAATTGTAATCTAGAATAGTTTCAAAGGAGCAACTAGCTTTGTTTTTTTCTTCGTCATATCCCACAGTAAAAAATAAATTATCTAGGTCAATAAAACAAAAAGACAATATATTACACTATACAAATATTTTATATCATACTGCATTACATCACATTTTATACATACCCTAATAAAGCTCAAATTATAATTTGCTACTGTTTGTCTGAAACTTGATATGCTTTTTTAAGTAGACTTCCTTGTCAATATTTTCTTGCACCAAACTATAAGGTAAATGTTCTAGATGTCAGTAGTCTTTTATGACAGCCTTTCGAAGTATGTGTCTATTAAGTGCTACAAATAAAAGACTATTCGATATCAACAAATCTATCAATGCCTCACCCTGGTGTCAGAAAATGGAGAAAAAAATCATCAATATATTCTAAAAAAATCCTTAAAAAGTTATACTTATTTTTCTGCTCCTCCCCATCATTTTCTCTTTGTACAGCACATAGGAATGCTTAATATAATTTTGCACTATACAAATTAATTATTGTGTTATAATAATAACATTATTGGTAAAGATGGTAATTATTGACCATTAAACAGTTACATGGCTTTTTAATTTTTCTATTAAATTTGAGTTTTTTAAAGGACCGATAATGATAGTTGCATAAGACATTAAATTATCTGCATCTTGTTTACCTTTTCTGTTGATGCAAAAATATTGTGGTACCCATATTCATGTCTTACACTACTCCAAAATGTACTGATTAAATTCATTTAAGAATCATCTCATGAAACAATATTTCACATATAGCAACACGTGTTTCATTTTATCATGTATGAAGTATGCTGTAAAAAAACAGGATGGATGGAGACATCATTCGATGCTGTATAACTGTCAGTCATAGCATTCTTCTTCAATTGGTGTTGCTGTAGCTTCCATGCAACCTAATTGACTGATGGGTAAATACGGATATACTGTATTCCTGATAACTGCACTTATTTGAGCACATTTGTTCTTTTAGAAATATAGTACTTATTTGATTTCTATGTTGCTCTACCACAATCTTTGAGGGAAAGTAAAAGGTAGTGATAAGCTAATATCAAGACAATGTGATGCTGCAGTAGTTGTGCACTGTTCCTCTCAAACGACTGAGGAATATTTGAAAACAAGTTTAACATCAAATGATACTGTAGATTATGAATGAAAATATAACATGTGAGGTAAAAAAAACTAATGATGGTTTTGCTATACAAATCATTTAGGCTTTGCTATACAAACGATTTTGACCAAATGTGTTCTTAAAAGAAGTTTTGAGTTCATCAATGTTTGAGCAGAAGCAGAATTCAAGCATTTTTGCAAGTAGCACAAAGAGTAATTGCAAGTAAACAAGACAACATTTTAACAATCTAAACATTGACCCTTCTTACATTCCTGGTTACATAAATAAGTGATTTGTAACATTTTAAATCTTTTTTGCCCTAATATACACTGTTTTGAAATGAAAATGATTTGTTATTTATAGATTTACAGTATAGGAGCCTTGAAGCAACATGCATGAAAGCAATTTGTGTAAATCAATTGTTAGCTTTCTTGAATGAATGTATGAAGGTGAGGAAAATGACTGCAATGTAATAACAGAACTATCTATAAAAGAGAGTAACGCTCCATGATGGAACCGAGCTACACCCAATTTATACTATTTTCAATCTACGAAACCAATATGATAGGGTAAATGAACTATCATGAGTAGTGACAAGATTTTGAAGATGGTACATTTTACTGTAAAGTCCTGTCAACAGTGTACTACTATATATATATATATATATATATATATATATATATATATATATATATATATATATATATATATATATATATATATATATTTATATATTTATATATATATATATATTTATATATATATATATACATATATACATATATATATATATATATATATATATATATATATATATATATATATATATATATATATATATATATATATATATATATATATATATATATATATATATATATATATATATATATATATATATATACTGTATCTACATGTAAGGGGTCAAACTGAGAATCAACGGGGTTGTCTATCGCAGTATTGCTGAAGAAAAAAAAAGTTTTTCAGGTCTTCATTTACTATAAGATCGGTTTATCTGTGAAGGCATGAAATAATCATAACTCTGCAATGTAGAACAACGCATATAATTTTTCAAATGATATCAGTTCTGATTGTGAGAACAAGACTTGAGAACAAAACATCAAAACAGTGTATAGTACTGTAGCTTGTTCCTCGCTTAGAAAAAAAATATAAAAAGAGCCCTGTTACTGTAACTGTATTTCGGCATTATGCTCTATACTGGTCTGGCCATATGGATAAAGAATATGCTTCAAATCAACTCATAAAAACAGCTGCACCTATGTGCTTAGCTTTTCAACATGCGAGAATTTCAATAAAATTGTTTTGGAATAAAAAACATTTTATTGTAGATTTTACTGTTTTAAGAAAAGTGTGATTTTGCGTGATTGTCTCACTAGTTATTCATTTCATAAACTTTCTATATCAAGGCGTGGTAAAAGGTAAATATGATCCGGCATTGCAAACTTATGTTCAAAACCAATATCAGTTTTATATTATGGTTTTTGTGTTTTCTCTGTGATCCAAAAATAAATTGGCACATCTTTGAGCTTAATCCAAAAATAAGTTGCGAAATTAAATTATAATAAAAATCAAAAATACTTCTTAAACAAAAAGTCGCAAATAATTAACATTCATTAACAGTACCACGATACAATATTGAGGGTCATACTCTTTTTTAACTCTGCAGCCTGCATTGTGTCTGCATGATATTTTCAGAAAGTGACACAGAAAAAGTGTTGTTTTTAATGTCAAAGATGAATTAATGATTTTCACATAACTCTGAACTTGGATCAGTTTTTGTCTGCTGAAGTTCTGTTATGTAATAATTGATGTGGTCAACTGCAGGTAGGCGCCTATGTCGCAAATTATTTTGTGGGGTGACTCAATAGTACTGGGTCTAGTTTAACTTCTATGCAGGGACTATTCAAATCTTGGTCTGACTGAGTAAGGCAATCAATGGAATAGGGTTGTACATGGTATTTGAAACATGGCCTCATGATTTAGGCCTTATGTTTCTCTCAACTTCATATGCCTACTCTGTACTCATCATGAAAATTGACTTTTTTACATAACACTTCTGTCTGACTTCGCTAAGGTGGGTAACAGATTCGGGTCATAATACAGTGATAGGCCCTAGTACTAGCCTCCCCCCCCCACCCCCTATAATAGGCCTAGCTTAGTCACAACTGCCAAAGTGCCAATGCAAGGGCTTAAATATTGGGTGCATAAACAGATCGTTCTTTGCATTTGGTAGACCTAAACCTAGTATAGCATATCCAAAATTGTGGATAACAGTAACAAGAATATCATTTCTTTATATCCGTAAGCTCTGTCAATAATCACCCTACCAAATTTATTTCATTTAGCATTGCCATAATAACAACCTAGTGTTACAGAAAAGATACACCTTATCACGTTAGGAAGAAATAAGGTCAAAAAAGTGAGAATTTGGAATGGCATTTTCCCTGAGCATTTTCACCGACTTAAAGTACTTGAAGATGGATTAAATTTGACGACACTAATAATTCACTTTACAAAAGCATATTGAGCCTAATGAAAAGTTGCCTACTATGAAGAAAAGTGACCTTCAACAGAAAGGAAAAACGATTGATGAATCTTACCTTTTCAAATATCTTCACAAAATGAACCACGTAAAATCTTTATTTTGAGGAGTTTACCGAGACTGAAACTGCTCGGATTCCAATTTAATCCGAAATATATTGTCTTGTACGCCATATAATCATCTCCTATAGTAACGAACAATGAAACTGCATAAGTTCGAGCAATTTGAATTATCCGGATTCATTCGGGAGTGATCGTTTTACAAACCCTGAAACGCTCAATTCGAACTTCCGGGTCAAGTCCTCAGAAATTAATAATATCGGAGTAACGGTCATATAGCAAGGTTATGTTCCCAACTGTTATCGCGTATTCCTTAATTGAGACAGTCTGAATGAAAGACAGTACGAATCCTCTTGGAATATGACAACAAATAAAACATCCCCATAAGAAAAGAATTATCCAGGCAGAGCAGTTGGAACTTTGACGCAAATTTAGGTACTTTACATGTGCATACAACTACAAGTTCACAAAACAAGTTATACATTTCACATAACGTTTACGTACGTACCTACGTACGTCGTGCATGTAATGTTGTACTATTATGTACGTGCGTACAAGTTTATGAAAGTAATACGAGCGCGTATTGTTGTTGCTTACAATTTTCCCTGCAGCTGATTGGTTGGTTAGTAAAAGCGAAAATTCCCCGGCATTTTATTGATTAAAGTACCCTGACTTTTCACTTTCGGCTAAACTCGGTATGAAAAAGTCAATAGACTTTCTCAAACCGAGTTTAGCCGAGCGTGATTTATTCAGTACTTCGACGAATCCAATGCTGGGGGAAACTTTTCCTTTGTTTCCCAACCAATCAGATGCAGGTTGAGGAAAAAATGTAAGCTGCAATACGCGCGCCTATTTCCTTCATGCGCTTAAAAACATTTTTTCATACGCTTGGTCCCATTCCGTGTGTGAATTGTACAGACGGCCAAGATTCCTCCAGTATTTTATTGCTCAATAAGATTCCTCCAGTATACGATTGGTCCATTATGGACACGTGAATCTTGGCCATGTGACATTATTTTGATTAGATATCCGGATATTGTTGATTCAGATTTGAAAAGGTCGATGGTCTCAGGCGCGGATCCCTGGTGCGCGCGGGAAGCCCGCTTCAGATGACATATTTGAAACACACTTAGGTTCTTCAAGGAACCGTCTATATAGGTTCCCTATATAACATCACAACCACATGAAATACGGCTCTCCGTGGAACCTTTGGGGATTCTTTATATGTTCATATTCCCCATATGTGTTTTATATTTAAATAATGGGACTGAAACAATTTCCATACAATATGCGTTAAGGTGAGGTACATTTTTTACCATAATTAAAGGAATATTCCTGTGAATTTTCATATATATATATATATATATATATATATATATATATATATATATATATATATATATATATATATATATATATATATATATATATATATATATATATATATATATATATATATATATATATATATATATATATATATATATATATATATATATATATATATGTATATATATATATATATATATATATATATATATATATATATATATATATATATATATATATATATATATATATATATATATATATATATATGATAGAGAACAAGTGAAGAAACAAATTGGTAAAAAACCTATCTTAATATTTTATTTCGTTAGAGCCAAGATAATTCGTAACCTATGTACAACAAAAACATGTATATCTATGTTCAACAAATTTTTTTTTTTCCTTAAAAGGTAAGGCACATGTCATAAGCAGATCTTGGCAAAGCATCTGTTCGGGTAAAGTGCATACTCAATAATTGAAGAAAAAAATCCCAATAATTTAGAAAGAAGTACTTCATTTGAAAGATATACGTAAAAATTGTCGTGAATGTGAAACTATGACAACACACTTTACACTGCAAGCTGACTTTTCAATACGCTGGTGAAATCTTTGAACAGTTGAAGTGCAGTAACTTTTGAGCAGAATAAGATATCAACATGGTTTTTCCCAGTGCGTGTTTTTTTAATTATATATTATTAGTAGTGTATATGAAAGGCCGTTCGACCCCCTTTTTGATGCAGCGCGGCGGGGCGGCCGCAGACACATTAGTCTAGCGCCACCGTTTGGCGTCGGCAGGGGGCTATGTAGGGTGCTCGGGTATTGCATGAAGTACTACGGGCGTTTTAGATGTCGCATGGGGTCGGGAGAATAGTCGGGGATACCACGTTGGGGTCAGGAATGTCATATTGGGCGTTTTTAAAGGAGCGAGGATTCCACAGAGGAGAAATATCTGTGGATAGCTTGAAGGGGCGTTTGGGGCAATGACTGAGGCGTCACCAAAGGAGCATGATATGCGGGCGAGCGAGTCAGATTGGTTATAGGTAAGACGGTAGTGCAGGTGATACCCGTCTTTCCAATCGGGATACAAAGTCGAGCGTTAATTAATCTAATTAATTATCTTCAATTTCTTACTTGTGTCGCGAATCAAATGTACAATTCATCATGAGTGTATACAACTCTGATGTACTGAAGTATATGTATGATGATACTATTGTTTATTTGTATAAATGTATTTGTATTGCAGTGAGAGAAGACTACGTGTGCGTTTCTGTTGTGGTAAATACACATTTTTTGTGTGTTGTTAATATGTTTGTGCTGTACAGCGAACGAAGTTTATTTTTTGTTTGCTGTATATTTCTTTTTTGTAAATATTTATTTTATTTTGTAGAAACTATGAAATTAGATTGCTTGTGTCTGGTCTATTCATATCTCTCTCTCTCTCTCTCTATATATATATATATATATATATATATATATATATATATATATATATATATATATATATATATATATATATATATATATATATATATATATATATATATATATATATATATATATATATATATATATATATATATATATATATATATATATATATATATATATATATATATATATATATATATATATATATATATATATATATATATATATATATATATATATATATATATATATATATATATATATATATATATATATATATATATATATATATATATATATATATATATATATATATATATATATATATATATATATATATATATATATATATATATATATATATATATATATATATATATATATATATATATATATATATATATATTTATAGCAAAATCTATTACAACACATTTTCATTATGATTCAAATTATAAACTGATAAAACTTAACACAATGATAACACTTTTCGTGATTTTGCTTGTATATATGTTTGCTTCCGACAGTCCAAAGTCCATATTTGTTCAGTTTCCGCCTTTGCAATAATTGGACTCAGTCTGTAGCAAATACATTCATAGAGAAAGCTAATATATATGCTTTAAAATAATTTGGGACCAGGGCAGACTTCATTCGCCGTGAGAAAGATAGTCCTACTATTTACAGTTTGGTGATAAATCTTCCAACTTGGAAGGTGAAAGACTCCCTTGCAGAATACCCTTTGGGTAATTGGAAACTGTGTAAGGTTGGTCTCACGCACATCAGCACAAAACCCGAAACGAAGAACCGAATGGCTGAATGGAGCAAGTTAAGTCTCAAATTGAGGGCAAGATGATTGGTGTGGGTATCGAGGTTCAGGCAAAGGTTAACCGTGAGCCTGTTGACCGTGTTAGAGTATTGTTCAAATTGCCGATCAATTTTGTGGACTCTTCAAATGTCCTCGATGTCGAAGATAGAGTTCGTGAAAACATTGGTTACCCCATAGACAAAAACACAGCCAAAGCGTTAGACCTTCCGGTGCCCACAGAATGGGTACTGTCAAATCAACATTACCTAAATCATCTGAGGGCAAGAATCGACATCATAAAATCTGGAAAACAGAAGGTTATTTCAACACAATTGTTCAAGGAGGAAAACATCAAATTTAAGGATTATTTATATAGATATAAAAATGATGTACGAAAAGGGTTAGGCACATTGCCCAAAGATTGGATCTTGGGAATGAATAATATGGTTCATTTGGATACCGCGAAGCAGACAAAGTAGTCGGCCTTTGCAGTCTCTTTAGATCTCTTTTTGCTTTTGATAATGGAACAACTGTTGTTAAACATAAAAGATCGTAATGGGGATATTCAGCCCGAGTACAAAATTGTTTATTGGAAGAAAAACCTGTGTGCTGTAATAGAGGCGACTAAAATGCTAAACATGATGACAGTATTGCCAGAGTATGGCGGTAGTACAACAGGGTGGCGCATGCTACTTTCTTAGAATTTCACATGTGACCTATGGCGATAATGCGACATGGCGATTTTAGATATAATCCCGCCATCAATATTCCTGCAGCCGATTCATATCCCCGTTACAACAGTATATATACAAATAAAGGAAAATTGTCTAAAATCGCCCTCGTATAGCATTGCTTTTACAATATCATATAGAATTGAAGTAAACCACAAATTACAGCTTGATGACGGATCTCATACTCAAAGCATTCATCATAATAGACTGAAGACAGTGTTTCACCCCTTCCAATTCCAACGAAAGTAGACCTAGGAAAAGCAGACTTCAGAAAATGAATGAATACTCAGTCCCAGAACAATGAATTGCAAAATGATATCGAAAGCCAGAATAAACATTCATCGTAAAATTATATTGAAAACGATAGTGAAAATAACTGGGGAAAATATTTCATCATAGAGTTCTGTAAGTGCCGCAACTACTTGCTCTTACCGTAGTTTCAGGCCCATCCCCCGTACACGAACAACGCACCCACCATATATGTTAAGTATTTTGAAGATTGTTGAAAATCAAAGGATTCTGCAGCTATTCATATTGTTTAATCATTTTGGATTTATTGACTGATGGATTCGAAAATTCCCAGTACAGCAGTATTAGGGTCTATGTTTGATCGTCATTTTCGTTTTCAACCACATTTCATTCTGCACACTGTAGCATTCTTGATAAAGGGTGGTACTTCATTCCGAAGGTTTGGGCCATATCAAGAAAAACATCTGTCTGCGAATATAACATGACGAGTTCTGGGGACATGGAGTAAAGTAGAAGATGTCGAGGATCTGAGGTGTCTGTGACTCTGTCGGACTGTAAGTAAATCTGAGATGTAGTTGGGAGCGAGGTTGTGGAGAGCTTTGAAGATCATGATGAGGACTTTAAAATCAATGCGTTGTTTAACAGGGAGCCAGTGGAGGTTTACCAATTCAGATGAAATAGGGTAAACATTTTCGACGTTTCGTGATGATTCGGGCAGCTGACCGCTGAATATTTTGAAGCCTTGCAATAAGGGACTTGTCTACTCCTATTAAAAGTAAATTACAATTGTCTAATCTAGAGGTTACACATTTTTGAGGGTGAAATCGGCAATGACCCTTTACCTCCATAATCGCGTAAATGCGCCGCCCCCCCTCAAAAAAAACAACAAAAAAAAACGTTAGGTCTGGCTGCGTGCCTGTCCATCTCAATTGATGAATGAGGACACACATGGCTTTGAACAGGCAACGTTTTTTTAATAATCCTGCATGCTATTAACCTTTTGTTGTCACTTGTTTGACGACATTAATATTATTTTTTTGAAACTTTTTGATGTCTCACTACCTGTGAGATGTCTTACTTAAGGGGCAGCTAAAAAAAAAGAGTAAAAAGAATTTTTCCTGTATTTTTTGTGATGCAAGTGAAATAATCTTGATGGTAACACTGTATTTTACTCCCAATTGCTGCGAAACTGTAAATGTTTGAATTATTGTCAGTGTATTTTTATGAATTAATTTTATTTGAGTGGCAAATAAAACCTATGATTTTGAAAAAGATTTCAAAAAAAAAAAAAACATATATTGAGTACATTGTAGGCTTTCGTGCTCTTGAAGTTATATCCATTGTTCCATTGTAATCAGTGTTCTGGCTCATAAGTCTTCCAAGTTTCTGGAAAACTTTGCACACACAAAACAAAACAAAACGAAAGGACGAAGTTAATGCATTAAAATTGCAACTATAAAAATAATTTGTTATCTCACAGTTGTGATCTCACTGGCTATTCATTTTTATTTTTTTGACTTTATACGGTTTTATCCCTAACGTTATAATTTCCTCATTTATCATATTTAAATATATTCTTATTTCCCATTGTTATTCCGCTAAATTTGTATTTGTCAAGTGATGCAAATGCTTTATAAGTTTGTGTTGACGAGCACGTTGAAGGTATTGATTAGTTGAAAATTTGATGTTTAGGCCGGGAAATCATTTGTCGCTATACATTTATTGTATTGAATTGGTTTCTCAGCCCATGCTGACCGACCAAGTCATGTGTCAAATTCAATTATTGGCATAAGTAATTTCAGTTTATTAGTCCAGGGAGTTGGAATATTCTAACTCCCTGATTGGTCACTGACCATGAGCAGATGGGCGTTGTGAAGTTGTTCACTTTGTTATTCTTAGTTATGTTACAATTCATTCCCCAAAATGTTTGATTGGTCATCTCATCAATTGATCATTGATTGTGATAAATTATTTGCTTATTCCTTGAGCAGATGATTGAGAGTGCTTTCTGGCATTAGTAATAGAAGGAACTGAAGTCTTCTATTCTGATTGCGATCCTTTGTTATTTTATGAGCACCAGACTTTGTAATATGTTTTTCCCACACATCTCTTTATAAATACACTTATTAGGAGTTGAAAAACAAATTACTGCATTATTTTAATAAAGAAGTTCTTTGATTGTGCTGAATTTGGAAATATAACACATCATATAAAGATGACGAGCTAAGAAGCAATAATCACCCCTTACAAATCCCAAATTTAGTCCACTTCTGTGGACAAATTGTCAACGAATAAATGTTTTAAAAAAATATATATATATTTTTTTATCAGAAGACTAAGAAGGATTTACAAAATATTTGTATGTACAATGAGACTAGAAAATACAATGGATATTCAACTGTAGCCCCCTCCCTTCCCCAAAAAAAAAAAAAAAAGTACAAACATATGCCGGAAACTCTTCTTTCAATTCCCTTTTTATTCATCTTGCCCAAACTTTTTATCGTTTTTATTTTCGTCTCAGTATCGTTCGAGGAAAGCCATGAGGCACATGTTCCTATGAACTACACAACAACTTTTGTCAATATTAAATCCCCCACAAATCAAAAGAATATCGATCAGTCCGTTATAATATAAAGTACTTATGGGTTTATAACAAATGTGATTGGTTACTTACATTTGGACCGGTCTATAAGCACACCTTGGGGGTGTAATAATTACTTTGTTAAAGTTTGTTGGTATGGTAAGTGACAGACTTGGAAAGCTGCCAGCAGTGATTCACCAGGATTAAAACATGAACCTGAACTGTGCGCATGTACGTATGTTTATGCAAATAGGTTCGTGTATGGGTGATTTTATGATAATATGTAAGTTCAATTACGTTAAATTCCTATGCAGTTCAGTTGTTTTGATCGGAATTTATTGTGCGTAATGTATGTTATGTGTGTAAATCAGCAGATGACATAAATAGAGCAGATTAAAAGGAGATCTGTTTTAACACCGAATTAACCGATTTGAACTTTTGAGTGCCGGGCGGAAGAGTGAATCTTAGAGCCGAGTGCTGGGCGGAAATTGCGAGTCCTGGGCGGGACCGCCTAGCATAGCTAGAACCCTGGTGGACAGGTGGATGTAAGGATGATTTTTGTGATATTGATGTTCATTAAGACATTCCAAATTTTGTCAGGATTTAAATTTACTTCACTTCTGATTTAGAATTTATTCTTAGTCACTTATATCATTCATGTTATTTGTATTGAAAGGAGGCCAGATGATTTTCAAAAATTGTCACTCATTAATTGTTTTGCTCCTTCAAGTTTCAAACAGTCAGACCCGACCTGATAAATAAGCAAATCGGGTCAGACTTTTCCTCTTTATTTTCTTCATTCTGAAAACCACAAGTATTTAGGATTAAATTTCCCTTATCAATGGCTCCATTGTATATGTTTTCCTGTTAGTCCTGAGTTGTTGTGGAAGTTGGTGTTGAGTATCATAAATAGCAACGGATGAAGTTATTGTGTGGTTGTGGTTATTGTAATTGATATGAGTGGTCTCATTATTTGATACAGTAAGTTTGTGGTTGTGATTTGCTGGAACAATTTTTAAGGAAAAGGACAAGTCACAAAAATTGGGCAATCGAAAAATTATTAAGAACAAATATCCTATATAACTGACAAACTGGCTGATGTCCTCCAATGGGGCTTAGTAAACTGAAGATTAGGAAGGAATCCTTATAATCACGTCAACATTTTAGGGTTGCTGTATAACTAAGGTATAGTACATAGGAATAGCTTGCATTGAAAAAGAATGTGCTTTGATCAACTCGTATGAAAAGGAACTAAGCTATGTTCAAATTATTTACTCAAGAAATTGCTACTCTTCATTGCAGGACGAGGATTTGGTGAATATCCATTTCAAGAATCACAATATTGTGCCAATGAATAGGCCCCTATTGTAGTCTGTGCAACTTTAGATTTAGCTCAAGTTTTATGGAAACCAATCAAGAGGTTTGTTATTCATATGGTTTTTGATGGTTAAAATCTTTTTGTAGACCTTTTAGATATTTTCATATTCTGTTGTTCTTAGAAAGGGAATATTGAGGAGGAATATTATGTAAAACACTTTCGAATTAAAGCTTATCAATTTGTCATGAGTTTTCAGTTAAGCAAATTAATAGTTTACAGTTGCCCAACATAATAACTTCCTTTCAACTGCGTGACAGCCTCAACCCTTTATCAGTATTTGCAAATTCATAAATGTTGTGCTTTTATTTCCTCCTATGTTCCAATTTACTTCATGTTCTTCATCTACATATTGTATACTTTCTATAATCTTTTATGTATACATGCTTGCATTGTTTAGCTCAGTGAAAATAAAACAAGATGGCTATCCACGGATCGGAGTTGATGACCTATCGCCTCGCCTCTTCCGTGTCTCATTTTTAAGACTTTCAAATGTTCAACTGCTTTCTATGAAGCATGATATAAAACGCATCATTTCAAATCAAATAGGCTTTGCTCGAAAGCAGAGGCGTATGAAGCGAAGTGTTAATCTTTCTGGTTGCATGCTTCTTTCCTTGAAATAAAAATAAGTTATTTCTAAAAAAAATTGTAGAAATGACGAAACATTACAGAATCCGCCTCTTGAACAAGACTCCATCCTAGTTTTCTGTGCCTGTGGTATTCTAGTAATCGCATGAACGATTACGTGACATTGACAAGCAGTCACTGAAAAGTGTCGAGTTCCCTATTTCATTTCCACGTTACTCCACCCCGTATTATAACACAGTTTGTTGTCAAATGATTGCGTAATACATGCATCACCTCGTTGCGAGAATATCCTTAAAACGGGATGAAAATGACAGATGCACTTTCATCCCGTCTGTGTTTCAAGGGGCGCTTTCTTCAAATGAATTGTACAATATTGAGGGAAAATTACTCATATTATCCTCTCAGAATTTTCTCTTGTATTTACATAATCATTATCTGTCTACAAAATAATAAAACGTTTATCTTAGAGACATGAAATTATTCCTAAACAATTGCAATAAATAAATAAAAGAGGGCGCCGTTGAACATTAATACAATGTTCTAAACTTGATACAATAAAGCTCAAGTTAGAAATTGAAAATGATAAACGATTGGATGTTTGGTTTGGTGGGAAATCTCGTTGGATTAATGTGGAAAACTGACTTTAGATTGATTAATATTCTTCTCGTAGAGCTAAAATATGGTGGAATGATCGTGGGCGAAAATGAACATGCGTGATATAATTAACACAGCCTCGACATCAACTAAAACATGAAAAAATATAGCAGGTAGAAACAGTTCGAATGTCTACCGTACCTACTGTGGTGTAGCGGTTATCATACATGTCTACAGACCACGAGGCCCTGGGCTCAAGCCTGGGTTGGGTAGACACGCCAGTGCACCACAACTGGTTATCAAGGGCCGTGGACATTGACTTGGTTGTTGATGTTATGTCTGTCCGTCCGGGTCGTATTAAGCGTTTTGTGATACCATTGTTACTATCATAACCGAATACGCGGGCGACGACCTTGTCATTGTAAATGTGTGTTCACTCGTCGTCGTCGCAAACAGTTCGAACGAACTTGCCGTATCCGATGTATTAAACGCCCTGCTGTAATAAGCGCCTACCCAACATTTTTTGACTGATAAGATCATTTATTTGATTAATTTTAAATAAGTTGTAATACATTATTTTGCATCATGTGACGTTGAAGCTGTTTTGTGGTGCTTGTGGTGGAGTTAGTATACTGGTATATAGAACCAGTACACACAATGCAATTTAAATAGCATACTGTATAATCTGCCCTGGAACATGGACACTTATTAGGAAGAAACTCTGGACCTAAAAAATGACACAAGTCTTCATAAGCTCTCCTGGCGCTTGTAACGTCGTGTTTGGTAATTGTACAACACTGAGAATGGCACACAGTTTTATTACAATGAATCAACCATTTTACAACATTTTGTATTTTCAAACTGACATCACATCAAGCCTATGAATTTCCTTTTGTTAACTCATTGATTTTCAATCCTCCACCAACATTAATAGAATGGAAGCAGTTGGATATGGCCAGTACATTTTGAGTAACCATCATACCCTTTATTAAAATTTGGCATGAACAAAAGATTTTCGATGACTACAATTTTGGACAGAAATAAAGAATGACATTCAGTGGCGGCACCAGGATTTTGGTTGTGGAGGCAAAAGAGGGGCAATTTTGTCTCATGGGGGAAGGGGGGGGGGGCAAAAGCCTATCAATCGGAAGAGATTGATCTTGTGTGTGTGGAAATGATCTTGTGTGTGTGTGTGGGGGGGGGAGGCCCCGTAGCACCGACATAGATAACATTCAATACTTTGAGCTATCCCTTCTTTCATACATCACAACTTTTCCAAACTTTAAAACTGATTTTTTTTAAGGAAATTTTACTTGTGGGCCAATTGATTGAAAAAATAAGAAAAAATGAAATGCTATCGGTATACAGTGAATCCAAAGCAATGCATGGGTGGGGGGATCTGTGAGAGAATGATGCTCCACATTTTCTATAAGAGCACTAGACCAAAAAGTGAGGGAGGGCGTATCTGTTGGGGGTCCTCTCCAAAATTGAATGCTTATATAGCACGCAATGGTATAACAATTTTCTGGTTAATATGAATATTCTAGTGACCTTCGCCTTGATGTGGTCTGTGGGCTATGGAGGCATGAAATTTTTCATTCTGTTGTGGATAATATATCTGTGAAATTTGCAAAAATAAGGCCCTTACTTTTCGGTCTAGTGTTCCTCTGATAAGAAAATAATAACAGAAGTTGGATTGAAGTATCCCTGAAAACTAAATTTGTCTCTCAAAATCATATAAAAATTGCTAATGAACTTTTCATTTTGCTCGTTAAGGCGTAGTGGAAAAATGCAGGTTGGCCAACCAGTACCACAACTTTTGAAAAAGTGGTGGGCCAAATGAAGTAACTGCTAGGCGAAATGAAGTAATTGGTGGGCCAAATAAAGTGATTGGTAAGCCAAATGAAGTGATTGGTGGGCCAAATGAAGTGATTGGTGGGCCAAATGAAGTAATTGGTGGGCTAAATGAAGTGATTGGTGGGCCAAATAAAGTGATTGGTAAGCCAAATGAAGTGATTGGTGGGCCAAATGAAGTAACTGCTGGGCTAAATGAAGTGATTGGTGGGCCAAATGAAGTGATTGGTGGGCCAAATGAAGTAACTGCTGGGCTAAATGAAGTGATTGGTGGGCCAAATAAAGTGATTGGTGGGCCAAATGAAGTGATTGGTGGGCCAAATGAAGTAACTGCTGGGCTAAATGAAGTGATTGGTGGGCCAAATAAAGTGATTGGTGGGCCAAATGAAGTGATTGGTGGGCCAAATGAAGTGATTGGTGGGCTAAATGAAGTGATTGGTGGGCCAAATGAAGTAACTGCTGGGCTAAATGAAGTGATTGGTGGGCCAAATGAAGTGATTGGTGGGCCAAGTGAAGTGATTGGTGGGCCAAATGAAGTAACTGCTGGGCTAAATGAAGTGATTGGTGGGCCAAATAAAGTGATTGGTAAGCCAAATGAAGTGATTGGTGGGCCAAATGAAGTAACTGCTGGGCTAAATGAAGTGATTGGTGGGCCAAATGAAGTGATTGGTGGGCCAAATGAAGTAACTGCTGGGCTAAATGAAGTGATTGGTGGGCCAAATGAAGTGATTGGTGGGCCAAATGAAGTGATTGGTGGGCCAAATGAAGTGATTGGTGGGCCAAATGAAGTGTTTGGTGGGCCAATTGAAGTGATTGGTGGGCCAATTGAAGTGATTGGTGGGCCAAATGGACCTACCTGTTTATATACTTTTAAAGTCAATTTTCAAAAGGTGGAAAATTTAAGAGATTGGTTTTATTGCTTGGAATATGAAATGATTATTTTCAGTCATTTTCTCTTCTCACTTACATTTATTTCTTTGATAAAATGAGACTATTCATAAATTGGAAAAATGGCTACATACATGTAATACATACATGTATATGGATTTAAGATACACGATTTAAGATTCTACCATAGGAAAACAAGTGAACCATATTCATAAAGCCTGTAATGCAATAATAGGGTGAAATTTCATATTTCAATTAAAATTAAAGTATTTGTTTAATTCTTTTATTTCATATGACATACACAAACTTGATTGCAGAACTATAATGCTACTAATTTGTGTTAATTCAAGCTTTTGCAGATGCAGTATAATTTGAGACACAATTTTGTAATCCAAAATCTTCTACCTGAATATATACTTTAGTGTATACAATACTACAGCTTACTGTAACATTACAGTGACTTAGTGAATACATAAATATTGTTTTCAACAAACGTCTATTAGATGCTATTTTCAAATCCAGGTGCCAATCAGGGGACCAATAGGGGACAGTTCCCTCTACCTATTCATTCACACACACACACACAACTCAGGAAACAAAATTGTTCTTAATACATTTCTGGTCAAAATCCACAATGAAATGACTAAAAGGACACAAGAAATATTTCAGCCAAGATTCTTGCTTTAAAACTTACTGGGATGGAAACCTGAAAATACTTATGTCTGAGACTGGCCAATCTCACTTTCATCCACATTCATAAAGATAAAAAACAGCAATTTGCTTTGATCTTTTTCATATTTTCCCCACATCCATAACTTAAAAGCTTCTTAAATCTTTGTTGGGATAACAGTTCCATGGTGGCTACTTAAGACATTTGCATTACGATGTAGACGGATAGAAGAATTCTAGCAAAAATGTGTTTCTACAGCAACAACATCTGCTTAAAAAGTGTGTTTTCATTTAGCACATGTTGATCACCTTCTTTCTCCTTGCATGCATCTTGTTTGTCTCAAATATGTATGAGACCACCCATTAACCAATTAGATATCAGTTATTACACAAACCTACACATGAATTTGTATTAATGATATGTACAATGTGAGATGTTAGATAATTTTTGAGGTAGGAAGGAAAGGAAACAAGGGGGAGAATTTAAGAGAAACTTAAGACCAAAAAGACAGAAAGCCTTCTCTTGGGAGAGGAGGATCAATGATGGGCTTTGTTAAGTGACTGGAGGGGTCACCTGTTTTATAAGTTTTTTGGGGAGTTTTTTCTGTAGAACCATCTCCCAATGCAGTCACCATCAAATGCTTATCAGGAAGAAATTTAAAAAGATGCAATTTTAATTATGATTATTATGCTGCCCCTGCTCTATGTCACTGATACTTCCTTTGTTCAACTAACATTGTTATTGTATCTGCTTATACAAAATACACTTATTGTCAAATGGAGATGACTTGAATAAATGTATCAGAATTTGAAATTAAAGTAATTGTGTCTGATGTGTATTTTTACACTATAGACAATATTTACACTGCAAAAAATATTCTCCTCACTAAGTGATTATCTCTCAAGTCAAATCAAGTTTTTATACATATAATCATTGCAATGAAAAACAATTTTTTGCACCTTGTTTGGTGTGTAATGTACAGCCTTAGATCATAGTAGCAAAACTGTGATTCATCAGACCCATGAGTATATGGCAAAGCGCTTCACACTCAAATCTGCCATTGAAGATCTTTCTGTACACATTGCTGTCATGCATATGTGAGCTGATATCAGTTGGTTTGCCTCATTTTCTCAGATATATCACCTCTGCCATTCTCTTCAGATGCGTATGACCTAATCTTTGACCTCTGACATGCAGTGAATCTTCTCCTGTGTGTTGTCTCATACTTTTTCCATATTCACCAATCTAAAAAACACCACTTAAGGAAACAAAACATTTCAATGGTCATGATATATTCATTTATACAGCACTGTTTTGTTAAAACCTCAAAACGTTTATTTGCCGATATCTCACAAACTAAAAGCTTTCTAAAGTCCCCAGGGATTATTCTCAACCACGAAGCCATCGGGGCGCCCCATTCGTTTCTCAACCACGTAGCCATCACGGCGGCGCCGTAGTCGTTTCTCAACCACATCGCTATCATGGCGGAGCCGCAGTCGTTTATCAATCAGGTAGCCATCACGGCGCCGCAGTCGTTTATCAACCACGTAGCCATCACGACGGCGACGCAGTCATTTCTCAACCACGTAGCCATCACGTCGGCGCCACAGTCATTTCTCAACCACATAGCCATCACGGCGGCGCCGCAATAGTTTCTTAACCACGTAGCCATCACAGCCCTGCATTCGTTATAAACCACGTTGCCTTTACGGCGGCGACGCAGTCATTTCTCAACCACGTAGCCATCACGGCGGTGCCGCAGTCGTTTCTCAACCACATAGCCATCACGACGTCGCCGTGGTCGTTTCTCAACCACGTCGCAATCATGGCGGAGCCACAGCCGTTTCTTAACCACGTAGCCATCATGGCAGCATCGCAGTCGTTTATCAACCGCGTAGCCATCACAGCGGCGGTGCAGTCGTTTCCCAACCACGTAGCTATCACGGCGGCGCCCAGTAGTTTCTCAAGCACGTAGCCTGCGCAGTCGTTTCTTAACCATGTAACCATCATGGCGGCACCGCAGTCGTTTCTAAACTACGTAGCAATCAGAGCGCGGCGCAGTCGTTTCTCAACCACGTAGCCATCATGGCGGGCCGCAGTAGTTTCTCAACCACGTAGCCATCACGGCGACACCGCAGTCGTTTCTCAACCACGTAGTCATCACGGCGCCGCAGTCGAATCTCAAACACGTAGCCATCACGGCGCCGCAGTCCTTTCTCAACCACGTAGCCATCACGGCATTCTTAATACTGAGCACCAAGCGAGAGGGCAGCAGGTCCCATCTTTAAAGTCCAAGCCGGGAAACGAACCCACAACCAACTGGCTTTCAAAATATATTATCTTTCTTACCTGGAATACAAAAACTCAGAAACATTTTACCTTAGGACACTCTTTACCTTTTCTACTTTTAAAGGTCTACGGATGTATTGCAATTTTCTATATTGGTTGAGTGAATTAAAATCTGAGCAGATCAGTTTTTACATTTTGAAAGAAAGTTATTACAGTTATGGCTGATAAGGTTTTGAATTATAGCAGATTAAAGGTTGATAAGTTCTTAATTTATGTTAAATTTGTGATGTATGACTGAGCAGAGAGTCCAAATTTTGATATGATTATCCAAAATTCTTTGTTACTGAAAATGATGCGAAAGTCTCTTATTCCTGCTAGAACTTTAAATAGGGGCATCACAAAGACTTAAAACAATTGGTCAGGATTTGCTGCACCAAAAGACTTATGATAGACATTTAACAAACAAAGGGTTTACAAAAAAAAAAACACGGTCACCCAGCTAAATTTGCATAAAATATGCAAATTGATGCATGAGATTACAAAATACTGCAAACTGATCATGCTTAACTGATTTGTTTGTTTTGTTTGTTTGATGAAGTCTTAACGGCACCACGACAACGAGGGTCAAATTGTGCCTGAGAGGTCAGATCATTTTAGAGGTAGGAAGAAAAGAAAACAGAGAGAGAATGAGAGAAATTCAAGAACAAAAGTCAGAAAGCTGTGATCGAGAGAGGAGGTGCATGGGTGAAACAAAACAAAATAGGGAGGGGGTGGAAGAGGAGAATTAAATATGGTTGTAGAGGGAAGCATGATGAAGGAAGGAGATAATTTTATCCGGAGGATTTTTTTGAAAGAACTTAGCAATTGAGTTGTGGGGAGCGAGGGAAGCTCTGGGAAGGTTGTACAGGGGCAAGCAAGGAGAACGTGATGGATAGTGAGGATGCAGAGGCAATTGTTACAGAGGGGTTGGGGGAACCAATAAGGAGGTGGGAGTGACTGATTTGTAGGAATTATTTTTGCTAACTAAAATGGTGTTTTTTGTTAATGTTAATTCTGCATGTCCATACACCTTTAAACTTCGCATCACTACTGCCCTTTCCTATCCTTTCAATACCCAGCACCAGCTGTTCCATGCGACCTTTCATCAGAATTCACCAACATTCTAAAGGGTGACACAGATTGCGCAATGACACTATAATTTAGTAAGTGGGTGGTGCAGTTCGAGAAAATTATACGATGATGATACGGTGACTCATGCTGACCTGCTGATGCAAATCAACATGAATCACATGACTACGCCCTACTACGCGTATTTCTTCAAATATAATTGTTTTCAAGAACATTTTCAAGGTTTCAACAATTTATGATTAACTGTGTCTTATTCTCTTACATGGAGAATTACCGTGCCTGCCTTCATTCATTCAGTGTGTGGATAATTAATAGTCAACTTGAATTTTTGTTGACTGCTGTTTCAAGGGCGCCAGGGCAGGTGGGACATATGCCCCACAATATTTTTGCCGATCATAGTTTTTTCTTAAATAATCATTAATCAAGATTAGATTAAAGAGGCAAGATTAAATCATTGTATGATTTTCAATGTTCATATAGACAAATTAAAAAATTGCAAACGAATTTAGTTCGGCAATTAACTCAAGAATGTAAACATTTGCCATATGCAGAAAAATGACATTAAGCGGTTTTAGGATGTATGTCAATTGATTTAAGCCTCATGCCTTCCCAGTGTCGTAACTAACAGAGGTGCATGGGAGGGGGGTGGGCAATTTCCCCGCCAAGCCTCAATCACAGTTTTGTCGGAAAATGTAATCCCTTGTCAGAAAATATGGTATTCTCAGCAAAATATGAACCTTAAGATCAGAATAAGCAACTATTTTGCAGTGTAGGCCCACATTTTTATTGTCGATTACCAACTGACAAACCAGGGAATGATTGAGAGAGACACGGGAACTAAAAACCAGAAAGCTGGGATCGAGAGAGGATGTGCATGGGTGAAAAAAAGTGGCAAAAGTAGAGAGAGGGAGGTGGGAGAGGAGGACTAATTATGGTTGTAGAGGAAAGCATGATGAAGGAAGGAGAATTTTAATCAGAGGCTTTTTCTGGAATAGCTTGGCTATTGAGTTGTGGGGATCGAGGGAAGCTCTAAGAAGGTTGCACAGGGTGCAAGCAAGGAGAACGTGATGGACTGTGAGGGTGCAATGGCAATTGTTGAAGAGGGGTGGGGGAGCCAATAAGGAGGTGGGTGTGACCTATTCTAAGGCGGGTAATGTAAACGTTGTCACACAGAGGTTGTGGATGATGGGTTTATCGGAATGGTGTGCTGGATGATGTGGAGTTTGTTATCAATTTGGGAGTCCCATGAGTTTTGCAAGCGATCACGAACAAGGAAAGCAATAAGCGGTTTGATCATGTCAGAAAGGGTTTTGGGAAATGGGGTAGGGGAGGTTGGGGGCAAGCTTAGTGGCTGCATCAGCCCTGTCATTGCCAGGGATGCCAACATGGCTGGGTATCCAGAAGAAAAGAATACTTTTCCTGCAGAGGGGGTTGAAAGGAGTTTACAATGAAGGTGAGATGTGGGGTTATCCCATTTAAGATTGAGTAAAAAAGTAAGGACAGCCTTGGAGTCAGAGAAGTTGGAAAAGTGGCTGAGCGGGGAGTACTCAATAAAGTTGAGGACGAACAAACAATGCCATGCCACTGTTATTCCTTGTCTTCAGTGCAACATCCTTGGCTGAAATTTGCTGAACCACTCTACAGACATACCTGAAAAAGACTAAAATGGGTACAGATTTCTTATTTTCCATGGCTGGAGGAAGGGGGAAGGGGAGGGAGGGGGAGACTGGTAACTTTCCATCAAACATTGCTGCTAATTGAAAAATCTTCAATTTTTGGGAAATCTCTTTTTTAATCTGTCAATTTGGGGGAAAGTTCCTTCATTTTCAGGAAAATTTCTACAATGGTCTAAAATCCATGGCTTTTTAAGGCAAAAATAAAGTATATGTAGGTTCATTTTCTGGAAATTTTCATCAAACTTTGGGAAATTTTCTTCAACATTGGGGACATTTTCTGAAATATGATGAAAATTTCTGCAATTTTTGGGAAAATTCCTGCAATATTGGGGAAATTTCCTTCAATTTTCAGGACATCATACCAAAATTTCCATCAATTTTACCACATTTTCTTTCAATTGTACCAATTTGATTTTACTCCCAATTTTACTTCCCAACCCGGAAGAAAGCATGCAAACCGGAAAGTGAAATCTTCCAATGGGACATTCTAGTAACGCCACTGTGTCTGTTATTATAATAAGTCACAATTATAATTCTACCTCAGCTGATGTCAAAAGGTCAAAGTCTATGATCGCAATATGTTATATAAAGCGATGGTTTTCTTAAAAAAAAATGCACAGTATTAATTAAGGATTTGTAAGTGCCAAAAGCCGCGAGATAGCATTTCTTGGAACCAATTCTCAACAAATAATCCCACAAGCATTTTCAAAAGGATACGGCTTCAACTGTTCCGCAAAGTTTCTCATATCATCTGCAACATTCTCGGATCCAGACGGGGCGACAACACTCAACTCTACAAGCTTTGATGTTGATAAAGGCTCGAGGCTGCTTGCATCTGTCACTCCAGGTTTCTGCATCTGCACGGAAATCATTGCAAGGTTCATCATTACCAAATCTATTCAGATTCTTGCTTATATCGATACCTGTGATTGAAAAAAAAATGATTGATACCAATACAAAGCAGGGCCCGACACCCTAAGGAAGAGGGAGGGGGCGGGGGGGGGGGGCAGGAGGGGGGGGGCATGGTTTGAAATCTGTGTCGGGGCCCTGCAAAGGAACATTTAGTTATTCCTACGCTCATTGCTGACCTTCGGGAATGTGACTTGGTAAAGTGCCACATTTCCTAAGGCACAACATTAATGAGGTAGAGTGGACAGTGTCTTTTCTTTTTTGCCACCTATATCACACTCCCTAAATAACTGCTTGTACATGACAAAAGTTTTCAAGTTTCTGTCCAAGCCTGGGATCGAACCCGAGACCATCAGCATGAAAGTCCAATTGTTTACAACTGAGCAAACCTGCCTTCCCTTACATGTGGAACGATTAATAAACTGTGATTGGTCGAAAGGTGTCAGCTGACCATTTATCTTGTAAAATTTGCTTAAAAAAGAAAATAAATTTGCTACAATGTTTCAGTTTATTTCTGATAAATGAGGCTTGTTTTTTACCATTGGTAATACACCAAAGGGTGAAAGGAATATTCTCATGATTTTTTTTCTTTAAAATCAATTTTCTTAACTTTCCTTTCCTCCCTCTTCTGTTCCTACAGTTTTGGTTTATATGAATGCTACGACAATACAATTTTCAATAAAAAAAGTCAAATTAAAGAAAATATCGACATAAATATGCAAATTTTAGGCAAAATTAGGCCAATATTTTGAGCTCGTATTTTTCTTGTGAATAATGAAAATGGAGGGTTTTTCTCAACATAAGTAGATTGTTTGTGAAATTTCCTTTCCATGAATACCAGTCTAATTGTTGTTTTTTTCTTAAAGCAAAATACGCAAAAACAATGAAAAAAATTAAAATTCACCCCAGTGTTTACACACGAAAAACCAATCCATGTATCCGCTTCGGGTTTCGAACATGGGGCATTTACATGAACTTCCTGAACACTAACCACTGTACTACACTGGTTATTTTTCAGTAGCAAATCGTTTTTTCATTGAATTTTGTGCATTTTTTTTTAATTTTCTCTATTCCAACCCATTATTTCTCAAAATTCTTCAACATAACTCCCATCAAAAAGTTACATTTTCTGAAAAAAAATATTCAGGCTCTTTCAAATGATACCAGGATCACTGCTGTGGGTCTATTTGATGAAGCTAAATACAAAATAATCTTTTGAAAGGTACATGTTCAAACCGGTCGTGCCCGTGCTACGCTCAGGTAGTGCTGAAGCGGTTAAAGCGGCAAATTGGTGAAACAACCAAGTAGATGTCTTATTCCGTTTAGTAGGAGTTATTACAATTCAAAGGTTCCACCAGTGTGTTGAAAAGTGACCCCGCAGTGTAAACTGTGATGTCATAAAAACAGACCCAAGAAAATAATTATGTGTTTCTTGAAAATGGATTGTCCCTTTCCCTTCTTTTCAATTATTGGAGGCATTATCATTTTAATATTGAGATGTGGTATAACACGAACCTCACTTCCTGTCCATTTTCCCATGCACCTTAATTCTAAATCACAGAAAAATACGTTTTCATTTGACAGAATTATCTTGAGTGTGCAATTATACACTGACCACTGCAAGGCCACTTTTTAACACACTGATAAAACCTTCACAATGCATTAACTCCTGAATGGAATAAAATATCAACATGGCTTTTTTCCACCAATTTATTTCTTAAATAGTCCTCTTTTATAGAAATGAAAATGAAAATTACAACTAACTTTTCCTTTAATTCACATGTATATCATGACAATCATTGCAGGGTTAACCTATATTTATCATGTTTGTTTGTTTGTTTGTTTGATGAGAGCTTAATGGCACCACGACAGCGAGGGTCAAATTGTGCCTGAGAGGTTATATCATTCCAGAGGTAGAAAGGAAAGAAAACAGATAAAAAGTTTGAGAGAAACACGAGAACTAAAAGCCAGAAAGCTGGGATCGAGAGAGGTGCATTGGTGAAAAAAAAGTAGAGAGAGGGGGATGGGAGAGGAGGACTTAAAATGGTTGTAGAGGAAAGCATGATGAAGGAAGGAGATAATTATATTCGGAATTTATTATGTATTGTGATGGATAAACCATAGAAGCTTGGGTACTGGATTGAAAGGATCCAAGAGGTGAAGAGTGCACCCATCGGTATCCAGTAAAGCAGCTTCATGGCTATAATCCATAAAACACAAATTTCATTTGAGTTTCACCATGCCCATTTACATATTTTTGATAAATATAATTTCATACCTAAAATATGAAGAAAACAATTAGGTTTTGTTAACTAATTATGAATAATACAAACAGCTAATGCCCCTTAGATACTGTTACACAGTAGCAAAGTGTCACAGATTAAACATGGGTCATCTGACAAAATCAGATTCTGGTATTCTCACTGAATAAACATAAGATAAACACTCTTGAACACTGAACTGAAACACTCACTTTATATATTTTAGAGACGGTCACTTTCATCCTTCCTTTCCGAAACATCTGACCATCCGCTACAAACTCATAGTCCAATCTGAAAGAAAATGAAATCAAAGAAACTTTGCTTGGTTCGGGTTTGATGGCACCTCAACAGCATTGGTGAAAATGTGCCAGAGAGGTTGAAATTAGAACAACACAAACTGAAACATTAGGTTTGCTCATGTGTGTAGTGGGCAGAGGTGTAGGAAAGTGGGGAAAGTGGAGTAGGAAACAGGGAAAAGAAGTGTAGAAAAGGGGGGAAAGAGGAGTAGCAAACGGGGGAAAGAGGAGTAGCAAGCGGGGAAAAGAGGTGTAGGAAAGGGGGAAAGAGGTGTTGGAAAGAGGTGTAGGAAAGTGGGAAAAGAGGAGTTGGAAGCGGGGAAAGAGGTGTAGGAAAGGGGGAAAGAGGTGTAAGAAAGGGGGAAAGAGGTGTTGGAAAGAGGTGTAGGAAAGTGGAAAAAGAGGTTTGGAACAGGGAAAGAGGTGTAAGAAAGGGGGAAAGAGGTGTAGAAATGGGGGAAAAGAGGTGTAGGAAAGAGGTGTAGGAAATGAGGAAAGAGGTGTAGGAAAGAATTAAAGAGGTTTAGGAACAGGGAAAGAGGTGTAAGAAAGGAGGAAAGAGGTGTAGGAAATGGGGAAAGAGGAATAAGAAAGAGGAAAAGAGGTGTAGGAAAGGTGTGGGAAAGAGGTGTAGGAAAGAGGGAAAAAGGAGTAGAAAAGGGGGAAAGAGGTGAAGGAAAGGGTGAAAGAGGCATAGGAAAGAGGTGTGGGAAAGAGGTGTAGGAAAGAGGAAAAGAGGAGTAGAAAATGGGGGAAAGAGGTGTAAGAAAGGGGGAAAGAGGTGTAGGAAAAGGGAAAAGAGGAGTAGGAAATAGGGAAAGCTGTGTAGGAAGAGGGAGAGAGGTGTAGGAAAGGAGGAAAGAGGTGTAGGAAAGAGGGAAAGGGGTGTAGGGAAGGGGAAAAGTGTAGGAAAGAGGAGGTGTAGGAAAGGGGAAAAAGGTGTAGTAAAGGGGTGTAGGAAAGGGAAAAGGAAAGTACAAAAGGGGAAAGGGATGTAGGAAAGGGGAAAAGGAGTGTAGGAAAGGAGAAAGAGGTGTAGGAAAGGGGAAAAAGAGGTGTAGGAAAGGGGAAAGAGGTATGGGAAAGGGGGAAAGAGGGTGAACTGCACTTCCCCTCTCCCCCGGAGCAGATTTTCCTTCCTCTGATTGATTTCTTTTCAATCTGTTTGGAAATTATGGTAAAATTGGCAATATTTCCTGAAAATTTAGAAAAATTCCATGAAATGAAGACAATTCTCTGAAAAAAGGAACTTTTCAAATAGAGAAAACTTCTCAAAATTACAGAGATTTTCCCATTAGCAACAATGTTTGCTAAACTTAATTTACCAGTGCAAATGTTCTGCTTTTTTGCTTTCACCTGGAAGCTGTCTAATAAAACAATGTTATCTCCATATGTCTACTGATGTAATGGAGATCACCCTTATTTCATATGAAAGAATTGAAATAAAAAATCTCCTGACCAAGTTTCAACTCAGAAAGCAACCTAACATATTTTTTGTAATTATTAAAGACATTAATTCTACCACTATGGGAGCAGCCATATTGTTTTTAAAACATGCAGACGATGATGTCATCAACAACAGGCTGTTGAAATGTTATATATTTCTTTAAAATCTATCTTAAGTTTTCTGGCTTATGAAAAATTGCTTTCCTTGTGTAGCTTGCCCAAGACATCTTTGTATAATACCACAACAGGCTATTACAAGTTTTTGTCACAACATTCTGAAACAATCTTTCAATAGAAAATTGTTACTGCATTGCATTGTTGTGCTGGGTATTAAAATAAAGTAATGTTTGACTTTTATAATTGAGCAAAATGACAGCCTCTATGTGTCAACTTTAAATGTGAACAACTCCAGATTAGCATTTGACTTGCTGTTTTGGTAGTTGGTTTATTTTTCAATTCCCTATTAATTGCAAAGAGGATTATATCAGACTAAATGTCTCCTTTAAGTTTCAAATTTGGCACAGAGCTGTAATACAGACTTTACAGAATGATGCAAACATTTATTCTTACTTGAATCCAATCTCCGAGAGGAATGCAGGCAACGTATTGGACGTTGAACAATCAATGTAGCCCCGCACTGATACGTGTCTCATCTTGTCGCTTAAGTCTGTTCCTCCGAGATACCTCAGTTGCCTGACAGAAGATAAGATACAAAAAATGTAATGAGATATTAATACAAGCAACATTACTTTAAGCGTAACTATTTTTAAAGGTGAGGAATTGACCCACTTGCCCCAAAAACTCCCCTTGCAGTGTTTTATAAAATGCACCATGAAATGCAGTGACTTAGTGGTAGAGAGACTATTAACTTGTTTGTTTGTTTGATGAGGGCTTAACGGCACCACGACAGCGAGAGTCAAATTGTGCCCGAGAGGTTAGATCATTCCAGAGGTAGAAATAAATCAAAATAGGAGGAGTCTGAGAGAGACACTGGAACTAAAAACCAGGAGATTGAATCGAGAGAGGAAGTACATGGGTGAAAAAGAAGGGGCAAAAGTAGAGAGAGGGGGTGGGAAAGGAGGACTAACTATGGTTGTAGAGGGAAGCATGATGAAGGAAGGAGATAATCTTATCCGGAGGGTTTATTCTGGAAAAACTCGGCTATTCAGTTGTGGGGAGTGAGGGAAGCTCTGGCAAGGTTGTACAGGGGGTAGGCAAGGAGGACGTGGTGGACTGTAAGGGTGCAATGGCAATTGTTGCAGAGGGGTGGGAGTGAGTAAGGTGGGTGTGACCTATTCTAAGGTGGGTATTGTAGTTGTCGACACGGGAGAGATTGTGGATGGTGGGTTTGATCAGAATGGTGGGCTGGATGACGTGGAGTTTGTTATCAATTTGGAAGTCCCATGAGGTTTGCCAGTGGTCAAGAACAAAAACAAGGGAAGTGATAAGCGTTTTGACACTTGTACACACTAAAGGTCCTGGTTCCCAATCCATTTCTGTGTTGTGTAGTCGAGCGAGACACTTTACTCCACTTGCTCCAGTCCACTCAGCTATCAAATGATTGAGACATTAACCTGTGAGGTACGCCACTATAAATATCATTACACAGAACCCTAGACGCTGTACAGTTTTTCATGTACAGTAATCCCTCACTTATATTATCTGAACCAGTTAAGACCCAAAGTACTTTGAATAAAAGTCAAGTTAAATCCATCCGAGCCATTAGGCTCATAGGGTCGGTACTCATTCCCAGTTTCCATGGCGCAAGCGAATGAGAGTAAATGGCTCACCCTGGCCAGTCCATCACAGGTTAACTCCCCAGCAGCGCTGGTATTCAGTTTACAGCTGAGTGAACTCAAGCAAGTAGAGTAAATGCCTTGCTCAAGGATACAATGCAATGCTCGTGGTGGGAATCGAACCCAGTACCTTTCGAATACAAGCTTTGACTCTTTAACCACTGAGCCATTGCACCTCTAAAGTACTTTGAATAATGTGACCATTTTTAAAACTTCCTCTACGTTCAGGTTTGGTTTGTTGATGTTTAATGGCACCGGGACAGTCAGAGTCAAATGTGCCAAAAGGGTATTAATAAATTATGGTGTAAGAGTTAGGATAGTGAGGAGATGGAAGGTTTGTAAGGGAGATAAGGGGGAAAAGCAGAAGAAAAAAAACTGTTGGTGAAAAGAAAGGGGTATGTAAGGTTAGGTGTAGAAAGGGAGGAAAGGGGGAGTTAAATGCGGTGGAAAGGTTGTTGCTGCGGAGGAAGTTGATGATGTTTGAGGAAGAATTGTTTTCGAAAAGGTCCGAGATTTAGGACAGTGAGCAGAAAAGAGATCTGGAGTTCTGGTATAGGGGACAGGTTACGGAGATATGCTTCATGGAGAGATAGGTGCTACAAGTGGGGCAGAGAAGAGTAGGGGAGCCGGATAAGAGATGGAAGTGAGTGAGAGAGGAGCCTTATTTGCAGTAGGCCTGAATCATGTGGTTTCATGACTTGAATAACCGAGCTGTACATTGGATACAGGTCGAATAGATTACTTTAAAATTAAAACCAATAACAGCAAAGCTTCTTGTTCCTTGAAAGAAGTAGCGACACCTAAGGAACAAAGCCGGGGGTAAGGAACTATTTCATTGGACAGCTATTTAACATCCTTATCTGATGGACGGTGAGTGGCACCTAAACAACGACCAATTCATTCAGAAGTGATTGGGGTGGTGTGATTCAGAAAACGAACCTCTGTACTTGATGCCAGCAAATCATTTTGTTTATTTGTTTGTTTGATAAAGGCTTCACAGCACCACGAAAATGAGGGTCAAATTGTGCCTGAGAGGTCAAATCATTCTACAGGAAGTAAGGAAAGGAAACAGGGGGAGAATGAGAAAAATACAAGAACAAAAAGTCAGAAAGCTGTGATCGAGAGAGGAGGTACATGGGTGAAAAAAACATAGTAGAGAGAGAGGGGGTGGAAGAGGAGAATTAAAAATGGTTGTATGGATATGATTAAGGAAGGAGATAATTTTATCTGGAGGGTTTTTCTGGTAGAACTCAGCAATTGAGTTGTGGGGAGCAAGGGAAGCTCTGGGAAGGTTGTAAAGGGGGCAAGCAAGTGATGGGCTGTGTGTGAGGGTGCAATGGCAAGCAATTGTTGCAGAGGGGTTGGGGGAGCCAATAAGGAGGTGAGAGTGAGTGAGGTGGGTGTGACCTATTTTAAGACGGGTAATATGAACGTTGTCGATACAAGAGAGGTTGTTGATGGTGGGTTTGATCGGAATGGTGGGCTGGATGACGTGGAATTTGTTATCAATTTGGGAGTTCCATGAGGTTTGCCAGCGGTCACAAACAAGGGAAGCGATATGCGGTTTGATGTCAGAAAGGGTTTTGGGAAAAAGGGTAGGGGATTTTGTATACAGTATCTGTGCATAAGTCACAGGTTTGTTCGAATTGAATTAAGGGAAAAATGGCAATATAGTGGTAAATTGCTATTGCATATAGAGTTAATGAAGTAAGTATACTATGCATTTCTTAGTTTATTAATTTTCTTAGTTTATTATTTCATTTTTATTTTTTTAACTTGGACTGAAATTTGTTTTTTAACACAACACTTCAACAAGAATATTTTCTGTTATAAATATTTAAACAAAAATTATACATTCGTTCAAAAAATCTCAAATTTGTCTTTTATTTTAATAACGGAATAAAGTTATGTTACAAGAAACTAATATTGCCAAATTGTACCACAATACTAGGATAGGAACAAAAAGCAATACAAACCATGGCATGGCTGGATGTTCCAGGGAATGTCTCGCTCTCAGAGTTATCTGATTTCCTGGTCCTCCTGAAAACAGGCCAAGAAAAAGAAAACAAGTCTAGTTAAACAAATAATCGGAATTCACACGTCTTTTTTTTTTAGATTGGCTGCTACAGCTCGTGTTATATATCAAAAGTAAAAAAAGAGAAATAATTATAACATTGGTGAATACTAGAATAAAGGAATATTTCCATAGATTTTTCATATATGATAGAGAATTTTTTAGAAACAAAGTGGTGAAAAACTATGTTAATATCTTATTCCATTTAGAAGTTACTAAATTTTAAAGTATTTTTGAAATTGGACAAAAGTGACTGATTGGCAACATCTGTGATGTCATAGAGACAACAACATAACATCTTTTGTACATGTATTTTTTTAAAATGATTTTGATTTTTTTATCATTGTAAATGTGATGTACACCAAAAAAAACACAAAATGTTTTCTTGTCAATTATATATTCCACCCTATCTCTATAATGAACTAAAAATGCCATTCAATAATGTAAAAAAGTGTGTATAAATTTATGGGAAATACATAAGAACTGTGCTGGAATTGCCTTGATGACACCAAGCTGAAGGACATATACTATACGAGGTGTTTTCAAGAACATTTTTCTACTCTTTAAATTGTTATAACTTCAAAAAGGAATAAGATATTAACATAGTTTTTTCACCACTTTGTTTCTACAAATTTTCTCTATCATATATGAAAAAATGAAAATCAAGGGGAATATTCCTTTAAGTATTGATACATGAAAATATCAGTTATTCAGTTATTAAACATCACACATTGTAACTGATTGAATCAAAGAGACATGTAAGTACATTGAACTACTCTAGAAGCTAGACCTTAAGTTGTCATGGGGATTTAGGTTTACATGTTTACTGAATTACTACAGTAAATAGTATTCACTTTATATTTGTAAAAGGCAATTTCACCTCACATGTCACCTAGATCACTGTAAATAAGTAGATTTAATTAGAAAGACAAATGGATCCACACTTTAAAGAGTGTTTTGAAAGTCTCTCACATCCACTTTTCACTATGACAGACACCAACAAATAATATATCCAAAAAAATAACATGTTGCTTTCAAGTTCAGACATGCGAGAGATGATTTATAAAAGTAGCTGAAATTGATCAATTTTCTCATCAAAATAGCTAAGTATTGTCAATTATGCAAAAAAATAGGTGAAATTAGCTTGGAAAATAGCTGCAATCAGTTGAATAGCTGAAGTCTTAAATGCTGAAATTGAATAGCTAAGTACAGTATTGTCAATATTGCAGAAAATAATTGAAATTGGCCAAATAGCTGAAGTCTCACATGCTGAAATTGATTAATTTATCCATCAAAATAGCTAAGTATTGTCAATTATGCAAAAAATAGGTGAAATTAACTTGAAAAATAGCTGCAATCATCTAAATACCTGAAGTCTCACATGCCTGCAAGTTCCCACACTCTGAAATTCCTACAGTATTCTAATAGGATGCTTGGTTTGATTAGAAGAAATTTTTGGTTTTCTTGGTAGAGAGGTTGTCCTTAATTTGTATAAGCAGTTAGTCAGGCCTCACCTTGAGTATGCTATCCAGGCTTGGAGTCCCTTTTATGAGAAGGAAAACTTCATTTTGGAGCAGGTTCAGCGAAGAGCCACTAGACTTATTTCCGAAGTAAGGAATCTCTCTTATAAATCTAGATTGTGAATTCTTGGTCTTTCCACGCTTGAATTAAGAGTACGTGGTGGTATGATTCAGGTTTTTAAATTCCTATATGGTAGTGATGCTTTGACTTCCTGTAACTTCTTGCATGTTTCAGCTTATCCTCATGTAATACGTGGTAAGTTTGTGAAGTTGACCAAAGAGTTCTCACGAATAGATATTCTTTGTTTTAGCTTTTTGTAAAGAGTTGTTTATGAATGGTTTGCCTGAGTGAGCAGTTTACTCCAAATCTGTTTACAATTTCAAAGTCAAATAGTGACTCACATGTGCATCATTGTACCAAATTGTCAGTCACCAGAGTGACTCTGGGGTGGGTCAATTTACTTCAGACCCATTGACTTTGTACAGAGGTGATTGATTTGGGGTAAGTCATTTTACAAAAAATGTCAGTTACCTAAGTGACTGAGGGGTGTGTCAATGTACATGTTTTGTCCTCCCACTTTGCTGCAATGACTCACCTTGTCCGGGGGTGTAGGGGTGAGTCACACAATTGACTAGTGCATTAGGCATTGGTCTCACTCGACTTTAATAGAATTTTAATTCCATGTCCCACCTTTTTTTAAATTTTCAAATCACAAAAAGGGTGACATTTGTTTTGTAAATCCCCATACACTGCCATGGCTATTCCTACAGTACTAGGCCTACTACTACTTTGCTTATTCACATGAATGAGTGTGAAGATGTAGGCAAACACAACATCAGGGAATATTGATTGTTTCTACCTACAGTACTGTATTAATAATTTTGGCTTAACTGCCGAATCCAACACATTATTTCACTACTATGCCTGCACAGGCACAGTCGTAAATAATCTTCATATTGCATTGTTCTTGCCCACTACGACTACACCTGCAAGCAAGGACAAGTTCCTACTCCATCATTACAACAAGGCCATTAGGCCTATGTCTACAGAGAAAGGAGAAGTTCCTACTCCATCACTACCACTATTAGCCTGCATAGAAAGGACAAGTTCCTACTTTCTAGGCCCCCTATCATGAAAGAAAAAAAAAAAAACATATACAAAAATATAGGACTTTTGTACCCTCAGAAGCAAGTACAACTCCGCTTCGAGATCATGGAGGGGGCTAGTATAGGCTACTGCACCTTCACTAAAGAGCACTGGATTCTGCAGCTAGCCTACTGTACTAGCTGTACTTCTCAACTTGATACAACTAACAAGTTGCAAGCTCTTGAAAATAATATTCAGTGTACCCAGCAACAAAATCCTTCCTACGTACATTTGTGCAGCCACCAATGGATTCCATGATTTTTCTTCATTTATCCGTGCGAAAAGAAACAAACAATGCTTTTATTCCCACGGATTTTAAACAGTGCGTATACAGCCTTTGCCTACGTAAAATATGATACTGTGTAGGCCTTGGCCTAAATGTAAGTAGTCAGATAAACATCTCACCGTAGTATACGCTATAGCCATTACATGACTGCAAATACTGGGTCAGACATCAGCCTATGCATATAACGGTGGAAATCACTACATTGACTCAGCATAGTCACGCCGCAGAATACTTGCGGCGCACTCCTGTTTTGCGAACATTTGCCAAGAAATGTGTACTTTTTTGCCTCATTTATTTTAACCTGAAAAAATTAAGCTACATAACTAAAAAAGCTTCTAGTATGTAACTCTTGATCTTAAAAGCTTGGGCACATAAAAATACATTCAATAACTATGTACTAAAACCTGTAAAAGGAAGACACTTTCACCTACCCCGGTTGTTACTGTACCTTCTCACAATCGTGTGCGCCGAAGTGAATGTACCTAATTATTTCAAATTCTATCGAACATCAGCAATGCCAGCATAGCGTAAATGTTGAATGCGTGTGTCCAGTTCACTGGCGTTATATTTATTAGTACGCGTATCGGTGTTGTGTGCCCTAGTTCCAACAAAAAAAAAGTTCCAAGAGCCTACCGTTGAACTGAAAGGAGTGTACAATATTGGCTTACATTTGTACCCATTTTTAATCATTTTAGGATTACCGACATGTTTTAATTACTTACAAGATTAAAAGCAATAACAGGAGAAGTTAACTATATATTTTTAAGTGCCGTAAGTACAGTAATTTCAGTGTGACAGGTGACGCAAAATAGACAGTGTAGTCGCGATTTTAGACTGAGGCGATTTCCACGTTAAAACAGGTAGGCCTGAGTCTCACTCTGTATTGCATGTAGGCCTAGGCTAGTGCGTAGCATGATGTAGGGCATACAGAGGGAGATGTTATCTCACTAAACTGTAGTGTAAGTAACCCCTTCAACGTCAAGTATCCAAGCTTAAAATTTTGTTAAAACACTACACTGATCAAGTTTATCTAATTTAGATCTTTCAACGAGCATTAAAATAGGGATTAGATTGTTGTTATTTAAAAAAAGAGCACAGATCAGGAAGCAACTCACGTAACGTGAAGACCATTTCGTGATCTTTGAAGAGCTCAGGGCCACAGTCAATGTTATCACAAAGCGCACGAAGTCTGTTCAACAAAGCTTCGGAAGACTGGTCTAAAATACTTCCTTGGAGCAAAAATTCCTGCAAACTCGGTAATCCAGAAGAACCCACGGAACCTATGTTCACCCCTGGGATCGAAGACGACATTTTCAGACCTCAGAAGATAATAAATTTGACAGGAACTGCCAGACTGAGCTGATGTTTTCCCGGTGTGATAAATTTCCGGAAGGTAGCACATCACAAATTGCCCAGGCAACTTTTAATGACATTCCCTTCTTTTGTGAAACTTTTACCAAGTTAATTTGTGGTTCTCAAAATTAGTCAAAAACTACCAGCACATGATAAAGGTAAAAAAATCTCGGCTTTTTACGCTTTTTTACAGTTATTATTCAGAATACCAAAATATTTCGAATAATATTTAGCCCGAACTTTCTGAGTTTTATGGGACTCGTTGAGAAAAATAATTGTTGTCACTTTTGTGTCTTAATTTTGAGACATTTTGCAGTTTGAAGCATCAAAAACAAGAAATTTTCAGCGCATACGGGGACCTTCCATGTTGTATCTTACATGAGTTTTGCACCAAGATTCCACTATTGCGTCCGAAAAATCTCAATTTCAAGGAAAATTAAATTTCTCCTTTGCTCTAAAATGTTAATCTCAAGCTTATTTTATTATAGATTTTATCATTAGAGTTTTCATCAATTGAATTTTTGGTCATTGTGTTTCATTTAAAACATTTTGGGGCATCAAAAGTGAAGAAAAAAAGGCTTCATGGGGCTTCACCCCTTAACCCCTATACCAGGGCTTATGGATCACACTCTTACAAAAAGTCAAGATCTGGCTTGTTATATCTGGGTAAATAAAGTTTGATATGGCCAGATAAAGCCAGATATAAACCTTGATTAAAGTAAATTTGATACACAAATAACGTTTGATCTGGCCAGCCTCAAGTCAGATCTGGATATTATAGCTCGCCCAAATCAAACTTGATCTGGCTCAGACATATTAGATCAAACTTGATCTGGAAACTCCAGATCAAGTTTGATCTGGCTAGATCAAATTTGAATTTATATCTGCCCAATTCTTTATCTGGCCAGATCTGCATTTGATATAGATTCCAGATCTGGATTTTTATATCTGGCCAGATGTGGAATTTTCGTTTTAAAGGGACACTGGGGTCCTTAAACGGGCCACGGGATTCCAAGCAAGCTGTTACACGGCCAAAAAAATAACAAATACGCTAAACTAAACATCACTTAGAATGAACGGAACCGCCTTTTTAAACACGACTTATATTCGTCTTTCCGTGACGGGAACGCCGGGCTCCGGGGACGTGAACTCCATGTTGAACATATTTTACAGCGTAAACATGTAATTTAATGCAACTGAAATGCCCCATTCCTGGCGACGTGTCTAGGTGTCTAGGACACGCCATGTCTAGGTGACGTAAACTCCATGTTTAGCGTGTTTACAACGTAACAATGTAATTTACTGCGACTTAAATGGCTCAATCCTGGTGACGTAAACGCCGTGCTCCGGATAACGTAAACTCCCTATTTAACGTGTTTAGAACGTAAAAATGTAATTTAATGCAACTTAAATGCCCCATTTCTGGCGGCGTAAACGCCGTGCTCCGGGTGACGTAATCTCCATGTTTAATGTGTTAGCAACGTAAAAATGGAATTTAATGTTACCTAAATGCCCCATTCTTGGCGACGTAAACGCCGTGCTCCAGGTGACGTAATCTCCATGTTTAACGTGTTAGCAATGTAAAGATGGAATCTAATGTAACTTAAATGCTCCATTTCTGGCGGCGTAAACGCCGTGCTCCGGGTGACGTAATCTCTATGTTTAACGTGTTTACAGCGTAAGGACGTAAACAGGTAAAGTTGGTGGACAAGAAACAAGGATTTTCAGTTAGTATAACACCGAAAATTTGGTGCTTCATTGAACGGAAATTCTTTGTTCAAAGTGACGTAAAGTCAATGTTTTATTTGTTTACAACGTAAGATTGTAAACTTGGAAAACCAGACACTGGCATTTTTTTATGCTCCAGTCAACGGAAACTCCTTGTTCTTTGCATTGGAAACTCGATTCAGACGCCATGGTGGGAAACCAGTTTCTTCGGTCGGCAATGCAGCATAAATGGTCCAAACTGGTAGCTGTAGGAACTTAAACCTTATGAACTATATTCCACAAGCATAACTATATATTTACTGCTTATAAATAAACAATATAAACACTGTCTGTCTTATATTTGGGTAGCTTTTATTATAATTTAAGATAGAGTAAAACCATAAACGTAGGCAATAAATTATGGGACGGCATTATGCCGAGCTTTCTGGCTGTTGAGTTCTAATACAAATAGCTCTCCGCCATTGATGTTATAGAAAACTGAGAAAATGAAAAACTTTTGATTTAAACTTGACTAGACACAAAATGAGTGATATTTAAGAATATTTATTGACCTGTTTTACCTCGGAGCTCAAATTATTTTATATCACAAATCACAGGTAAATACCTGACTACGTGGTATAAAATTTGGTCGTATAAGTTTTGTAGCCCTCCACACCACAAGGGTAAAAAAACTTTGCCGCTCTAATATGTCGGTGAAGTGCCCCTTTAACTTTCAAGTCTTCTTTCTGATTGGTCAGCTTTGCAGTTTTAACTATCTATCTGTCAGGTTGATATTGAGACTTAGAAGACTGGATGAGAGCAAAAAAATGCATGCGGCCAATTGATTAACATTCTTAAACACAAAGCATATAAAAAGGCTTGATAAAACCTTAACTCAAAATAAGTTAATTTTTCTTCAACCTAAAAGATCAGTTGAAAAATTGTTGTTCCCACGGGTTATGCATTCATAAATTAATTACAACTATCATGAACAGATAAATATACATATTTTATTTAATTACTAATGTTCCGTCCAGTGTTATTATCGATGAAAGAAGATAAAGAATGTAGCACAAGGTCCAAAAAGGAGAGACGGAACGCACAATAATAATAAAGCTTCTGAAATATAGTGTAAACTCGTTTATACACCAACTCTGACTATGACTATAACTTTCTTTTGCTATCTCTAACTGACAGACTCCATCTAACCGATTGCAACTGTTTCTAAGCTCTATCTGAATTCTTCTCATTAACAATTTTCTACTTTATTTATGTAATTCAAATATAAAGGAACCTTCTAGTTTAAATACAAAGGAAGCACGTCATAAGACTTCATGGAAAATCATCTCACTTATGATTTGCAAATTCTACATCTAGGAAAATATCCAACCAAGACAATGACTAAACGCCCTGAGAATACCAATACCGACAGTTCAATGGATATGGGATTTATATGAAATTACATCTCTAATCTTAGGGTCCAACGTGTATATGCTGGTATGTTGGTCCACGAGCTATTTTAGAAGCTCCAGGGCACCAAAAGGGCCGAAAAACGCCAGTTTCAACAAGTCACCACGTAATATGTCATTTGGGCCCATTTTTTTAGTGTGCCTGATGGCTTCAATGGAACTGGGACTTATATGAAATTACACCTCTGATCTAAGGGTCCAACGTGTATATGCGGGTATGCTGGTCCACGAGCTATTTTAGAAGTTCCAGGGCACCAAAAGGGCCGAAAACGCCAATTTCGACAAAGTCACCATGTCATTTGGGCCGATTTTTTTAATATGCCTGACGACTTCAATGGAAGTGGGAGCTATATGAAATTACACCTCTGATCTTAGGGTTTAACGTGTATATGCGGGTATGTTGGTTTACGAGCTATTTTAGAAGTTCCAGGGCACCAAAAGGGTCGAAAAACGCCAATTCAACAAGTCACCACGTAATATGTCATTTGGGCCCACTTTTTTTAGTATGCCTGACGGATTCAATGAAACTGGGACTTATATGAAAGTACACCTCTGATCTTAGGGTCTAACGTGTATATGCGGGTATGTTGGTCCACGAGCTATTTTAGAAGTTCCAGAGCACCAAAAGGGCCGAAAAACGCCAATTTCAACAAGTCACCACGTAAGGTGTCATTTGGGCCCATTTTTTAGGTGTGCCTGACGGCTGCAATAGAACTTAGACCTATATGAAATTACACCTCTTATATTAGGGCCCAACGTGTATATTCGGGTATGTTGGTACACGAGTTTTTTAAAAGCCCCAGGGCACCAAAAGTGACGAAAAACGCCAGTTTCAACAAGTCACCACGTAATATGTCATTTGGGCCCATTTTTTTAGTGTGCCTGACGGCTTCAATGGAACTGGAATTTATATGAAATTACACCTCTTATTAAAGTCCAACATGTATATGCGGGTATGTTGGTCCACGAGCTATTTTAGAAGCTCCAGGGCACCAAAAGGGCCGAAAAACGCCATTTCCAACAAGTCATTACGTAATATGTAATTTGGGCTTATTTTTTAGTATGCCTGACGGATTCAATGGAGCTCGGACTTATATGAAGTTACACCTCTGATTTTAGGGTCCAACGTGTATCTGCGGGTATGTTGGTCCACGAGCTATTTTAGAAGCCCCATGGCACCAAATGGCCGAAAAACGCAAATTTCAACAAGTCTCCACGTAATATGTCATTTGGGCCCATTTTCTAGTGTGCCTGACGGCTTCAATGGATATGGAACCTATATGAAATTACACTTCTGATCTTAGGGTCCAACGTGTATATGCGGGTATGTTGGTCCACGGGCTATTTTAGAAGGCCCAGGGCACCAAGAGCGCCGAAAAACGGTAATTTCAACAAATCACCACGTAATATGTCATTTGGGCGCATTTTTGTAGTGTTCCTGACGGCTTCAATGGATAAAAGACTTATATGAATTAAAACCTTTGATCTTAGGGTTCAATGTGTATATGCGGGTATGTTGGTCTACGAGCTATTTTAGAAGCCCCATGGCACCAAATGGCCGAAAAACGCAAATTTCAACAAGTCACCACGTAATATGTCATTTGGGCCCATTTTTTAGTGTCTAACAGCTTTAAGTTGATATAGGATCTACATGAAATTACACCTCTAATCTTAGGGTCTAAAGTGTAAATGCAGGAATGTTGGTCCACGAGCTATTTTAGAAGCCCGAGGGCACCAAAAGGGCCGGAAAACGCCAATTTCAACAATTCATCACGTAATATGTCATTTAGGCTCAATTTTATAGTGTGCCTGGCGGCTTCAATGGATATGGGACCTATATGAAATTACACCTCTGATTTTAGGGTCCAACGTGTATATACGGGTATGTTGGTCCACGAGCTATTTTAGAAGCCCCAGGGCACCAAAAGGGCCGAAAAACGCCAATTTCAACAAGTCTTCACGTAATATGTCATTTGCGCCCATCTTTTTAGTGCGCCTGATGGCTTCAATGGACATGGGACTTATATGAAATTACACCTCTGACCTTAGAGTTCAACGTGTATTAGCGGGTACTTTGGTCCACGAGCTATTTTAGAAGCCCCAGGGTACCAAAAGGGGCCGAAAAACGCCAATTTCATCAAGTCACCACGTAATATGTCATTTGGGCCCATTTTTTATTATGCCTGACGGCTTTAATGGCTTTGCCCTGAACTTTACCCAAGAAAAATTTGAACTTCACACATATTCGGTCAGATCTATAGGTCTTTGGCACTCTCTTGCTTCATCAAAATCCCGGCACTATCACTGGAGCAGGGATTTGTGGTGTGAGTATTTAAGTGGGCAAATGTCAATAAAGAGAAAAACAATTTGAATAACCTGCAAATATTTATTACTTTCATGCCTATTACCACTATACATCTGTTAAAACTTTACAAAAGAAGTAGACTTGAAACAAATGATTGATGGTGTCTTGGGTATGTATTGACTGTTGTACATGCATCTCATACATAGCTGTTGTACATGCATCTCATACATAGCTGTTGTACATGCATCTCATACATAGCTGTTGTACATGCATCTCATACATAGCTGTTGTACATGCATCTACCTGTTGTACATGCATCTCATACATACCTGTTGTACATGCATCTCATACATACCTGTTGTACATGCATCTCATACATACCTGTTGATTACAGTCAAATACTGCTGTAAAACTAAAAGTACTAGTAAAAAGATTATTCCCTCTGCCAAAGCATTTGTCAAGTAAAAACCACAGATGTTCAAGTGACAAAAGAATTTGAGATGTCCACTTTTTAGTATAAAGGCAACAAAACAAAAGGTTGACATAATTCATCAAATGTAATTAACAGTACCCACATTACAATTTATTTGCACTCATTACAAGGATCAATTGTTTTCCATGAGATAACAATTACCAGTACAAATTTGCAGTATTTAGCACAAAACAGTGATTTTATTTCGCCAATCACTCAGCGATCAGCTGGAGGCCCCTTTAAGTAGGTCTTTTACTTTTCAATATTCATAATCTCACAGTTTACACTGGAAAAAGTTTTCCAATAAGTAATGTATAAAAGGTTTTATTAATTTTATTTACACACTTCCTGGACAAAAACAGATTTAGAAACATAAAAATGTAACAAAACTACAGTAAAAATGATTAACTATTCTCCAACACATGACATATAAAAGACATAAAAATTTTAACAAGCCAGATCTTTTTTTTAAACTTGGAAATATAACTAAAACTACATTAAAAATGGTTATTTGTGTTTACTTTACTTGATGAGAATAGTTTTTCTTTAATACTTAGACATCTTCCTAACTTTTGAATCTTGAAATTTATGGAATCACACATGAGTTTCCAATTGTCTGTCATGTGACCGTCAGATAATATTTTTGAAGGCAAAATTCATAATAAAAAACACATGTCCAGTTCAATAAGCAATGATGTGACTGCAAGGTATCCTTCTCCTCCTCTCTTTTGAATAGGATTCAAATAAAACTTCCTATATGGTACAATCTCAGAGGCAGATAGTTTCTATGTTTATGATTTTCAGTCACTTCATAGAAATTTGATGATCTCTTTTCTTAATTACGGCTATCTACAATTACACCAGCTGACAAGAAGTAGACTAAAAATGTAGGATTACAATCTAAGACTTGAGGTAATGTAATTAGAATGGTTCTCACACATGAAACTTTTACAACCACATCCATTTACAACCACATCCATTTACAACCACGTCCATTTACGACCACACCCATTCACAACCACACCCATTCACAACCAAACCCATTTACAACTACACCTATTTACAACCACACCTATTTACAACCACACACATTTACAGCCACACCGAATCACAACCACACCGAATCACAACCACACCGAATCACAACCACACTGAATCACAACCACACTGAATCACCACACAGAATCACAAGCACAAAGAATCACAACCATTTACAACCACACCAAATCACAACCACACCCATTTACAACCACACACTTTTACAGCCACACCCATACTTATTTATAACACACTTATTCACAACCACACCCATTTAACACCATCTACAACCACAATCACATTCTTTTGCACACAGCAAAACACAGCAATTCATTTCACTCCCAATGGCTACCCAAGGTTTTAATCTTCCAACTGTAAAACTAACCCTTAATTTGAAATAAAGGGTTACAATTCAATACTCTTATTAAACTTGTCCTAAACAGCTACAATGCAAAAGTTATTTGACATTTGGACACATCATAATTACTGCACCCTATAGAGGGATTTCTCATGTGACTCAAACTCATCTGGAAGCCATTTTGCCGGTCAAGCGTCTTTGTGTTTCACGCGTCTTTACACAGCTCAGTCACATCACACGCACAACACAAATACTGCCTGCTAACCTACCTACCAACAAGTTCAGCAAATTTTATTGTTTTTGCTCGTAGCAGCAATTTTACTTCATATTTTCCTAACGTTTTATATATTCACCGGGTATACAAAGAGTAACTTTTATGTAAACACCATCTAATTGTTCGTTATACGCAGACAAAGACTACATAAAGTGCTCACTGCAAATCCTATATTGAAGGTTGAAAGATGTTGCGTCGTACAGCAAAAACCCACTTGGGACGTTGATCAGGATCAGATGGAAATCGAGAAAAGGTCTTTTTATTCCCTATCACGTCTATTACTACAACCAATAGGCACACCACAAATTCGGCAAAATTATCTTACAAAAATTATCTTATATAACAACATGCAAGCATTTGTGAGTCTAAACAAGTGTACAGCAGACGATCGTTCTCGCCCGACAAAATGGCAATGTAAACAAAATCTCGTGACCTCATGACATCAGCTGAAACACCCTAATACCCAACGTGACACTTCCTGGTCATACACAACAATACACCTCTTACATTGCTTTAGGGAAGACACAAGGAAACACGATGCAGCACAAAAATGTATTAGTTTGTAACAAAGGAATCTAATCTATATCAAAATTATGCAATTTAAATTACCTCATCAGTTATGCACAAACCAAAATGTTTAATTGATATTTGAATTAAACAACAATATAATACAGGTATTATGAACATACTACACAAATATAAGCTTGCATGCATGAAAAAAGGTGAGAAATCACCAATCCGCAAGTACATGTGTAACTCAATTTAAACCAGCTAAAAATTCCATTTTTGATATACTACAATAATGTTACTGTGTCACAAGTCATATGGTTATTTACGCAAGTCATTGTCAACTACTATGCAAAGATCAAATATAAATTGGATCCCAAAGCTGGAGTTTGGGTTGGGGTAAGTGCTATATGTTCAATAATTTTACAATTTTAAAAAAATTTATAAGAGGCACTAAAAAAAAACATCCCAGCGACTTCAATTAAATTTGCACTCAACCGAAAAACTAAGAGCGTTCTTTGGGGGAATTTAACTGAATTTGACCAAAAAGAGGTCTCCATTAATCGTACTGCTCCTTAAAGTTTCAAACTGTCAGACCCAACCTGATAAATAAGCAGATGTTCTTCTGTTGGTCCTGAGTCGTCGTGGAAGTTGGTGCAAATTAGCAATGGATGAAGTCCATATTGTGTGGTTGAGTTGAAGTGGTCTCATTATTTGCTACATTAAGTTTGTGGTTATGATTTGCTGGAACAAAATTTGAAGGAGAGGAACAAAGTCATGCTCCATTGTTAGTTAAAAGGTTTTAGTTCAGAAATCAAGACCAGTCGCACACAAGTAAAATATGTACAAATTTTGAGCACTCAGGTCTTAATTGAGTACAATGCATGATATTCCATACTGTTGCACACAGGGTAGCGCATGAATATTCTAGAACCAACCACTTTTCTCTTGAATGGTCTTTTCTGATAAAAACTGCAAAACATCCATGCATCAACTTACAATCTGATAAACGTTTCTACAAAACTTTAAATATTCTAAACAAAACAAAAGGATATTCCAAATTTCTGACACATTTGTACCGCCGACAAAGTCAGTCATGATTCAAAATTTGACCAATGACTATTTACCATCACAAATTTCAAAAATGCAACTTCTCTGTCAAGAACTTTAAAGCAAGTAGCGGGTCTTCATGCTCTTTCATTTTGCGCTTCCCAAGCACCCAATCGGGGCTGAGTTGCACCGACATCCTTTTTGCGAGGTGTCGCGCCAATCTTATTCAGCATGCTGCTGTTGAGACTGCGAGACTTCGCAATCTGCTGCTGCGTCTGGAGTTTTTGTTTACGTTGCTGAAGTTTTGAGATGGATGTTAGTTGTTGTTGTAGCTTTGGTGTGGATGCGATGATCTGTAGAATGAAACCAAATTTGAATATATTACAGACTTTTGTAGAGGTGATCCATTAAAGAACACAAGTATCGATAAATATTTGTTTTCACCCAACTGTCAAGTTGGTTAGTTCACCTTACTATTTGATCGCCACCATAAGACAAGACATCCATCATTAAAAGGTCAAGAATTCTCTCTTAACCCTTACTCTACCAGCACTTTTTTCAAAATGCACTCAGGAGGTGGAGTCAAAGATGGGGAACCAATAATATCGCCGCGTGATAGACTAAGGGTTAATCAAGGGCTGATTATTGAAGGGTCCTCTGTCTTCCGAGCAGCAGAGTCGGGCTCATTCCGCTTCAGTGACCCACTGGGCCGCCCACTGGGATCATGCTGCATATTTCTTTTTATTTCTACTGGCTCAGCTAACAGCCACTTGTCACTAGATATTTTTCATTGACGAATTGGCGACTTGTAAAAGCCTGCAATAACAGTGCTTCCCCTTCCCCTACTGAAACAGATTTCACTAGGATCGGCACATTTACAAAGTTTTCAGACACAAAATAATAATTCCAACTTATATAATGTCAATGTCTAGGAAAGATCAAGACTTTGTATATAGTTACTTGGGACAGTCTGTACATTACAGACGCATGTAAATACATGGTATGAAGACATGTAGCAACTTCCCCATTGGTTGAAAGAACTCAATTCTTAGCAGATAAAGTTTTTCTTCTTTCAAAAATAGCATTTTACGTGTTTAATCAAATTTCATTTTACCGTATTCTCTCTAATAAACAACTCTCTCCAATAAGCGCCCCCTGCGCTATTTTTGTAATGTTGTGACGCATTGTCAGAGCTGAATCCGCATTTGCCGCACCAGGGCTTAGGATCTGTAGTGATATATTGCACAACCACCAAACATCATTACGGCTGTACAATGATTGAAACTTTTGCCGTGTAATCATTTATGTTATTATAACGAGAAAATTATTTAGATACCGGGGTATGTATCTTTATGATATTTATAATGCAATTCTTATTGGTGGAACATTTTTGTAATGATATGTAAAAGATTTTCGTGAAACTCATGAGGAGTAAAGGCCGTTAGGCTCTGTGCTTAAAATATTTCTACAAAAAAACTCCATCAATTACAGCTAAAGATAGTCGTGCATGCTCTCTCCAGACAAATCACTTAAGATTTAAATGCTTTAAACAGCAAACAATTGTTGCTCAGTAAGCTTTGTTCTTCACCTCCCTGAACTAATAAGGCAAGCAAATTTACCCCTCTAAGCGTAGTGGATATATTCACGAGTTATACTTACCTTCCATGCTATATAAAAATGCAATCTGGTCACATGACCTGACTCTAACACACTTCTAACCAACCTTAAAACGGTAGTAACCAGCCCAGCTTTGACCTCCATATTACCTCTACTAACCCTCACTTAACATTCTACCAAAGCCTAAAAGAAGGGAGGCGGGCCTGGATGCATGGAAGGTAAGTATAACTCTCGTAAATATCCCCGCTATGCTTAGCGGGGTAAATTTACTTCAAGTTATACCTTACCTTCCATGCAATAAATATGCAATCAGATTGCAACCGAGGATAGGAAGGAAGGGAGTTCAGGTCACAGCACAATTTTCTAAAAGCTGGTACTAAAACTCTCACTAATCTTATCCCGCTTTAAGGACGAAAATCCTTCTCCTCTTAAAGATGAAAGACCTCAGAACATAGTAAACCACTTCTAATTAGTCAAACCGAGCAAGACACTATTCGTTAACAGTAACTGAGGCAAACATCGCATGAACCTGAGCTATAAACTCGGAAGACATGCCAACCGAAAGAGCGTTTGGACACGATATGAATATCATAGTAGTGTCTACAATAACGCCACAAAACACACCGGTTTCGTCCACAAGACGAAACCGGCTAGTAAAGTACGAATGTGAACGAAGCATGTACTAGCTAAAACAAATTGAAAAATTCCTGGACTGGGAAAAACTTAGTTAGCACGTAACTGCATAAGAGCAAAACTTAGCGGGGTAACACAAACTTTGCAAAGTCAGGCAAAAAAAGAGGGAAAAACAGCGATAAGTGTTTTCCCGACGGCGGCACAAGAAATCCTGTGAAAAGGGCTATGACTCGAACCAGAGTGCATATCCCGGCTGTTCCATGACAGTGTCAACTACTTTAAGCAATTGCTTCTGGAGGATCCATGGCAGGAAAATGTCCTGTGACACAGTACAATGAGATCTCTGTGTATCTTCCCAGTGGTTGCGAATCAATGACCATCGACCTAACTGGAAAACTTCGATGGATGGCTGCAAGCAATCCTAGAGCCCGTGACTAAACCAAGTCTGAGAGAGGGCCCCCTTTGAAACGAGGAGGGGGTAAACAACTCCTCAGAAAGGCCTTGCTATACCGGGCGGACAAAGGCCACACCATCAAACGAAGTGCTCTGAGACTGTGATGCAGTTTGCCGAAACTTGGGAAAAAGACAAAAGTCGTCCATGACCCGAGGCTCATACGTGAAGCCGGCAAGGTCTTGAGCACCTGAGCGAGCCTGCAAGGTCTTGAGCAGCTGAGCGGCGCAGTTGGCCGGGCCAAGTGGGCGCTATCGGTCATACGTTGCCTTGCTTAGCATACTCGGTATAAAAGAAAATTTGACCAGTTCCAGCGATGTTGTGAAAACAACGTGCTGAAAAAGAGTGAGGGTTAGTAGAGGTTATATGGAAGTCAGGACTGGGCTGGTAACTACACGCTTTTAGGGTCGGTTAAAAGTGTGTTAGAATCAGGTCATGTGACCAGATTGCATATTTATAGCATGGAAGGTAAGGTATAACTTAAAGTAAATACACTGCACCCACTGGTTATTAATAGATCCTTTCATTGAATCAGTGGAGCGGAAAGTTCAGATGGCTAGTATCACAGAAATGGTTGTAGTTTTTGAAATGCAGTAAGATTAAGCTTTCTCAAATCTGCCGTACAGCGGATATTTTGACAAATTGTAGTAACAATATTTACACAGCATGATTATTACTTGTCGTAACGTTAGTACTAATGTAAGCATAGGCTCTGATACATGCATTTGCACTACTAAATGTGCAGTGTGGCAATATACGTTTGTAAGTCTAGGCTATGTGTACACAATATCTCCAAAGAGCGGCCACCTCTAAAAAGTTTTCAATAGCGCCAAGGGTGCTTATTAGAGAGCGTACGGTACGCCAAATTTGTAATTCTATAAAATGCCTTAAAATTCAACACACTTGAACTGTCTTTGAAAATATGTTTTGCAAATTTTTTGGCTTTCAATTGAATCTAAAGCAAATTAAATCTCATTGCATTAAGAATTTTTTCCCTTTTTTTTTACCCTCCAACCCCACACCCTCAATTTTCTCAAAATCAGGGGTAATCCACACCACTCAACCCGGGAGACTTCACAATTCATTGACTAGCAACCAGGTATTGTTACACCATACACAACACGGGTAATCAATACCTTCTTAAGTGACAGCATCTTCATAGTCTATTCACAGTTCACTTGTTAGCAACCAGCTACTGTTACACTGTACACATTAGGTCATTTATCTGGAGCTCAAGCCACATAACTGCTGTGCAGTGAAGCAAAGGAGATTAATCCCTGGCTGAGCCTAAATATAAATAAGCATTATATGTTTTGGAGGACTTTGTGCAAAACCCATGAATGATTGATGGACCATTCCTCAAAACCCATGAATGATTGATGGACCATTCCTCAAAACCCATGAATGATTGATGGACCATTCCTCATAAGGATGGTTATTTCCTCATATCTCTACATATTCAAATCAGTTTATGTTGTACTGCGGAACAAGGGCAATTTGTCTTGGCAGCTGGTGGACGAGTAAATGATTGAAAGTGGCACTCTGACCGGCAAGCAATTGTTTTGGTGATTTGTCCAACTTTGACATACAGCGCCAGGGCTGCTGAGAGGATCCTGGGGCACAGGGAAAGAAAGAATCCAGGTCCAGAAATTCTGAAGAACCAAAAGTATTCTGTTCCAATTTCACGTTTCTTGCCATTGTCACTTAACAATTTTTGTGGCCCTTCTGTTTCAATGCACATTCCCACATTTGTTTTCTTAACTTTTACAGGCCCTACCGGATCATTAAAAATGCCCCCTTACTCCCCCTTCCCAAACCTTCTAGGCACTGTCCAGCTATAGTGGGGGGGGGGGAGGGGGTACATACCTGTACATTCTCTTGAGATTGCAAGCAGAGCGTTGAGAGCACCATGCAAGTCTTGCAAAAAATGACACTGTTCTTCTCACGGTACATCTGCAGAAGCTCCAGCAAGATGGGACAGGCTTCTGGTGCATCCAGGACTGCTGGGGCAGTCACTGAATACTGCAAAAACAACAATATGAATATTCAAAGACTACATTGAGCAAGGAGCAAAATGAATTTTTAGACAACATTGAGTAAATAAGCAAAATGAATATTCATACTACATTGAGTAAATAAGCAAAATGAATATTCATACTACATTGAGTAAATAAGCAAAATGAACATTCATATTACATTGAGTAATTAAGCAAAATGAATATTCATCCTACATTTAATAAATAAGCAAAATGAATATTCATACTACATTGAGTAAATAAGCAAAATAAATATTCATACTACATTGAGTAAATAAGCAAAATGAATATTCACACTACATTGAGTAAACAAGCAAAATGAATATTCATACTACATTGAGTAAATAAGAAAATGAATATTCATACTACCTTGAGTAAATAATTCAAATGAACATTCATACTACATTGAGTAAATAAGCAAAATGAATATTCACATTGAGTAAATAAGCAAAATGAATATTCATACTACATTGAGTAAATAAGCAAAATGAATATTCATACTACATTGAGTAAATAAGCAAAATGAATATTCATAGTACAATGAGTAAATAAGCAAATTGAACATTCATACTACATTTAGTAAATAAGCAATAACAAATATTTAAAGATGGTAGTTTGAAAACCCCAGTACAACGTTTTATGGCATGTGTAAAATGACAATGCTAACGGGTAGTAGTTCAGGTATTTTAATTATAAAATGACAATGCTAACAAAAAGGTAGTTCAGGTATTATAATTATAAAATGAGGATGCTAACGGGTGGTAGTTCAGGTATTTTAATTATAAAATGACAATGCTAACGGGAGGTAGTTCAGGTATCTTAATTATAAAATGGTGGTAGTTCAGGTATTTTAATTATAAAATGACAATGCTAACGGGTGGTAGTTCAGGTATTTTAATTATAAAATGACAATGCTAACGGGTGGTAGTTCAGGTATTTTAATTATAAAATGACAATGCTAACGGGTGGTAGTTCAGGTATTTTCATTATAAAATGACAATGCTAACGGGTGGTATTTCAGGTATTTCAATTATAAAATGACGATGGTAACGGGTCGTAGTTCAGGTATTTTAATTATAAAATGATAATGCTAACGGGTGGTAGTTCCGGTATTTTAATTATAAAATGACAATGCTAATGGGTGGTAGTTCAGGTATTTTCATTATAAAATGACAATGCTAACGGGTGGTATTTCAGGTATTTTAATTACAAAATGACGATGCTAACAGGTGGTGGTTCAGGTATTCTAATTATAAAATGACAATGCTACAGGAGGTACTTCACGTATTTTAATTTATAAAATGACAATGCTAACGGGTCGTAGTTCAGGTATTTTTATTATAAAATGACAATGCTAATGGGTGGTAGTTCAGGTATTTTAATAATAAAATGACAATGCTAACAGGTCGTAGTTCAGGTATTTCGAATAAAAAATGACAATGCTAATGGGTGGTACTTCAGGTATTTTAATCATAAAATGACAATGCTGACGGGAGGTAGTTCAGATATTTTAATTATAAAATGACAATGCTAACGGGTGGTAATTCAGGTATTTTAATTATAAAATGAGGATGCTAACGGGTGGTAGTTCAGGTATTTTAATTATAAAATGACAATGCTAATGGGTGGTAGTTCAGGTATTTTGATTATAAAATGACAATGCTAACGAGTAGTAGTTCAGGTATTTTAATTAAATGATGACAATGCTAACAGGAGGTAGTTCAGGTTATATCATTATAAAATGACAATGCTAACTGGTGGTAGTTCAGGTACTTTACGTACCTTTCTCAACAGCTAAAGTTATACTGTATAGAGATATCAATGGCTGTTTGATAAACCAGTTTATGTTGTGAAGCACTGGTGACCCTGCTGTAATTTCCAGCTGAACCCATTTGAAGTTTTCAACAAGGTTGAACTGGGTTTAAACTAGGTTGAACTGTAACTTCCAGTTGGCATTTGAAGTTTTCAACAAGGTTAAACTGGGTTTTTAAATAGGGCAAAGTATATAACCTAATTCAACCCAGTTGTTCCAATTTCCATATTAATCTAGTTGGGGAAAAAACCCAGTTCAACCCAGTTGAACTGGAATTTTGAGCAGGGGACTGAAAACCCACTAGCTATTTGACTATATAAGTAATATAACTATCCAAACACTGAAGCCATAAGAGTTACATACAACTTGAATAATACAAAAACACATTACACTATTTATACAACAAATTGACAACTTTTCAATTTCTCATTCGGGAATAATTTTGTACTTTAAACATTTTACAGAGATGAAATCGGTTTTTCAAGACAATATATAATCTCATTATGCTGTTCAAGTTTGCAATAGAGCAATACAAATTCCATGAATTCCGCATTTGTAAAATAATTAATGAGAATGTTTGATACCATTGTGATTTGGCCTCTCATAGAAAAGCGTTTAACTTTAATGTAGGGCTATCTGCAAGAACAATCCCTAACTTGGCAAGAGCAATGAAAATTCCATTATAATTCAGCATTTAAAAATCATTTGATGAACATTTTTGGAACCATTGTGATTTGACATCTCACTAGAAAGCATTCGATCTTTAATGTAAGTTACAGTAACTGGCAGACCAAAATCCAGGGCATTTTTTTTTTTTTTCTTGAGTCTTGAGAATATTCTACTAAAGCACTTTTCGAGCATGTGATAGTGCTGAAAACCATTGGTGATGCAAATATTCAAATTAAATCTCAACTATTTCTTGCAAGTTTTTCAACGACAAGAGTATCAAAACTTAAAACCTGGCCAATATCTAAACTCACTAAGCAAAAAAGACCCTCACTGACTTTTAGGCCGGCAGCTCCTTTAAATGTTTAATGTAGGACAGCGATTTTTAATAGGCGGCCCGTGGGTCAATTCTGGCCCACCAGACAATCCAATCTGGCCTGCGAACAAGTCATGGAAAATATAGTACATCCCGATTGATCCGAATGAGATCGGCAAAAATTGCAAAATCCAGTATTTTGGGTTTTTCCAAGGCAGATCAGCGCACTAGAACATCGCGGCTTATCAAATAAAATGTTATCTGTCGTTCCGCTATAAAATGGGCAGACTCGCAGCGTGTCAAAGGAAGGTAGATAAACGAACCGCCGACATATGGCGTACATCCTTATCGTGCGTGCACTCGGCTTGTCCGTATTCAGGGATTGTTTTGACAGGTTTTGTTTGTCATGTGATGACAATTGGCTCGCGGCCTGAGGCTGTTGTCAAATGGTGGCCTTTAAAAAAAATTAATTAAGAAACCGTGATGTAGGACAGCTTGTAAGAGGAAACCATACCTTGGCTAGATTCAGGAGTACGCAGACAACGTACTGCACAACCTCCATGCACGGCAGACTACGATTGCACCTTTGGATAAGCTGGTAGAGAACAGGAACAGCGTGTACCGCGACAAGACGCTCGCAACAGTTTGCCGACAGCCTTGTGACAACCTCTGAAATGACGAAATATAACTTTTGCTAGTTGTGAGTACAATGGATGTCGGTTTGGAAATGACCACAATGAATTTTTAAAACAAAATTAGTATATCTTGGTGTCAACTGTCAATGTACCTGTTACATAAATATCAGATGCGCTTCATGTTTGGATTATTCCATCTTAAATCATTAGAAATGGCTCTGCTTCAAACCAGGAATACTTCAACCCGCCCTCATAAAGAGCAGGGCTGGTTGGATTACAAGTTATCTTTTTCTTTAATTCCCAAAACCACAAAACTGTGATCTGTTCAACTCCATACAAGCTGTTCAATGAACCACGTGTTTGATTTCCACCCAACACAAAATAGTTTTTTTAAGAGCAGCATCTCCCAGAAGTATCAAATATCCTTTAAAGCAAAGTTATTTTTGTGGAATAATGCGTAAATTTCTAGTCTGAAATTTGCACAACATGTTTTTAATCTGTGTCTATACTAATGTCACACAACATTACTTTTTAGATTAATGCACTTATGTCACATATTCGCTGATAAAAGAAAAATCCAAACTTTTGGCAAATTTGGACAAAAGTTTCAAAACTTATGGCCGTTTGAGTTGTCAAATTGGGCCTAAACTCAATGAAACGGCATCATTTTAAAAGTAATTCGATAAATAATCAGAATTTGTTATCAGCTTTTAAAAGCACGTTTCTAACATATGATGACCTTTGCTCTCACCTTGCAGAATAAATTGGTATGAATGAAATATCTTATTTTTCTTCAAAAGTCTACTCATCTTGAAATCTATATATAAATGCTATACATCACTTGTTCAAATGCTTCTTTAAGAAAAGCATGATGAAAATCATCATTGAGAGTATCACTAAATTCATTCCACTGTTTCCCCATTTTTTGTTTCCTTCCTGGTTTTGTTTCCTTCAGATTAAGCTAAAACTGCTGCTACTACCTGTCCGTACATCATTTAAGGGGTTGGATAACTGCTGTTGCCAGCCCCGCAAGCTTTGTGTATTATTACTAGTGCTGTCACGACATGGCTCTATTACATACATGAAGCAATATCTTTCCTTAAGAGAAATGGTCCGTCAATCAATCACAGTTAATGCACATTATTACCTCAGGCATTATGATACACAGCTATTTTTATCACCAGTTTGAAAACAAACTTCTCCCACTAAAACACCTAACATGGATCCGTGATTTCAATCACTTATGTGCCTTGATTATTCAGCTCTGGCTTTCTGTAATCTCATACACACAAATAACCTTGGGCTACTTGGATGTGGTGTGCATGGAAATGGCAGATAAACAATCGTTTGAAGTGGAAACACTGAACAGGAAGTTGGGTTGGTAATTGCCATACCTGAATTTCAGGATTAACTCAGGTGTCGGGTGCAGATAGGCTTAAAGATAAACTTTTCGGCATGTATCGATTATCGTGGAGAAAAATATCGCAATACATTAATATATCGCGATACTTTTCAAGAAAACTGACTCGTGACACAAATTGCTAATATCACTAACGTTACTTCTTTTATGATGAACGCCAGAAAAAATTATTCACAGATATAGCAGACAACATGATCACGTGACTATTACGTTCATCACACACGTGTTTGGTAATTCAGTCAACTTGACCATGAATCATTAAAGTGAGAGCCTGAGAGAACATGTTATGGGCCAAATTTTCATACTTTTTTGCCAACTGACATCAGAACGTGCCAACATGATTTTCACTTAGTTTTTTTATTTTATGTCTTACACTATTTTTGCACATTTTTAATGGCCTAAACTTGACTTTTAGATTTAATACCATAACATTAGAATTTTAATGTACGAAGTAGCCTAGCCTAGTTGCGCGAAAATTTCTTAGTAAGAGTATAGTTTTTGGTATCGCGATATGTCGCGAGAGGCATATTTCATGTCGTGGGAAAAGAGATATCGTGATATCGCGATAATTGACACGCCATGACAGCACTAATTATTACCAACAATACAAAATCTTGAAGCACACACATGGATAAACTTCCAAGAAACTCACCAAGAGTAGAAACCGCTTCCAGTACCTGATGAATGTGCTTGTACCTTAGCAGGTAATCCAAAGCAGATGTGGTACGATTGCACAGCCTCTTCTCCTCAGTGACGGCTTTCGTTGCTTTAACCAGCCGTTTTCTGATGAGGACCAGCTTCTTGCTTTTCAAGCCTTTACGAGTCTTATTTCCTCTCCATATGCGCTGTTGGAAAATGGAGATGAATGAATTGAAGGATTGGTTGAGTTTAACAATTAATCGCTCACAACTCTCCAAAACGTTTAGTAACAACATAAAATGATTAATCGTGAACATTCAATATGGGTGGCCTCTTGTACCAGCTACAACTATAGGCAGCTCTAAAATCAACTAATTAGTGGGGCTCTTCAAAAACTAAACTGGGGTGCGTCTGTACTGAGAATAAAATATTTTGTAACAGCAGTTGTCAGACCAAAGAAGTGACACCTCAGCAGTGCTAAAGCCAAAAATGGCAACATATTGTATTTCTACACCTGTTTCAGTCATTTAAATTAAGGATCTTTATTTTCAACTAGTTTTATCAGCCTTACGGGTAATTTTAAGACATGACGTTGCATTTTGGTTCAATTCTTGGCCTATTTGTTTTCCAAAAATGCATTAACTTTTTGTATAGGAGCTGTATTTGTTACATTAAAAATTCATTGAACACTTAAAAAGTTTTTTTGGTGAAGATTGGTTGTGAATAATCGCTGAACGCTCACAAATTTTGGCGATTAAACGTTGAGTGAATTATTTGCAAATCAACAGCAATATGGTTAAGCGGACATACAAGAGTTCAAGTTAACCCTACTTGGGCCATGATGACCCATCACACTGGTGCTGGTTGTCTTTCAGGAGGCCCTAGGTCAAGTCATACCAAAGACTTTCAAATGGGATGTGTCACTTCTTTGCTGGTGCGCGGCAATAAACGGACAGAAAAGAAATAATGTGGTTAGTGACACATGGCACCAGTATTGTTTGTACCAGGGGGAAACCGTGCTAAGGATAATCCTGAGGACCTGCTAAGGATAATCCCGAGGACCTGCTAAGGATAATCCTGAGGACATGCTAAGGATAATCCCGAGGACCTGCTAAGGATAATCCTGAGGACCTGCTTAAGATAATCCCGAGGACCTGCTAAGGATAATCCTGAGGACCTGCTTAAGATAATCCTGAGGACATGCTAAGGATAATCCTGAGGACCTGCTAAGGATAATTCCAAGGACCTGCTAAGGATAATCCCGAGGACCTGCTAAAAATAATCCTGAGGACCTGCTAAGGATAATCCCGAGGACCTGCTAAGCATAATTCTGAGGACCTGCTAAGGATAAACCCAAGAACCTGCTAAGGATAATCCCGAGGACCAGTAAGGATAATCCCGAGGACCTGCTAAAGATAATGCTTAGGACCTGCTAAGGATAATGCTTAGGACCTGCTAAGGATAATCCTGAGGACCTGGGAATGGTCTTGGCTTGTATGGAGTGTTGAATTCTTTGTAAACACTTTGAAGACACTGTGCCTTGTAAATGATATATAGGCACCTAACATTGCTTCTACAGCATAAGTGGATGAGAGCACATGGCTCCCCCTGGAGAGGACACCAGTCCATTGCAGGTTAACTTCCCCAGCAGTACTGGTACTCATTTACTTAGACCAGCAGTACTGTTATTAACTTCCCCAGCAGTACTGGTTACCAGCAGTACTGTTATTAACTTCCCCAGCAGTACTGGTACTCATTTACAGCCCAGTTGTCTGAAGCAAAAGAAGTCAAGTGTCTTTCTTAAGGAAACAAAGCAGAGCTAGGACAGACATGTGAATCTTTAACAATAGACGATTGTGAGGAATTCAGTGGTGAAGAAGCTCATTTCATACCTTGGTTTGTGCAGGAGGTGATTAAGTTTAAAAGATGTTACAAATTTCTAATGAAAATTTATCAAATCGTTTCCTTACCTGCATTGTCAATGCTGCTCGATGCATTTTCTCAACATACCGCCTAGCAAACCACACCCTTGCAATAGATTGAATAACAATGGCAGCTCTACTTCGAATCACATGACGTTGTCGAATAGCTCTTTGTATGCATCGTAAACCATGAACAAAGCGAAGGTAGCGAATTCTCTGTAGTTTTGCTTTCATCCAATTCTATATATATAAAAAATTGATTATTAATCATGCATATTTTAAAATGAAGTTTCAAGAATATAACACATTGAACGAAATATTAATCAGATAAACTCTTAAACAAAAACTGTCATCTTGGTTGACAAGAAATATGTATAATAATATCAGGCAAAATATCATACACAAAACTTAGGTTCAATAATTTGACCCAGCCATCAACGCTACTTGCCCTCAAGTCACTGGATATCTCAGACTAACACCAACAGACAGCCTGTACATCCTATCAGGTATAGCGCCACCAGAGATTTGATACAGTGCAACAAGCAGTAGAGAATGCCAGACCACACACAGATGAGCAACATTCCCTATTCAGCCACAAACCAGCAAAGAGACAGCACAAATCCAAGAAAAGTCCCTCAAGAAAGCTGAACCCAGTGGAGCTGAAAGTACCAGAATTGCCTTATGGGAAGAGAGGCTTGCCAATCTTCCAACAACAATACCCATAACTGCCAAAGAAGAAACTCCCACCTGGTGCTGACTCAAACTGGGCTGAATGAAAATGCCTCTACAGGATCAAATCTGGTAGTGGTCGCTGTAAAGTCACTCTCAAGAAATGGGGCTACCTAGACAGTGAAGATGAGACCTGTGAGTGTGGCACTGAACCACAAACCATGGACCACCTACTAAGATGTGACCTGTGAGTGTGGCACTGAACCACAGACCATGGACCACCTACTAAGATGTGACCTGTGAGTGTGGCACTGAACCACAGACCATGGACCACCTACTAAGATGTGACCTGTGAGTGTGGCACTGAACCACAGACCATGGACCACCTACTAAGATGTGACCTGTGAGTGTGGCACTGAACCACAAACCATGGACCACCTACTAAGATGTGACCTGTGAGTGTGGCACTGAACCACAGACCATGGACCACCTACTAAGATGTGACCTGTGAGTGTGGCACTGAAATACAAACCATGGACCACCTACTAAGATGTGACCTGTGAGTGTGGCACTGAACCACAGACCATGGACCACCTACTAATATATCCCTTGCTGGAGCAGGAATGCAAAGCTAAAGATTTAGCAGAACTCAATGATAGTGGGAAGGATGTGCTCAGCTTTGGCCGAAACACAACATCTATTGTGCGTGTGGACATGATAAGAAGAAAACAGCCTCGATAATCAATTAATTGCCTGTTTTTCTTAGCAAATTACTGACTGAGCGCTGTTACATCACAAAACTCTTCCAAATTGTAAAAACACAGATGCAACAGATCACTAGTTGGAATGCTTTACAGCTTTTTCCTTTTTGTGGTGAATGGTTTGTGTTTGATGAGGGGTTAACGACACCACAATAGCAAGGGTCAAATTGTGCCTGAGAAGTCAGATCATTCCAGAGGTAGAAAGAAAAGTAAATGGAGGAGACTGAGAGAAATGGCCAGGAAGCTGGGATCGAGAGAGGAAGTGCAGGGGTGCAAAAAAGGGGACAAATGTGGGTAGAGGTGGTGAAGGGTTTTTCTGGAAGAGCTCGGTTATGGAGTTGTGAGGGAAGCTCTGGGAAGGTTGTACAGGGGGAGGCAAGAAGGATGTGGTGGACTGTGAGGGGGCAATGGCAATTGTTGCACACGGGTGGGGGAGCCAGTAAGGAGCTGGGAGTGAGTGAGGTGGGTGTGACCTACATGTATTCTAAGGTAAGTAATGTGTAGGGATGTACCGGATATCCGGTCCGGCCGGATTATCCGGCCGGATTTGGAAACAAAATCCGGTTCCGGTTCCGGCCGGATTTTTTTCCAAATCCGGCCAGAACCGGATTTTTGGAAATTTTAACAATTGAAGATTTACTTTTTCCTCAATATTTGATTGTTTAGCTTGTTTATATGTTGCAGGATGTTTTGATTGGAGATGCTTGTGTAAAGGTGAAGTACTAAAGTTCTTTGGCAGGGATCCTGGTTTTCCTCTCCTTATTCCTTTTTTGCACAAAATACATTCAGCAATTTCATCAGCTTGATCTTGGACAGTAAAATGTTTCCAAATGAATGAGGATGCCTTGTTCTTTTATGATGCCTATATTCAGTCTTTCCTCTGTATCACTGTAACTCTAATATGCATGAAACAACACTTCAAACCTCTTATTATATACATGTAGAAAGGAATAGCATGAAATGCATTCACATATTGCCTCAAAAGAACAATAGACCCTTTGTCTTGCAGACTTCCTGTCTGGTCTATGAGTCATCAGCATCACATTGAGATTGGGATCACTGTTTTTTTTAAGTATCTTACTTGGCTACAATGAAACTTGAACTTCTGAATGGTAAAATTTAGGTAGTAGGACCAATCCAGATGTCATTAAAATGTTGAATGAAGGCTGAAAGTTTTTAAACATTATCAAATGTTTTGAGATGCAATTATAGTAAAGAGCCTAGGCTACAGCCTGTAGAAGCATGTATAACTTATTATACTTTTATTAGATGGGGAATTTAATCCCCTCACCCCTCCCCTCCCCAAAAAAGTATTAAGTATGGCTTGAATTTTAACAGTTCATTTATGATGATAAATGAAGAGGATAGACAGTTCTCTTTAGGTGCACAGTAATTTTTGCCACAATTTTTAGACATTGCCCGTTGTTTTCATACTTTAATATCTTGATAGGGCTGAGACAATCACGCAAAATCACACTTTTCTTAAAACAGTACCCAGAATCTTTCCTCTTATTAATATCTTCAAATTTTGCCTGAATTTCCAAATTTGGTACATGTTAGGATTAATCCAGAACTTTCACTAATTTTGATTTGATTTCATCACAATATGCCCAATAATTGTTATTTTCCAAAAAAATTGGGTTGCTAGCCATTAGTAGCCAACTTGACAATCCCCTGCCCCCACCCCTTTCCCTTTGTTTCTTAAGATTATGAGAATTGTTGTAAGCAATGAAAAATCCGGTTCGCCGGATTTTATCCGCCGGATTTCAACCTGGATCCGGCAAAATCCGGTTCGGCCGGATCCAAAAATTTGGATCCGGCACATCCCTAGTAATGTGGACGTTGTCGATATGGGAGAGATTATGGATGGTGGGTTTGGTCGGAATGGTGGGCTAGATGTCGTGGAGTTTGTTATCAATTTGGGAGTCCCATGAAGTTTGCCAGTGGTTACGAACAAGAGAAGCTATAAACGGTTTGATGTCCGAAAGGGTTTTGGGAAATGTGGTAGGAGATAGAGGGGGAGGGAAGGGGGTTAAGTGCAAGCTTAGAGGCTGAATCAGCTCTGTCATTGCCGGGGATGCCATGGCTGGGTATCCACAAGTAAAGAATACTTTTCCTGCAGAGAGAGAGAGAGGGGGGAGGAGTTTACGGACATGGGGTTATCCCACTTAAGCATGAGTAAAGAAATAGATAAAGACTTGGAGTCGGAAAAAATGGCAAAGTGGCTGTGTGGGGAGTACTCAATATAGTTGAGGGTGAGTAGGATGGCCTTGGCCTTATCTGAGAAGACGGACAAGTAGTGACTGCCACTGAGGGTGATGTCTTGGAAGATGGCAGCAGAAGCTGTCTTATCGCCTTCCTTGCTGCCATCAGTATAGATGGAAGTGTAGTTTGAGAGTTGGGACTTTGATTTGGTTGTAGAGATTGATGAAGAGATTGGGGTAGGTTTGGATTTTGTGATGAGTGGAGGGACCCATGTGGATGGAAGGGAGGTAGGTGGCCCAGGGAAAAAAAGTGGGCCAGGAGAAGGTGTCAAAAGTGGCGGTGTTGATGCCGAGATGGTGGAGGTCGGGTTTAATGTGTAAGCTAAAGGAAGGAATAGGGTTTTAGTCCTATCAAAGAAGGTGGATAAATTGTAGTACCTAATAAGGTTTTATACAGGGTTTTGGGTGTTGGTGAGGGCTCTGAAGTGTAGGCTAAGTTACTGCCACTTACCAGTGTTTGCTGTATTTCCCTGGTACTATATTATAACATATTGCCAAAGACAATTATTTTGTTTTACCATTACCTAAGTCTTTTAAAAATCAAACTCCAAAACATGCAGTTTTTTTTTTTATAAGGACACCTAAATGGTTTTTGAATTAATATGCTACTATGCAGTTTCATCCTCCCATTCTCTATATCCTTACTTCCTTCTGAAACTAATGTTACCATGTTCTTATATTTACCAGCTAATACTATAGCCATTCCATGTAGTCTGCACTATGTTTGTCATATTTCACTCAAACTATGAGGACATTGTGATTGAGAAATAAATGAGAAGGTACAAAAACATTATATGCAGCAATTTCTGTGGAAATTAGGTATGTGGGATCATGCTCTGGAAAATAACATACAAATTAACATGAAGCAATATCTTTCCTTAGAAGAAACGGCCAGCTATTTTTATCACCAGTTTGAAAACAAACTTCTCCCACTAAGACACCTAACACAGATAAGTGATTTCAATCACAAAAGTGCCTTGATTATTCAGCACTGGTTTTGTGTAATCTTATACACACAAATAACCTTGGGCTACTTGGCTGTGGTGTGCATGGGAATAGCAGATAAACAATCATTGTTTGGAGTGGAAACACAATACACTGAACAGGAAGTTGGGTTGGTAATTATCATACCTGAGTTTTCAGGATTAACTCAGGTGTCAGGTGTGGGTAGGCTTAAGAAATTTTTCTTTAATAAAAAATGTTCTTTAATAATTAAATTTTCTTTAATAACTAAATAAATACCTGAATAATGTGAACAGCTGCAAGTTGTTGTCGAGCTACTTTCAAGATAATCCTTTTGCGATACGATCTTTGTATCCTGATCACGGCAAGATGGAGCTTAGCTGCTGCTGTAAACTGCGCAAGGTATTGCTTTCGTCGCTCCTCTAGAATCTGTAAAGGATAAATACACAGTAAAGTTTGTTTGTTTGATGAGGGCTTAACGGCACCACAACAACAATGGTCAAATTGTGCTTGAGAGGTCAGATCATTCTAGAGGTAGGAAGGAAAGGGAACAGGGAGAATGAGAGAAATTCAAGAACAAAAAGTAAGAAAGCTGTGATCGAGAGAGGAGGTGCATGGCTGAAACAAAAACAAAGTAGAGAGAGAGAGTGGAAGAGGAGAATTAAATATGGTTGTAGAGGGAAGCATGATGAAGGAAGAAGATAATTTTATCGGGAGGATTTTTCTGAAAGAACTCAGCAATTGAGTTGTGGGGAGCAAGGGAAGCTCTGGGAAGGTTGTACAGGGAGAGAGGGGGGGTTCAAGCAATAAGAACGTGATGGATTGTGAGGGTGCAGTGGCAATTGTTGCAGAGGGGTTGGGGGAGCCAATAAGGAGTAAAGTAACAATTTGAGTTTATTTGGAAGACACTATTCAATAAACATGAAAATAGCTTCATAAAAATCAGTTAAAGATTGACAACTTGACTCATGTCTTAATATAATCAATTATGCAAATTTCGTTTAACCCTTAAAATCCCGCTGGGTTCAAAACGGGAGTGCAATATTTGGGAACCTATTTTTCAATATTGATTTTCACAACTTTCCTTTGTATCAATTTAAGTTTGGTTTATATAAACGCTAAGACAATAAAGTTTTCAATAAAAAGTCAAATTAAAGAAAATATCAACATAAATATGCAAATTTTAGGCAAAATAAGGCCCATTTGTTTTTAGTAAAAAACTGTAATTACTCATGAAAAACAAAGCCACGCACCCGGTTCTGTTGTTCAAACCTGGGCCATTCACGTTGCTGTCTTGGTCACTAATCGCTATACTACAATGCTTATGTTCTAGGGTGTGGAGTTGTTTTGATACTTAAAATCGGTATGCACAAAGGGATAGTTGCTCTGTTTGTTTTCAATTAAAACTATGTCAAATATTCCTTATGACAGTGTTTTTGCATATAGCAGTTGTATTCCGATCAGGAGCTATGATTTTTTCAAAATTTGCATCTCAAAAAGGCTAAAAATCATGAAATTTTGCACAACTTTTGCCAAACAAATAAAGATATTGATGTCAAAATTAGACCAGAATTAAATGCGTTGATGTCTTTGACACTTCCTCACAGTTTTTCAGGCAAAAACTACGTTTGAAAGAATGGCAAGTAAGTCATTAAAGTAAGTCATTTTTTGTTAAATTTTGTGTTTTTTTATTTCTATTTTCTTTATTTCAAGTAATTTTTTTAAATCTTCAACATAACCCCTAAAGTTACATTTTGTGAAAGAACTATTCGAGGTCTTTCAATTGAAACCAGGACCACTGCTGTGGGCCTAATTGATAAAGCAAAATCATTTTATGAAAATGCACTGTAACTAAGGGTTAAGGTCTAATTGGAAAAAATAAAGATTCATTTTTATTAGCTTTTTAACATGTACTAAACAAGTGCCTAAAATTGACTTGAAAAAATGTACAAAAGTGGCACAAAATGGCAGAAAAAAATAAATGTTTCTCAAATTTTATTTCTTTCAACATCCATATTAATTTGCATATTACATTTTATGGAATATTTCAATGCAGAAATATTTAATCACATTTTTCTAAAAACAGCTTTGGGTGGTCTAATTCTTCAATAACTTGACTTAAGGTACATTCAATTCACTTGAAATTTTGCAGAGTTGTGTAATGTATCGTAAATAAAAATGCTATGAGAGCATTTCTCAAAAGAAGGTTCGCCTTTAAAGATACAGGCCATAATATACATTTTTGCTAAGATTAACGTCATGTGACTGCCAACTAATTGATATACCTAATTAGACAAAATACTCTTGTAGCTTTATTCAGTTGATTGTGCTTACAATTCAGAATAAGTTTAATAGCTATGACTCTTTCCCTTATGAAGTCTTTAGAACTTGCAAAATATACCTTTGACTTACAAAAAAATTTTTGTAATCACATTAATTTTATGCAAATGATATGCAAATTATATTGACAGATCAGGGTCATATATATATACCACTTGATAGAGCAACTTTTGATCTTTCATCAAATGTATACTTTGTTTGCGCCATACTGCCCAGAGAAACAGTTACCTTATTTTATTAATGAGAGGTGAAAATTAACTAGTTTTGGAGTATCCCTATCTTAAATTAAGCAACATCACACAGAAAACATGAACTTCCTTATGTTAACTTATGTTTCAATCCCTTAATAATATTTTTAAAAGGGAGCAGTTGAATATGGTCTGGAGATTTTTTTTAAATATTGCAGAAATAAAACAGTTTTACTGTATTACAAACACAGATATATCAACTCACCTTTTGATATTCTTGCTGTAATTTTCTTGTCAGCAATGTTTCCCGCCATCTGGATTGTATCCTTTGTGCAGCTTCCCTTTTCCTTCCGTACAACCTCTGTGCCATGACCCTTCTCCATTCACTCTGTAATAATATAATTGCTTTTGTGTACTTTTGGATCAACACAGCTGCCTCCTTTTCTCTCAGCAATCTCTGACGGCAATACATCCTCTCCACAAAGCTTGAATCGTGATGGCTGCTCCTCTCTGGATGTGGAATTCTTGATATACCTGCTTTCCTTCCAAGTTTGCTCTCAATCTCCTCTGCATCTTTATGGTGACATCACGAAGCTCAAGATATGCCCGTCTCCTTTGAACTTTCCTCACATGTGATTGGATAAGAATGCAAGCATCTCTCATTCTCAGGTACTTCCTGCAAAGTTTCTGGCATCGGAAAGCGCTCTGGAGGACAATGCAAGCGTTACGCTTTCTCAGATACTCGTCCCGGATACGATTGGCTCTGAATCTCTGTTGCACGACACTTGCAGCAATTTTTATTTTCTTGTACCTTCTCTGTAAGAGATACTTCCTTACAATGGCCTGGCAAATGGTAATTTGCATAAGAGTGGCTTTGTATGATTCACGGGCACGATACATTCTGTAGGTTGATTGGATTTTAATACAAGAATTTCTTATTTGAAGATATTCCAATCTCTCTTCCTTACAAAGAAGTGTGGCTCTATATCTTCTCTGAATAGTAATAGTTGCCTGTAGTATTTTTAGGTAATGCTTCCTTGCTAAAAAGGACTTCACAAAAGCTTGACATTTTACAACACACTCTCTATCAGCCTGGTATCTTCGTCTTGCAACATGCATTCTAACCAATGACTGGATCTTAATGCATGATTTCTTCTGCAGACAGAATTCTTTTCTAAATTGATGAGCTTGAATGAGAGCCCTGACATGCTTTTGAAGAACGATTACAGCCTCTCTCTTCTTCTTAAATCTTTGTTTTGCAATAAATCCTCTAACAACAGCCTGGCAGACAATAATCTGTTTGAGAGATTTCTTGTACGACGATCTTGCTAAATGCATTCTAAAGGCAGTCTGGATCTTAATAGCACTCCTAATACGATGAACAAAGAGTCTCGCTTGACCGGCCCTGAAATGTTTCTGTAAAGTAATGACAGCATTCCGCTTTGACAAATATTTTTGTCGAGCAACTTTGCCTTTTAGATAACAATGCATATATCGCTGAAGCACTAAGCAGGATGATTTCAAGTGATCATATCTCTTGCGCTGAAGATAACCTCTGCTGTACGCTTGAATCAACATGGCTGCCTCCTTTTCTTTCAGCAATCTCTGACGGACTATACATCCTCTCCACAAAGCTTGAATCGTGATGGCTGCTCCTCTCTGGATGTGGAATTCTAGATATACATACCTACCATCCAAGTTTGCTCTCAATCTCCTCTGCATCTTTATGGTGACATCTCGAAGCTCAAGATATGCCCGTCTCCTTTGAACTTTCCTGACGTGTGATTGGATAAGAATGCAAGCATCTCTCATTCTCCGGTACTCCCTGCGATGTTTCTGGCATCGGAAAGCGCTCTGAAGGACAATGCAAGCGTTACGCTTTCTCAGAAACTCTCCTCTTTCTTGACGAGCTTTCATGAAGGAGGAGAAATGTTTTTGAAGAATAAGAACAGCTTCTTTCTGCTTCTCAAACTTTCGTTTTGCAATGAATCCTCTTATAACAGCCTGGCACAAAATAATCTGGTTTTGAGATTTAATGTATGAAGATCTTGCTAAATACATTCTAAATACAGCCTGAATCTTAATAGCACTCCTAACACGATGGACAAAGAGTCTCGCTTGACCGGCCCTGAAATGTTTCTGTAAAGTAATGGCAGCATTCCGCTTTGACAAATATTCCTTTCGAGCAACTTTTCCCTTTAGATAAGCATGCATATATCGCTGAAGCACTATGCAGGATGACTTCAACTGATCATATCTCTTGCGCTGAAGATAACCTCTGGTGTACGCTTGAATCAACACGGCTGCCTCCTTTTCTTTCAGCAATCTCTGACGGACTATACATCCTCTCCACAAAGCTTGAATCGTGATGGCTGCTCCTCTCTGGATGTGGAATTCTCTATATACCTGCTTTCCTTCCAAGTTTGCTCTCAATCTCCTCTGCATTTTTATGGTAACATCGCAAAGCTCAAGATATGCCCTTCTCTCTTGAACTTTCCTCACATGTGATTGGATAAGAATGCAAGCATCTCTCATTCTCAGGTACTCCCTGCAATGTTTCTGGCATCGGAAAGCGCTTTGGAGGACAATGCAAGCGTTACGCTTTCTCAGATATTCATCCCGGATACGATTGGCTCTGAATCTCTGTTGTACGACAGTTGCAGCAATTTTCATTTTCTTGTACCTTCTCTGTAAGAGATACTTCCTTACAATGGCCTGGCAAATGGTAATTTGCATAACAGTGGCTTTGTACGATTCACGGGCACGATACATTCTGTATGTCGATTGGATTTTAATACAAGAATTTCTTATTTGGAGATATTCCAATCTCTCTTCCTTACAAAGAAGTGTGGCTCTAAATCTTCTCTGGATAGTAATAGTTGCCTGTAGTATTTCTAGGTAGCGCTTCCTTGCTAAAAAGGACTTCACAAAAGCTTGACATTTAACGACACACTCTCTATCAGCCTGGTATCTTCGTCTTGCAACATGCATTCTAACCAATGACTGGATCTTAATGCATGATATCTTCTGCAGACAGAATTCTTTTCTAACTTGATGAGCTTGAATGAGAGCCCTGACATGCTTTTGAAGAATAAGAACAGCTTCTCTCTTCTTCTCAAATCTTTGTTTTGCAATGAATCCTCTAACAACAGCCTGGCAGACAATAATCTGTTTGAGAGATTTCTTGTACGACGATCTTGCTAAATACATTCTAAATACAGCCTGGATCTTAATAGCACTCCTAACACGATAGACAAAGAGTCTCGCTTGACCGGCCCTAAAATGTTTCTGTAAAGTAATGGCAGCATTCCGCTTTGACAAATATTCCTTTCGAGCAACGTTGCCTTTTAGAGAAGCATGCATATATCGCTGAAGCACTATGCAGGATGATTTCAACAGATCATATCTCTTGCGCTGAAGATAACCTCTAATGTACGCTTGAATCAACACGGCTGCCTCCTTTTCTCTCAGCAATCTCTGACGGACGATACATCCTCTCCACAAAGCTTGAATCGTGATGGCTGCTCCTCTCTGGATGTGGAATTCTAGATATACATACCTACCATCCAAGTTTGCTCTCAATCTCCTCTGCATCTTTATGGTGACATCTCGAAGTTCAAGATATGCCCGTCTCCTTTGAGCTTTCCTCAAATGTGATTGGATAAGAATGCAAGCATCTCTCATCCTCAGGTACTCCCTGCGATGTTTCTGGCATCGGAAAGCGCTCTGGAGGACAATGCAAGCGTTACGCTTTCTCAGATACTCGTCCCGGATACGATTGGCTCTGAATCTCTGTTGTACGACAGTTGCAGCAATTTTCATTTTCTTGTACCTTCTCTGTAAGAGATACTTCCTTACAATGGCCTGGCAAATGGTAATTTGCATAACAGTGGCTTTGTACGATTCACGGGCACGATACATTCTGTATGTCGATTGGATTTTAATACAAGAATTCCTTATTTGGAGATATTCCAATCTCTCTTCCTTACAAAGAAGTGTGGCTCTAAATCTTCTCTGGATAGTAATAGTTGCCTGTAGTATTTCTAGGTAGCGCTTCCTTGCTAAAAAGGACTTCACAAAAGCTTGACATTTAACGACACACTCTCTATCAGCCTGGTATCTTCGTCTTGCAACATGCATTCTAACCAATGATTGGATTTTAATGCATGATTTCTTCTGCAGACAGAATTCTTTTCTAACTTGATGAGCTTGAATGAAAGCCCTGACTTGCTTTTGAAGAACGATTACAGCTTCTCTCTTCTTGTTAAATCTTTGTTTTGCAATAAATCCTCTAACAACAGCCTGGCAGACAATAATCTGTTTAAGAGATTTCTTGTACGACGATCTTACTAAATACATTCTAAATACAGCCTGGATCTTAATAGCACTTCTGACACGATTAACAAAGAGTCTCGCTTGACGAGCCCTGAAATGTTTCTGTAAAGTAATGGCAGCATTCCGCTTTGACAAATATTCCTGTCGAGCAACTTTGCCTTTTAGATAAGCATGCATATATCGCTGAAGCACTATGCAGGATGATTTCAACTGATCATATCTCTTGCGCTGAAGATAACCTCTGGTGTACGCTTGAATCAACACGGCTGCCTCCTTTTCTCTCAGCAATCTCTGACGGACGATACATCCTCTCCACAAAGCTTGAATCGTGATGGCTGCTCCTCTCTGGATATGGAATTCTTGATATACCTGCCTACCTTCCAGGTTTGCTCTCAATCTTCTCTGCATCTTTATGGTGACATCTCGAAGCTCAAGATATGCCCGTCTCCTTTGAACTTTCCTGACGTGTGATTGGATAAGAATGCAAGCATCTCTCATTCTCAGGTACTCCCTGCGATGTTTCTGGCATCGGAAAGCGCTCTGGAGGACAATGCAAGCGTTACGCTTTCTCAGATATTCGTCCCGGATACGATTGGCTCTGAATCTCTGTTGTACGACAGTTGCAGCAATTTTCATGTTCTTGTACCTTCTCTGTAAGAGATACTCCCTTACAATGGCCTGGCAAATGGTAATTTGCATAACACTGGCTTTGTACGATTCACGGGCACGATACATTCTGTAGGTTGATTGGATTTTAATACAAGAATTCCTTAATTGGAGATACTCCAATCTCTCTTCCTTACAAAGAAGTGTGGCTCTTAATCTTCTCTGGATAGTAATAGTTGCCTGTAGTATTTCTAGGTAATGCTTCCTTGCTAAAAAGGACTTCACAAAAGCTTGACACTTCATGACACACTCTCTATCAGCCTGGTATCTTCGTCTTGCAACATGCATTCTAACCAATGACTGGATCTTAATGCATGATATCTTCTGCAGACAGAATTCTTTTCTAACTTGATGAGCTTGAATGAGAGCTCTGACATGCTTTTGAAGAACGATTACAGCCTCTCTCTTCTTCTTAAATCTTTGTTTTGCAATGAATCCTCTAACAACAGCCTGGCAGACAATAATCTGTTTGAGAGATTTCTTGTACGACGATCTTACTAAATACATTCTAAATACAGCCTGGATCTTAATAGCACTCCTAACACGATGAACAAAGAGTCTCGCTTGACTGGCCCTGAAATGTTTCTGTAAAGTAATGGCAGCATTCCGCTTTGACAAAATTCCTGTCGAGCAACTTTGCATTTTAGATAAGCATGCATATATCGCTGAAGCACTATGCAGGATGATTTCAAGTGATCATATCTCTTGCGCTGAAGATAACCTCTGCTGTACGCTTGAATCAACACGGCTGCCTTCTTTTCTCTCAGCAATCTCTGACGGACGATACATCCTCTCCACAAAGCTTGAATCGTGATGGCTGCTCCTCTCTGGATATGGAATTCTTGATATACCTGCTTCCCTTCCAAATTTGCTCTCAATCTCCTCTGCATCTTTATGGTAACATCGCGAAGCTCAAGATATGCCCTTCTCTCTTGAACTTTCCTCACATGTGATTGGATAAGAATGCAAGCATCTCTCATCCCCAGGTACTCCCTGCGATGTTTCTGGCATCGGAAAGCGCTCTGGAGGACAATGCAAGCTTTACGCTTCCCTAAGAATGCTTCTCTTATGACTTTTGTTTCAGCAACTGATCGATACCATTTCTGGATAACGATGGCTGCGGTCCTAAGGTTTACATACTTCTGTCTGCTTGACTCATCCTTACGTAACACTGAATGGCGATTGTTGCTGTTCTGAAAGATGTGAGGCGACGTCTTGCGATGAATCTTCGCCATTGGGTCTGGATGACTCTTGCTGATTTCATCTCCTCAAGTTGGCGTCGTGCCTATGAGAAAAGAAATAAAGAAATGTGTTTACGGAATAGTTTTAAAACAAAAAGAGAACATTTTCCTTTAAAGGACCGCTTAGTCGATTTTAAAAACAACTATAATTTCAGAGAATAAACACAAAGATTTTTTGAGAAAGTGATGGTGTGAAGCCACAGTTAATAAGTGTCCAGCCATTTCTTCACCTTTCTGTCAGAGCTTTTCACTTGAATAGTACCTTTCATTAGAAATGGCTATGCTTAAGCCAGGAACATTTCAACCTGCCCTTAAATGGAGCAGGGCCATTCGAAGTAAAAGTTATATATATCTTTATTTCCCAAACCACAAAACTGAATAGTTTCACCTCTCCAAGGCTCCTTCAAGATAACAACTACTCCCACTGGTGTTACATGGTATTTTTAGTGACACACATCTGAATATAATGGCAATCCTTTGTAGTATAAGTAGTAACCGTAATCAATGCTGGCATTGTTTGTCTATGCTGGGGAAAGGTGAAATGAACTATTAGCATAAAACTATTTATACCTCAATGATATGATGCAAAGTTAATCTTGTGGAATCATGTGGTTAATTTGTTGCTTGAAAATTGCAGGCCAAAATTGTAATTAGTGCCTTTACTAATGAACCTTTCTGGGATTAAAGATTGACAGCTTGTTTTAACCAATCACTGCACGAGCTTGCCTTGGAACAAAATCTGCGAAACTAAGTGGAGTCAAACATCCTACGCGGTACTGGTACAGTACAACTAGCTAACGGTGCGCGCTCATGTAGTCAATACAAAACAAATTTCTACACACACAGACTGAGCGACGGCAAAATGGTGAACAAAAATTGCTCTTATCGCTGTGGGCTTTGTAAATCTGATTGCTGTTACCCAGAACAAAATAGCAAACTGAATTTTGTTTATCCTATTTGCTAAAAACTACAAAAATCCGGAGAAGTGCCATAAATGAATCAAAGCTTGCGGCAGGCCTCGCAAACATATAAATGTCAACGCATTGGTAATGCACGATTGCGGATTTTAGGTTTGTTTACCCCGCATAGTTACCCCGTTGCTATGGTGGGCGTGGCCTATTTGGAAACCTGGAAAGTTAATTGTGGCTGGCACAAATATTATAATATACTGTGGTACTCGCCACATGTACTTAAGCCTTAAATTTCCAGCTGGTTTCAAAAGTGACTGCAATTTTTCGGAACTTTTTTGAACTTTCCTTTTGTTTTTTATCACTGCAAGTTTACTTTATGTGAATGCTAAGACAAACTTTTTAATAGAAGAATATAAAATCTAGAAAATCTCGACATAAATATGAAAATTTTAAACAAAAAGTAAGTCACAATTGCACAATTTTTAAAGCCTGCATTAAAATTTGTGAATAATGAAAAATGGTGATTTTTTTTACATATTTATGTTGTTTGTGAAATTTCCTTTCCATTAATACCAGTCTACATTTGTTTTTCTTTCTCAAAGCAAAACATGCAAAAATAATGAAAATTAAGCAAAAATGTAATCACCTCCTGTAATTATTCGCGGAAAAAGAAAGCCACGCATCCGCTGTGGGATTTCAAATGGTGCAATCTCCAGCACTAGCCGCTAGACCACAGTGGGTATGTCTCAGAGTGTGGATTTCTTTTCCTACTTAGATTTTGGTTTAAATAAAAAGGGCGTAGTTGCTCTTTGTTTTAATCAAAACTATGTGAAATAAACTTAGTAACACTATTTTTCAAGTACAGCAGTTTTATTGCGATCAAGAACTACAATTTTTGTCAAAAATTGGTCTCAAAAAGGCTAAAAATCATAAAATTTTGCACAACTTTTGCCCCCCTAAAAATATATTGATGATTAGGGCAGTCAAAATTTGACTGGAATTGTATGCTTTTCAGGTAAAAGCTAGGTCTGGTAGTAAGGTAAGTATTTGAAAAAGAAATGTTTTTCGTTAAATTCTGTGCAGTTTTTTTTTTTTTTTCTCTATTTTCAACCCATTTGTTTTTAAAAACCTTCAATATAAACCTAATCAAAAAGTTACATTTTCTGAAAGAACTATTTGAGTTCTTTCAAGTGATACCACAATCACTGCTGTGGGCCTATTTGACAAAGCAAAATATTTTTTTAAAAGAGCACTTCCAAACCGGTCGTGCGACAGCTGGTTGAGGGATTTAGGGTTAATTAAGCCTCAGCCAAGTTTGGCAAGTGACTTGTTTTGCATTTTTCCAACCCTGGGACAACCACAAATTCAGATAATCCTGCCTGATGTCAGGAAAGATGATTTGTATGGGTTGAATTGTTGATTCCTGAGCTGATATTGTCAGGTCAACTAATCATTCAGAGCACACCATGGGAATCATGTGAGGGAGAAACCAAGAAATTTCTTGGAACAACAGAAGTAATATCTGAATTTTTGTACCCATAATCTTTTTGATTTAACTTACCACATATCCTCTGTAATATGATTGGATAATCACACAAGCTCTCTTTAAAGCTTCGTATTTTCTTTGAACTTTGACCTGTTCTGTATGCGCTCTGTAGTATTTCTGAATGACGGAGGCAGCAGTCTTCCTATGTGCGATTCCTTCTCGCACCATGAAGCCTCGGATCGCAGACTGAATAAGCACAGCTGATCGCTGCATCTTCTTGTATTTCCTGGTAGCAACAAATTGTCTGACATGAGCCTTTAAAATGAAAGCAAAATAGAAATAAATATATTTGAATTTTAAACGAAGCATTTTATCAACAAAGATTGTTGAAGATACAACTTCAGAGGACAGATGTTCATCACAAAACGAACATGAAAGCCATGTTCATTTTGATATGATAACTTGATTGACCAAAGTGTTAATGGGCAAAATTTCCATTTCTAAATTTGCAGTGTTTTCTTTTCTGAACAAATAAAAGCTTTTCAATACCTATTAGGTCAAGCAAGTTCATTTTATATGAAAAGGAAGTTGAAAGGAAACAAAATGGCGATGAAAACATTTCTCGTTAAAGAGATAATCATGTCTTAAGACATGCCTCATCTTCAGGCTGGTTCTGACATCACATCCCCACATTCCTCAAGTCTTTGTGTATTTTGTTTTCAATAAAATTTTGCGGCTGAAACTCTCCCTTCTCGCCCACTTGTTTAAGCTTTGGACATATTTGACTTGCTGCCTTTTCTCTGCTTCTTTTGCCCTCAATTTTCCGACATCCTGCAAGCTGTTCCAACAGTTACATTTCCCTTTAAAATACATTTAATCTTTATGAAAGTGCATGAGGACGGTAACCTTTTAAAGCCGACTCTCCACACATGTCATTATCATAACATTTGTGAACCTCAATATCTGTTGAACGAAACAAGATGTTATAATTTCAGTTTGTTCCTCCTCTATCATGCAATGTAGGTCATGAGTCAATATACCCACTGTTCTGAGTACAGTTCTTTTTAAGCACGAACAATGAAATTTTAAATATCAATGAACCAGTGGAACATATTTATTTTTGCACAAGCATGCTACATCGATAACTTCAATGTCAAGAAAGCACCCAAGGAGTACAAGTCCAATTTGACGGAAGAAATTTGGGCCCTCAACGATAAAAAAGTTGCCGCAACAAAATCTGATGTAGAACAGTAATTTTTAAAAGATTTTTTTTTCTCGACACCTCTAGACGTACTTGACCAGTGAACTAATCATTTTATTTTAGAGATGGAGGTCACATACCTGGATGATAGCCGCAGCTTCGTATTCTCTCTTGGCCGCCACTTCCTCCTTCATTTGTTGGACAATCTTCCTCGCTTTCCATCCTCTGACCGCTGCCTGCAGCTGGATGATAGCTCCAGTGCGTTTTTCATCACAACGACGACTCAGAAAATCTCTCACGTGCCTTTGGATTACGACAGCAGCTGAGCATTTTACCTTTAAAAAGACAAGATTTATAATTAGCTATTGCAAGGATTTATCCATTCCAAACAAATTGTGCCCATGCTCCAATAAGCAACCGCCCAACATGATAACATGCCCCAGCATCAACAAAAAATCAATGCATTCACATGTCTTTTATTCTATGTAAGCTTTGGTGGTGTAAGTTGTACGAGAAGCACAACCAGTAAAAGAAAGCGACTGCTAGGTCTGATTTAACTGGAACACACCTTTCTATATACAGTGCCAGTCAAGTTCAAACAGTACTGTACATGCATGGGTATTTATGTAGTGATTGTTTCAATTGCCGACTCCCTAGCAGTCACACTTTTTAGGTAAAACATTTAGCAGTAAAAAGTGGTACAATTTTATATTCGCAAGCACTCTGGGTGCTTATTACTTAGAATACATTGTCAGTAAACCTAACTACACTATATAATAATGCCTTTAATATGCCTTGGGCCTCCATATTCTTTGTAGGTAGAGTGAGGTATATCAAATGAAATCCCGAATAAGTGTGAAACTGAAGAATTTTATCAGAAATATGTGGTAAGTATGTGGTAAGCATGTGGTATGTGGTAAGTGTGATGTATGTGGTAATTATGTGGTAAGTATGTGGTATGTGGTAAGCATGTGGTAAGTATGTGGTAAGCATGTGGTAAGTATATGTGGTAAGTATGTGGTATGTGGTAAGTATGTGGTATGTGGTAAGTATGTGGTATGTGGTAAGTATGTGGTATGTGGTGAGCATGTGGTATGTAGTGAGCATGTGGTATGTGGTGAGCATGTGGTATGTGGTGAGCATGTGGTATGTGGTGAGCATGTGGTGAGCATGTGGTGAGCATGTGGTGAGCATGTGGTGAGCATGTGGTGAGCATGTGGTGAGCATGTGGTGAGCATGTGGTGAGCATGTGGTGAGCATGTGGTGAGCATGTGGTGAGCATGAGCATGTGGTGAGCATGTGGTGAGCATGTGGTGAGCATGTGGTGAATGTGGTGAGCATGTGGTGAGCATGTGGTGAGCATGTGGTGAGCATGTGGTGAGCATGTGGTGAGCATGTGGTGATATGTGGTGAGCATGTGGTGAGCATGTGGTGAGCATGTGGTGAGTATGTGGTGAGCATGTGGTGAGCATGTGGTGAGCATGTATTAGTGAGTATGTGGTGAGTATGTGGTGAGCATGTGGTGAGCATGTGGTGAGCATGTATATGGTGCATGTGAGCATGTGGTGATATGTGGTGAGTATGTGGTGAGCATGTGGTAGCATGTGGTAAGCATGTGGTGGTATATGGTGGTATGTATATGTGGTAAGCATGTGGTAAGCATGTGGTAAGCATGTGGTAAGCATGTGGTAAGCATGTGGTAAGCATGTGGTAAGCATGTGGTAAGCATGTGGTAAGCATGTGGTAAGTATAAGTGGTAAGTATATGGTAAGTATATGGTATGTGGTAAGTATCTGGTATGTGGTAAGTATCTGGTATGTGGTAAGTATGTGGTATGTAATAAGTATGTGGTAAGTATGTGGTAATTATGTGATAATATGTAGTAAGTTCTTACTTGAATTAACACGATGCAATGCAAAGCAGCAAATTATTTACAAAAAATGTTTCATCATTTTAATTACGAAACAAATCTACAGCTGATTTAAGTGCAATATACCTTTCTTTCTTTAAGCTTCTGTTTTAACTGCTTAGCTCTCCAAGCCGTCTGGATACAGCGAGCAGCTCGAGTCTCCAGTCTGAGATCCAGCAAGCGGGAGCAGAGGTAGGAGACGTATGTGATCACCACCTGTAATACAAAGAAACAGAAATGCAGCAAAACCCTTAATTGGAGATCCGCAATAAGAAAGTGAAAGAAACATTATTCTGGTAGGTTAAAAAGTGGCGTCTCAGTGTACAGCACTTGCAATCGTTTGTGTTTATTGTTTGTTTGGTGAGGCTTAACGGCACCATGACAGCAGAGATCAAATTGTGCCTGAGAGGTTAGATTATATCAGAGGTAGGAAAAAGGGTAAGAGGAATTATCTGAGAAATGCTTGAGAGTCAATAAACATGTAGCTAGGATCATAAGAGGAAGTGGAATGGGGTACATTAGAAATGGTTGTGCCTAAAACCAGGAACATCTCAACCTGCCCTCGAATGGAGTAGAGCCCATCAAAGAAAAACTTATATATTTCTTTGTTTCCCAAACCACAAAACTGTATACAGTTTCACCTCTCCAAGGCACCCTCAAGATAACAACTACTTCCACTGGTGTTACATGGTATTTTTAGTGACACACATCTGAATATAATGGCAATCCTTTGTAATATAAGTAGTAACCGTAATCAATGCTGGCATTGTTTGTTTATGCTGGGGAAAGGTGAAATGAACTATTAGCATAGAACTATCTATACCTCAATGTTATGATGCAAAGTTAATCTTGTGGAATGATGTGGTTAAATTGTTGCTTGAAAATTGCAGGCCAAATTTTTAAGCAGTGCGTTTACTGAAGTAGAAAAAAAAACGCAAGACCTGTAATGTTAATCTTACAGATTCAAAACAATCCTTATGTATTACTTTGAAAGTTAAGTGCCTCTTTCTAAAGTATTGGAAATATTTGTTGTTCAACTATCAAGATGGGATATAGCATGCACTATACAAGAACATGCCTTGCCCATCTGCTTATTTACTTTACATTCTAAATAGACGAAACAGAACATTTATTTCAATTGAACTACATCAACATGTGTCATGGTTCTGAAGTCATGCATTCAGAATTTTTGGCCCTTAGACCCTCCACCCTCGATTTTTTAGGTGTAATTAGGTGTAATCCACACCATTCACCCAAGAGACTTCACAATTCATTGACTAGCATCTAGCTATTGTTACACCATACACGACACAGGGGGTAATCTATACCTTCTTAACTGACAGCATCCTCATAGTCTATTCACAGTTCACTTGTTAGCAACCAGCTACTGTTACACTGTACACAATAGGTCATTCATCTGGGGCTAAAGCCACATAACTGCTGTGCAGTAAAACAAACCAGATTAGTCCTTGGCTGAGCATAAATATAAATATACATTATATGCTTGGGAGGACTTTGTGCAAAACCTATGAATGATTGATGGACCATTCCTCATAAGGATGGTTATTTCATCATGGACATCACATTGTACACTGTACTGGTCACTTGTCACCACAATGGTAAAATAGTTGACATGTAATAACTCCTAAATGGTAGGAAGGTAGACTGGGTATTTTACATCCTTTTCCCAACAACTCAGTTTATATAGAGATGTCCACAGACGTTTGATCAAGCACCAGCTTAAATAGAGATGTCCACAGACGTTTGATCAAGCACTAGGTTATATAGAGATGTCCACAGACGTTTGATCAAGCACTAGGTTATATAGAGATGTCCACAGACATTTGATCAAGCACTAGGTCATATAGAGATGTCCACAGATGTTTGATCAAGCACTAGGTTATATAGAGATGTCCACAGACGTTTGATCAAGCACTAGGTTATATAGAGATGTCCACAGACGTTTGATCAAGCACTAGGTTATATAGAGATGTCCACAGACGTTTGATCAAGCACTAGGTTATATAGAGATGTCCACAGACGTTTGATCAAGCACTAGGTTATATAGAGATGCCCACAGACGTTTGATAAAGCACTAGGTTATATAGAGATGTCCACAGACGTTTGATCAAGCACTAGGTTATATAGAGATGTCCACAGACGTTTGATCAAGCACTAGGTTATATAGAGATGTCCACAGACGTTTGATCAAGCACTAGGTTATATAGAGATGTCCACAGACGATTGATCAAGCACCAGGTCATATAGAGATGTCCACAGATGTTTGATCAAGCACTAGGTTATATAGAGATGTCCACAGACGTTTGATCAAGCACTAGGTTATATAGAGATGCCCACAGACGTTTGATCAAGCACTAGGTTATATAGAGATGTCCACAGACATTTGATCAAGCACTAGGTCATATAGAGATGTCCACAGATGTTTGATCAAGCACTAGGTTATATAGAGATGTCCACAGACGTTTGATCAAGCACTAGGTTATACAGATGTCCACAGACGCTTGATCAAGCACTAGGTTATATAGAGATGTCCACAGACGTTTGATCAAGCGCTAGGTTATATAGAGATGTCCACAGACGTTTGATCAAGCACTAGGTTATATAGAGATGTCCACAGACGTGTAATCAAGCACCAGCTTATATAGAGATGTCCACAGACGTTTGATCAAGAACTAGGTCATATAGAGATGTCCACAGACGTTTGATCAAGCACCAGGTTATATAGAGATGTCCACAGACGTTTGATCAAGCACTAGGTTATATAGAGATGTCCACAGACGTTTGATCAAGCACTAGGTTATATAGAGATGTCCACAGACGTTTGATCAAGCACCAGGTTATATAGAGATGTCCACAGACGTTTGATCAAGCACTAGGTTATATAGAGATGTCCACAGACGTTTGATCAAGCACCAGGTTATATAGAGATGTCCACAGACGTTTGATCAAGCACTAGGTTATATAGAGATGTCCACAGACATTTGATCAAGCACCAGGTCATATAGAAATGTCCACAGATGTTTGATCAAGCACCAGGTTATATAGAGATGTCCACAGACGTTTGATCAAGCACTAGGTTATATAGAGATGTCCACAGACGTTTGATCAAGCACCAGGTTATATAGAGATGTCCACAGACGTTTGATCAAGCACTAGGTTATATAGAGATGTCCACAGACGTTTGATCAAGCACTAGGTTATATAGAGATGCCCACAGACGTTTGATCAAGCACTAGGTTATATAGAGATGCCCACAGACGTTTGATCAAGCACTAGGTTATATAGAGATGTCCACAGACGTTTGATCAAGCACTAGGTTATATAGAGATGTCCACAGACGTTTGATCAAGCACTAGGTTATATAGAGATGTCCACAGACGTTTGATCAAGCACTAGGTTATATAGAGATGTCCACAGACGTTTGATCAAGCACCAGGTTATATAGAGATGTCCACAGACGTTTGATCAAGTACCAGGTTATATAGAGATGTCCACAGACGTTTGATAAAGCACTATGTTATATAGAGATGCCCACAGACGTTTGATCAAGCACTAGGTTATATAGAGATGTCCACAGACGTTTGATCAAGCACTAGGTTATATAGAGATGTCCACAGACGTTTGATCAAGCACCAGGTTATATAGAGATGTCCACAGACGTTTGATCAAGCACTAGGGTATATAGAGATGTCCACAGACGTTTGATCAAGCACTAGGGTATATAGAGATGTCCACAGACGTTTGATCAAGCACTAGGTTATATAGAGATGTCCACAGACGTTTGATCAAGCACTAGGTTATATAGAGATGCCCACAGACGTTTGATCAAGCACTAGGTTATATAGAGATGTCCACAGACGTTTGATCAAGCACTAGGTTATATAGAGATGTCCACAGACGTTTGATCAAGCACTAGGTTATATAGAGATGCCCACAGATGTTTGATAAAGCAGTTATGAAGCACCAGTGAAGGAAGACCCACCAAGGATTTGAGCCCGGGTTCTCTACAGTAGCTTGCTAAGGTAACGTTAGACCGTCAGTTCTTTTTTTAATAGTCTTCTACAATATAAATGGCATCTTATATGAAATGAAAGAGGACATAAAAAAATAATAAATACAAAATAGGGAAGAACGCATTCAAATGTCTTATTCCGTTCAAGGATTAGTTCAGGGGTCAAGCAAGTTTATCTTACATAAAAGGAGGACATCAAAAGAAACAAAATGGTGAAGAAAGCATCCAAAAATCTTATCTGTTAAGGAGATATTAAAAGCCTGAAAACAAAAAAAACTGCACTGGCAAATATACAGTATGATAGCTTTTAAAACAACTGCACTGTTTTTGCAAACAAAAAGATATGAAAAATAATTTGTCACAACTACCTTTTCATCTGGAATCGTGTTGGACATGTCGGCTGATTTCACCATAAAGGGGACCCCTCCAAGTTCTTGCACAGCGTGGTACAGGGCTTTAAAGTTCTTCTGTTCATTTTTGAGTAGCAAATCAAAATCACTGGCTTTTCCGGTTGCTGGACCACAAAGGAAGAAAAATTACATCAAAGAATAAGCTCAGTTGTAATGTTTATGTGATGCAGCAAATTCTGGTCGGTTAAACTTTTAGACTTGGATGATTGAGTTTTTTAACCAATCACTGCACAAATTTGCCTAGCAACAGAATATGCGTAACTAAGTGGGGAAAAAATCCTCTGTGGTATTGGTACAGTACATCTAACTAATGGCGTGCGCTCATGCAGTCAATGCAATACACTGCCTGAATCAAATTTCTGCACTAAACATATTTCTGCACACACATACCGAGTGACAACAAGATAGGAATAAAAATGGCACTCACTACTACGGGCTTTGTAAATCATATTCCTGTTAACCAGAATAATTAGTAAATATAATTTTGTTTGTTCCATTTCCTAAAAACTCTAAAGATCCAGAAAAGTGCCTTAAATGGATCAAAACATGAACATCTAGATGTCAACTCCTTGGTCATGCATGATTGCAGATCTAAGGTTCGTTTGTCTCAACTAGTTACCGTGTTGCTATGGTGGGCGTGGCCTATTTCGGTTCTTAGAGAGGTTAATTGTTTTTGAGTCTTTAATGAACCCCAAACCAAATCCCAGTACGAAAAACTTTCCCATAAATTTCAGGGACTGTGAGTTAAAAAAGAGTTAAATCAAATTTCTAAAATGCAAAGTCTGCCCAATCATACATAACAAATTCAGCTATTTATTATTTATTATCATTATTGAACTTATTTATACAGCGCCTTTCCTGTGAATCGAAGCGCTTTACAATAAAATTGATAATACATAGACAAACTCTTAATATACAATATCAAAATTTTCAAAAACATTTGCACGACAATATAAAAGCATAAAAGAATTGTTGAAAAAAGAAAAAAAAAAAAAAAAAACAAGAAATTAAATATTATAGACAGCATAAAACTTAATCAGTAGGGGAAAAAAAAAGAGTCTTAAGGGCCTTCTTAAAAGTGTAAACAGTTTGAGCCTGACGAATTGCAGCAGGTAGATTATTCCACAGACGTGGTCCCAGAACAGAAAAGGCGCAGTCCCCACTGACACTATTAGTTCTTGGCGCCACAAGGCGAGTGACATCCTTGTTGGTTCTTAGACCAATGCGTCTAGGCTCATAAATATGTAGCAAATCTTGAAGGTATGAAGGTGCATGTCTTTTAAAGCAGTTGTACACATGCAATACGATCTTGAAATCGATTCTCTGCTGGATGGGCAACCAAAAAATCATGCAAGCTGCACGATTTTGAAGTCTTTGCAAGCGTTGAAGGTTTTTACGTGATATACCACCAAGCAGGGAGTTGCTATAATCCAGCCAAGAAAGGACGAGAGATCGCACTGCATGAGCACAAGTATTTTGATCAATGTATCGTCTGATTCTGGAAATATTACGCAAATGAAAATTAACAGTACGACATATTGAAGAGATCTGAAAATTCATATTCATACAAGGTTCAATCATAATACCTAAATTTTTAACGAACAATGAAGGAACAATAACAGACCCACCAATCCTCAAATCAATGGACTTAATGAAATGCATTTGTTTTCTTTGATGAAATGATCAAAAATTCAGTTTTGGTGTCATTAAGTCTAAGTTTGTTATGAAGCATCCAGTCTTCAACCGCCGCAATGCAATTTGACAAGCGAGCTTGGGCAGCTTCTCTATCAGCCAGCTTTTAAGGATCGAAGCTAACATATAGCTGAGTGTCATCAGCATATATATGGTAAGCAACATTTTAGACCCCTAGCTTGATTTAAAAAGGGGCAGAGTGCTCGACTTGTTGAGGGGTACATTAATGCGTACGTGAAGCCCTACGTCGTTTTGGTATGGAGTCCAGGGGCTTAAGGCTCAATCCCCTGGTGAAGAGACTCTGGGATTTTGCTATAATCATACCTCAGAATGAAACTATTCTGACTGATAAGGACCATTCATGAGCCAAACAGGGCAATTGCTTACTATGCTATCATTCTGTGAGTTGTATCCATTTAAAGTATTTCATTTATGAGGCAAATCGAAATTATTAACTTAAAAATATATAAATATATTCTTATCTCATGAGGGGGCAGGGCGGACCCCATGGGGCAGGGCGGACCCCGGGCCCACGAAGAAGCAGGGCGGACCGCCCCTGTGAAACAGCAATTCTAGGGGTCTGTATTTACTGCCCAGCTTTTAGTACTCATTTAAACAATATAGAAATCATGCCGATAGACATTTACATTATTCAAATAGCATATTTGGTCCCTTTGCATGAGAATAATGGACATTGAGACTCAAGACTCTGTTATGGCTTCGTACGGTCATAGAGTCAATATTTCTATTATCCTGAGGCGATGTGACAGTAGGAAAAGATGTGACAGTAGGGCAAGATGTGACAGTAGGGCAAGATGTGACAGTGGGGAAAGATGTGACAGTGGGGAAAGATGTGACAATGGGGAAAGATGTGACAGTGGGGAAAGATGTGACAGTGGGGGAAAATGTGACAGTGGGGAAAATGTGACAGTAGGGAAAGATGTGATAGTAGTGAAAGATGTGTCGTCCATGAATCATTACCTAGAACACCACTTACTTGGACTGTATGACCTTGACCACGTCCCATCAAAACTGTCATTTCCTTCTGCTGTTGCTTCCACTTTCTGGAATTCTGATTGGCTCGTTTCCTGCTGGATGGCTGATTCAGGCAGGAGTGATGGATGGTAGTGGTGGAGGAGATAGCATAAGACACGCCCATCAGAAAAGGATACAGTAAAATTCTCCACCTGTAATTACACAAAGAATGAATGTATACTTCTACCTTACATTTCACCAGTGCTTGCAGAATTACGTAGACTACCTTGTCGTACAATTTCACCTCCTGATCTATTTACGACTGTTTCCACAAGCTTGCACAATCTTATATTCTAGACATGTCCACAATGTATCAGCATAATTGACCTCTGAGATCCCCAACTAACAAACTCACTCTAGTTACTTTTCCTTAAAAAAAAAGGGGTAATCAAGATTTGTATCACTTTGGTTGACCCCTGTAGATTGGCTGACCCCTGTGGATTGGTTGACCCCTGTAGATTGGTTGACTTCTGTAGATTGGCTGACCCCTGTGGATTGGTTGAACCCTGTGGATTGGTTGACCCCTGTGGATTGGTTGACCCCTGTAGATTGGCTGATCCCTGTGGATTGTTGACCCTTGTGGATTGGTTGACCCCTGTGGATTGGTTGATCCCTGTGGATTGGTTGACCCCTGTAGATTGGTTGACCCCTGTGGAATTGGTTGATCCCAATGGATTGGTTGATCCTTGTGGATTGGTTGATCCCTGTGGATTGGTTAACCCCTGTGGATCAGTTGACCCCTGTGGATTAATTGACCTCTGTGGATCAGTTTACCTCTGTGGATTGATTCACCCTTGTGGATTGGTTCACCCCTGTGGATTGGTTCACCCCTGTGGATCGGTTCACCTCTGTGGATTGATTCACCCCTGTGGATTGGTTGACCCCTGTGGATTGGTTCACCCCTGTGGATTGGTTCACCCTTGTGGATTAGTTCACCCCTGTGGAGTGGTTCACCCCTGTGGAGTGGTTCACCCCTGTGCATTGATCTACTTTTTGAAATAAGAATGTGATCTACCTGAAAACAAGTGATGGAGAAATCCTCTTATATCAATTTTTTGCTATAGAGTTTATTGATGTAAGTTTACTATGCATTTCTTAGTTGATCAAGTTTAATGATTTTCTTTTATTCTTGGACTGAAAATTTTATTTGTAACACAAAAATCTAACAAGAATATTTGCAGTTCTAATTATTGAAATTATTTTTATCAAAATCATAAAATCTTTGCAGTTCTTTTAATACTGGATTAAAGTTATATTACAAGAAACTCATTTTGCCAACATTGTACCGCTATACTAAAGTCCTACGGTATTGCCATACTAAAGTCCTACCGTACCGCAATACTTAAGTCCTACGGTACCGCTATACTAAAGTCCTACGGTACTGCTATACTTAAGTCCTACGGTACCGCTATACTAAAGTCCTACGGTACCGCTATACTAAAGTCCTACTGTACCGCTATACTAGTCCTACTGTACCGCTATACTAAAGTCCTACGGTACAGCTATACTAAAGTCCTACGGTACCGCTATACTAAAGTCCTACGGTACCGCTATACTAAAGTCCTACGGTACCGCTATACTAAAGTCCTACGGTACCGCTATACTAAAGTCCTACGGTACCGCTATACTAAAGTCCTACGGTACCGCTATACTAAAGTCCTACGGTACCGCTATACTAAAGTCCTACGGTACCGCTATACTAGGATTTTACCACATTGGTTATCATGAAAGAACGTACCTTCAGACCATAGTACGCACAAACTGCCTTGCACCACTTTAACAGCAAGCTGAGACGAGGGCTCTTGAAATAGACTGCGGGACCTGAATCTCTTCTTCCTTCACTCAGAGATTCCAGGTTGTCTACCGCCCTCAAGTTAGATCGCAACTTGAGATTCCTTTGAAGAAACGCAATTTCTTCCTTAAGTTGTTCTTCATTCAACATCATTTCAATCTGAGAATCGAAAAAAAGAGAATATAATTGCAAGCTTTCTTAATGACTGTTTAGCCACTATGGGAATGCAAACTTCTCATATATTATTAATCAAACCTCAAAATTTCCATTAATTGTCTCGGACTGCCAACTCCTTTATAACATGGCAAAACTGAATATTGTTATATGCCATGAAATGCTTCTCGAACTTAGAGGCTAACTTCACAGAAGATGCATGCTCATCTAATATCAATCAATCATAATTTTCTAATTCATTTTATACATATTTAGATTCTTTGAAATAATCTAGTGCACCAAATGTGTCTACTGAGGTAATTGATGTGGGTAATAAACCACCAAGTTGACACCAATAGAAATGTTCAGGCAAAATCTTATATGTTCACCAATATGCTTGGTAACTGAATTAAATAAAAAATAAAAAATTCCAACATGACTGTGGAAAACGTCATGATAATACTGTAACAATAGCCGAGGCTTGAAACTTACCCTGAAATGGAATATCACTCGCCATAGGAAGTCCAATGTCTTCTCCCTGTGTCCATCAACGATAGCCTTTGCATCGAGGCCACCGCCTGCAAAGATTTCAACATATCACATGGTTACCTTTTATCACACGATCAAAGGGCATCTTCTCATGTACTGTATACTTCTCCAGTTCAGGGGAAGGGTATTAAAGAATGACAGTGAATAGAATGTAACATGTAAATTCAATAATCAAGATAACCTTAATTGCTTTAAACTTGAATTAAAACCCATGAAAATGCAAAATGCTACATAAAAATTGATTCAGAATCTACCATTTAACAGTTTTCTTTCATTTTCAGGAATGAATGTTTAAGCTATTGATGTATGACTGGGTGACCTTTGTATCTGAATATGCAAATTACCCTTTTAATTGCACAGATCATAATTTTTTGAAGAGATGCAACAAATATTTACCCGAAAGTGTCCATTTTTTATCATATCCTTAATTTATAAGAGGAACATATTTTCAAGGATCGAAATCTAGGAGAACATTTTTATTATACATTACAAATTGAGCATAATATTAAAAATTTATTCATTTATCAGCTCTATTTGTCTGAGAAGACTGCGCCCGGGATAGGTCGTATAAGTGGTGGCTAAGCAGCGAAGCCTGTGACTGTCAAGTCCAATCCTCGAATGAGCAGAGGCTGCACTTGTAAGGCTGCAGGCAGTGAAGTTGTTGGATAGCTCTCGCTTTCCTACTCTTCTGCCTCTACAGCTCTTCTCTCTTTGTCTCCACCCTCTTCAAGGATATCACTAATGGTGAGTATTTCAGAGCAGAGTGGAAAGATAATGCCATGGAGGGTTACAAGTGGGGAAAAAAGGTATATTTAATTGCATTTTCTCAAAAACAAATGATGTTCTTATTTGTATGAGAGATCTCTGGAAGGTAAATGAAGAAGAGTTTGTTTTGATTTTGAGAAATCAAGTAGTCTTCCTAGATAGGTTCGACAAATCAACTTGCCCGCTGGGTAGGGATACAAGAATTTGTGATTGTCCTGAAAGTAAATAAAGTTGGCTGTGGATTTTTTTTTAATACATGCAATACAAATTTAGCTGAAAACTAAACCATGTTTACTTGACCTGCCCTGATAAGCTTTTCGGTTGCCACAGCCATATGATTGGTCAAATCCTGTTGCTGGCACGGCCATATGATTGGTCGAATCCTGTTGCTGGCACGGCCATATGATTGGTCAAATCCTGTTGGTGGATGTACTTACTTTGTACGTCAACCCCCGACGCCTTGAGTTCTTTGAACGTCACCTCCACATTGTGGATCTTCTGGAGTCTGCTGATAGCAGGACATCGCAGGTCATGTGACAGCTGCCAGTTCTGGGTCAACAATTCTGTGACACGACTGTGTATATTGAAAGGAAAAAGTATTTATATATTAGGCAAAAGCGCCAGCATTTATTTGCTCGAGTAAAAGCATTAAAAGCAAAATTAGAAATTGTGAAATAGAAAAAAGAAGCAGCCCAACATTCTGCCCCAACATCAAAGCACGTTTTACTTTTAGGCGGGTCAATATACCCCAACAAATTCTAACAAGAGGTGTGTCAATGGTTTGGGGGCCTACTGGATGTTGTGAGTAACAGAAAAAAAAAGTCCTATCAAAATCTGACACCCGGAAGTGGGTTTAAACTGGGTCACATCTACGATGGCTGCCACAAAGCCTGAAAATCAGATAAATGGCTAACTTCTTTAAAATTTGTAATAGAGCAATGATTCTCAGTTCTACTCTATGGTTTTAAGGGCCAAGCAGCTCATTGCTGTAAAAAATTATGTATGACTTAACCTCTGCGGATGTGGGTTAAAACTAACTAAGTTCAATCCAAGATGGCTGCCACCACCGCATCCTGAAAATAGGGCAATTGATAGACTTTTTTTGTCACTCAGAGCATCCAGTAGGCCCCCAAACCATAGCCCTCTATCAACACGGTTTCCACCAATATCATTCTTTCATAGTCCTCTATCACATAAATGAAAATTAACAGGAGTACTCCTTTGAACATCTTATTATGTCACTGTTATAATTTTGTGTCTTCAATGGTAATTTACAACTTACGCCATACGGATTCCACAACGTAGATTGATCGCAATCTTGGTCACTGCAAAATCAAATTCATCCAGGGCCGTTTGTTTGTGAGTCACCGAGTACCCAAAGTAGTTCAGATGACGAGTTATGTCGCCCTCTCCTTTCAGGTATTGGCGGGAAAATTCCAGAAGAAGAGCTCTGCTGGACTGCAAGATATAGTAAAGATGAGACTTCATACAAGCAGTGCATGTTCGATATATGATACATCGAGGCAATTTGGAAGCACACAAGTGATAGAGAGAGATTAAAGAAAGTACTCAAAAAAATAAATCTAAACTTTAATAGATTTATTTTATCAACTTCATCAAGCTTTACCATCTTGGTGTGCAAATAGCCAAATCAGATATGAAATAAATACAGGTTTGACACAAATAATAACATTGAATTTCCCATATCCTTCATTTTTTCTTTATTAACTATGGCAGTGTTACCCTAAACGGATCGAAAACAAAAGATTTTCCATACTTTCTACTGTTTTAGCATTAAACCTGTTTGCCCCACCCACCCCTTACAACAGATTACCTATCTTATTTGGTTGTTAAGGTTTAACAGCACCAAAATCATAATAAAACCAATACAACATTTAATATACGCTTTTCCCTAAGAAGCTCAAAGCGCTTACATACATATTGGGGGCCTAAAATAGGTCACACAGCGCTTCTACTAAAGTTCTCCGGCTGCCAACGAATCGGCGCACATGATAAACTAGGACTTAACTGAGAGGTGAATGAACACTGAATTTTCATGCTTCTCTTCTCTAATAGTGTTCAGATAACCAGGTAGGGGGTGGCTGTCCTGCCGTGGGGGCCCGGTAGCCTAACCTCCCCTCCAAAGGACGGTGTGCGCCATTCAATCATTGTCACTTCTCAAAAGCTGAATGAGAAGGAGCTGCAGACAAAATGCTTCAGCTTTGATATTTGGCGTACCTGTCTGCATGGCTGAGAAAAAAATCGAGTTAAACCTGATTAAGGCTTGAACCCAGAACCGCCAGCATCTCAGTCGTGCGTTCTGTCAACTGAGCTACTTATTCTCCTAGAGAATAGAGATGGTCAAAATGTGCTAGAGAGGTCAAATTAGATCTGAGAGGGGAAAAGGGTGAGAGTAGGAAAAGAAACAGGTAGGATCGTAGGAGGGTCAGACTCACCTTGTACTCGGCATCTTTACAGAAAAGGCAGGGGTCATGATCGATGAGGCGCGTCAACTTGGCTCTGTCCAAGAAGAACACCAGGAGGAGGAACTTCTTGAGGGTAAACTTTGCAAGAGCTTCTTCATAACCTTGGAAAGAAAAATATCCAGTCAAAGCAAACTTTCAGAATTTCTTTTTTGCAAAAACAACTTTCTTAAGCCTGCAATGGCGTCATATTTACTTCTGCCAATGAAGTTATTAGTGTGTGTGTGTCTGTTTCGTGATGGTGGTTGGATGTGTGGTTTTGTCCATGCTTATGGAAGAAGGTTTGTCCATGCTTATGGAAGGTTTGTCCATGCTTAAGGAAGGTTTGTCCATGCTTAAGGAAGGTTTGTCCATGCTTAAGAAAGAAGGTTTGCCCATGCTTAAGGAAGAAGGTTTGTCCATGCTTAAGGAAGAAGGTTTGTCCATACTTAAGAAAGAAGGTTTGCCCATGCTTACGGAAGGTTTGTCCATGCTTACGGAAGAAGGTTTGTCCATGCTTAAGGAAGAAGGTTTGTCCATGCTTAAGGAAGGTTTGTCCATGCTTAAGGAAGGTTTGTCCATGCTTAAGGAAGGTTTGTCCATGCTTAAGGAAGGTTTGTCCATGCTTAAGGAAGGTTTGTTCATGCTTAAGGAAGGTTTGTCCATGCTTAAGAAAGAAGGTTTGCCCATGCTTAAGGAAGAAGGTTTGTCCATGCTTAAGGAAGAAGGTTTGTCCATACTTAAGGAAGAAGGTTTGCCCATGCTTACGGAAGGTTTGTCCATGCTTACGGAAGAAGGTTTGTCCATGCTTAAGGAAGAAGGTTTGTCCATGCTTACGGAAGAAGGTTTGTCCATGCTTACGGAAGAAGGTTTGTCCATGCTTAAGGAAGAAGGTTTGTCCATGCTTAAGGAAGAAGGTTTGTCCATGCTTACGGAAGAAGGTTTGTCCATGCTTACGGAAGAAGGTTTGTCCATGCTTACGGAAGAAGGTTTGTCCATGCTTACGGAAGAAGGTTTGTCCATGCTTAAGGAAGAAGGTTTGTCCATGCTTACGGAAGAAGGTTTGTCCATGCTTACGGAAGAAGGTTTGTCCATGCTTACGGAAGAAGGTTTGTCCATGCTTACGGAAGAAGGTTTGTCCATGCTTAAGGAAGAAGGTTTGTCCATGCTTACGGAAGAAGGTTTGTCCATGCTTACGGAAGAAGGTTTGTCCATGCTTACGGAAGAAGGTTTGTCCATGCTTACGGAAGAAGGTTTGTCCATGCTTACGGAAGAAGGTTTGTCCATGCTTACGGAAGAAGGTTTGTCCATGCTTACGGAAGAAGGTTTGTCCATGCTTACGGGAGAAAGTTTGTCCATGCTTAAGGAAGGTTTGTCCATGCTTACGGAAGAAGGTTTGTCCATGCTTACGTAAGAAGGTTTGTCCATGCTTACGGAAGAAGGTTTGTCCATGCTTACGGAAGGTTTGTCCATGCTTACGGAAGAAGGTTTGTCCATGCTTGAAGAAGGTTTGTCCATGCTTACGGAAGAAGGTTTGTCCATGCTTACGGGAGAAAGTTTGTCCATGCTTAAGGAAGGTTTGTCCATGCTTACGGAAGAAGGTTTGTCCATGCTTACGTAAGAAGGTTTGTCCATGCTTACGGAAGGTTTGTCCATGCTTACGGAAGAAGGTTTGTCCATGCTTGAAGAAGGTTTGTCCATGCTTGAAGAAGGTTTGTCCATGCTTGAAGAAGGTTTGTCCATGCTTAAGGAAGAAGGTTTGTCCATGCTTGCATGCTTAAGGAAGAAGATTTGTCCATGCTTACGGAAGGTTTGTCCATGCTTAAAAAAGAAGGTTTGTCCATGCTTAAGGAAGAAGGTTTGTCCATGCTTACGGAAGAAGGTTTGTCCATGCTTAAGGAAGAAGGTTTGTCCATGCTTATGGAAGAAGGTTTGTCCATGCTTACGGAAGAAGGTTTGTCCATACTTACGGAAGAAGGTTTGTCCATCCTTACGGAAGAAGGTTTGTCCATGCTTACGGAAGAAGGTTTGTCCATGCTTACGGAAGAAGGTTTGTCCATGCTTACGGAAGAAGGTTTGTCCATCCTTACGGAAGAAGGTTTGTCAATCCTTACGGAATAAGGTTTGTCCATGCTTACGGAAGAAGGTTTGTCCATGCTTAGGGAAGAAGGTTCGTCCATGCTTACGGAAGAAGGTTTGTCCATGCTTACGGCAGAAGGTTTGTCCATGCTTACGGAAGGTTTGTCCATGCTTAAGGAAGAAGGTTTGTCCATGCTTAAGGAAAAAGGTTTGTCCATGCTTAAGGAAGAAGTGGATACACATTTGGAAATGGAAGGGTGGAAATGGAAAGGTGAAAATGGAAAGGTGGAAATGTTTTAGAGTAAATCATCTGTTGTCAGCTTATGTCAAGAACTGATTGGTTTTGTTGCTGTGTAAGGAAAAAGTGATTTCAACTTGGGACAAAATGAAACTGGGGAAGGGCAGAAATAGGGGGTGAAAATTGTTTAGAGTGTTATCTGTTAAAACTTTTTCCAATGGAATGTGCTAACCAAAGATTTCATGCCCTGAAAGAAAATCCAAACAATCAATTTTGTGATCAACAATCAACATATGTCAAGATCCGATGGTTAGATTTTGTGAAGTGTGTGTGGTTTTGTCACTGCTTCAGGAAAAAGTGAATAAGATGTGGGACATTTAAAATAGGGGAAGGGCAGAAAATGGAGGGTGGGGATATTTGAGGGTAAATCATCTGTTGTCAGCTTATGTCAAGAAATAATTGGTTTTGCTTAAGGAAGAAGTGAGAGAAACTTGGGACATATTGAAATCTGGAGAAGGGCATAAATAGGGGGTGGAAATTGTTTAGAGTACGATCTGTTGATGAGACTTAGTTAAAACTTCCAATATAATTTGCTGAACAAAGAATTCATGCCCTGAAAGGAAAACCAAACAATCAATTTTGTTTACTCTAAGAAAATCAAATTGAGCGGTTTCTAGTTTCAAAGAATATCAAATCAATTGCTTTCTTGCATGAAAGGAAAATGATGGAAAGTGACTCCTGCCTGAAAGGAACTTAAACAATGAATGATTAGACTGAATAAAACTGAGAACAATAGTATGACTTTGGAAGAAATCAGGCAGAAGGTAGAATACCCTAAAGTGTTTAGAATGCAAAATAGCAAAACAGATCAAAAGTGAAAAAGAGATTCTTTGGGGATCAAACTTGGTGGGCCGAGGATTTCTGAGGTAGATTATATTGGGGATCAAATATTAGGCTAAGGGGGCGGAGGTATTTATTTGCACTCTACAGAGTTCTAAAATTCTAGTTTATCCAAGTGTTTCTCCATACTTGCTATACTGGTCCCATTAAAGGAGCCCTAGACCAAAGAGTGAGGGTGCTCAATTTGCGATTTTTACAGATATATTTTCCACAACAGATCAATAAATAAACTTCATGCCTCCATAGCCCACAAACGACACAAGAGCAAAAGTCAATTGAATATTCATACTAACCATAGACTTGCTAAACTGTTGCGTGCTTGATAAACATTCAATTTTCGGTGAGACCCCTAAAAATACACCCTCATTTTTTGATCTAATGCTCCTTTAACTAGCTGATTTCCTAAACATCTGTGCCATACAAATGGGTAACGTGCAATTTTATATATTATTTACAGAGAATTAATTTGACATACCTGGTCCAAACAAGGCAGGTACAGTAGGATGAGCATACTCCGCCGCAATGTCTGGGTTACCAAGGAGACGGATAACGATGAAACGTGAAAGGCCAATCATATCTCCGTTGCTTTGGATGGGCAAGATTTCTCCATAGATTGTCTGAGATAAAAATAAGAGAAAAAAGAAGTGGTAAGGGATATGTATGCTTCATTGTTATTACATGCCATTGAAGGAACTGTTGATCAGTTTGATTGGTTTGTCTATCATATGCCATTGAAGGAGCTGTTGATTGGTTTGTCTATTATACGCGATTGAAGGAGCTGTTGATCGGTTAGTCTATTATACGCGATTGAAGGAGCTGTTGATCGGTTTGTCTTTTGTATGTCATTAAAGGAGCTATTGATCGGTTTGTCTATTATATGCCATTGAAGGAGCTGTTAATCGGTTAGTCTATTATATGTCATTAAAGGAGCTGTTGTTTGGTTTGTCTATTCGACTTGTCTATTGTATGCCATGAAAGGAGCAGTTGATCGGTTTGTCTATTTCCTCCTTTTTGTTAAGTCAAGGGAATTTTGGAATCGTACCGATCTTATTTTTGATACTCGTGTCATTGAAAATTACTTAAGTATATATATACAGTATAAGAAATTTGAACATTCGTATCAACGGTTTCCCATACCATCGCGTGCAACACAAAGTGTGTGTTCCATTATTTTTGAGACTCAAAAAAAATACGCCATCACTTCTCGGCTGTCAGCTCCTTAAAATAAATCATTATGAAGATAGTTATTTATCAAATCAGTGACACGAAATCCACTTGATTGGATTCGAAAGCAATTTATCTAATGTTACTGCTTCTTTAACACTTGCAAGTTGTAAAATGGCAATTCTTAACCAATTTAACGTAATTTTTGCTAATGATTTTGGCAACTTCACCATTGAAGCTTTTTCTATTTCCTTAGATATTGATGAGCAGCTTTTAATAAGTAATATTACAATTGATAAAAATTATTAAATATTCAGCGTGAACTTACTTCTAATCCGATTCGTAGCCAGAGAGGATTGTAAGAGAGAATCATCATCAAGATCTTTTGTTTCGTGCCTGTGATTGAAAAGCATACAGATTAGGTAAATATAGAATGCTGAGTTCAGCATAATAACTGCCCATGCTCCAATCAGGGTCCACCCAGCATTTTCTGCTGACCAATATATGTTCCACTTAAAAGAAAATGCAGTTTTTTTTTTGGTACACATCAAGCGTAAGCTGTACGAAAAACACAGCGAATCTAAGTGAGTGGTTGCTAGGCTCATTTGTAGGCATACACTGTCATTGTCAACAGACCAATGGGATAATTAAATTGTTAACTTGAGCAGACATACGTAGACATGAAGCCCAAACAGCCTCAATTTTCAAATCTATGTCACTATAAACATAAAGGGTATCGAGCCAGGGTTGATAAAGCATGGTATTTATTCTTTCAGTCTTTCGAGGAAACAAGTGTTACCATGGGTGCATTTTAGAAAGAAAATCAATTAGTTACAAAAAGGTGAGCTTTGATATCCAATAAGTACATCTTGAGAAAAATGAAAAAGGAAAGAGAATTTACCCAAATCAGCATGAATGTTCCTGTCCATCCTCACCGCCAATCGACCTCGCTCCACCTCACCTTCAACCTTTTGGATGACACGGATCACAGGCTCACTCTGGAAGAGCAAACAGGCTCCCCGACGGAGCTGGTTCATTCGCCTTCGAGCAGAGTAGGCTCGCATCGAAAGAACCTCTTTGGTAGGAGCTGGTTGGATCTTATTGGATGAGGTGGTGTCAAGGGCTAGGAGGTTTGCATCAACTGTTCAAGAGAAAAATGGAGATAAGTTGGAACAAACCTAATTAAAGATTAATGTTCAGACGAAGTGTTTACATGCGTAAATAATGCACAGGGCAAAGAACTGACAAAGTAGAATTCGCCAGTGCAAAGTCCTTTGAACCGTGCATTAAATACGAATATAAACACCATGCCAAAAATTATTCTTTTTAAAAATTTGTGTTTGTTTAAAATGCATAAAAAACAAGTAAAAGAATGGAAAACGAGAACAGTTTACACATATTTTATCACTTTATTGAAAAAAAACTACCTGTCTTGCAAATGGAATAAACAAAATAATCATAATCGTGCATTAACAGGATTTAATGCACGGGTCATAACAATGCAAATAATCCATAGAAATTGTATAAAAGCACTTTAAGATCTTTTAAGGGTATATGGACAGGTAGAGACTTAAAGAACAGGAGCAGAACACTAGTTCTTCCAAAGGTCACAATAGCCCTTATAGTTTTTAGGTTATGACAAATCAAACTTTGTGGATGGTTCAGCATGCACTAAAGTGATGATATACAGATTACAGCTATAAAGTTGCATGTAATTCTTTGTATTTCTTTCCCAAATATCAAATGTTCTTAAATTGCATTCTACTGCTAAAAGTCAAGGTTATACTAATATTTCCTGTACGCCACTTAACCCATTAACAAATTTGGGGGGAAAAACCAAAAAACACCACTAGTAAAGGCACTGCTTAAAAATTTGGCCTGCAATTTTGAAGCAACAAATTAACCACATCATTCCACAAGATTAACTTTGCATCATAACATTGAAGAATAAATAGTTCTATGCTCATAGTTCATTTCACCTTTCCCTAGCAGCAAAGACAAACAATGCCAGCATTGATTACAGTTACTACTTATATTACAAAGGATTGCCATTATATTTAGATGTGTGTCACTAAAAATACCATGTAACACCTGTGGGAGTAGTTATCTTGAAGGAGCCTTGGAGAGGTGAAACTGTATACAGTTTTGTGGTTTGGGAAACAAAGAAATATATAACTTTTACTCCGACCGGCCCTGCTCCATTTGAGGGCAGGTTGAAATGTTCCTGGTTTTAAGCAGAGCCATTTCTAATGCCTAAGTTAACAAAAGTTAGTTGTCCCATTCTGAAGTCAGAAAATATGCAATTTATACTAATTAGTTATCTAAGTTTAGTATGTTCATAAAGTAATAACTTTCCTTAGGAGAAATGGTCCGTCAATCATTCACAGTTAATGAACATTATTACCTCAGGCATTATGATACACAGCTATTTTAAACTTCTTCCACTAAGAGTCTTAACAAGGATAAGTGATTTCAATCACAAAAGTGCCTTGATTATTCAGCTCTGGCTTTGAGCAATCTTATATACACAAATAGCCTTGGGCTGCTTGGCTGTGGTGTGCATGGTTGGCACATAAACAATCATTGTTTGGAGTGGAAACATAATACACTGAACAGGAAGTCGGGTTGGTAATTGTCATACCTGAGTTTTTTGGATTACAGTAACTCAGGTATTGGGTGCAGGTACGCTTCAAGAAAAACTTTTTGGCATTTTTCCTCTAAATAGTGCGTCTACTTATCTAAAGACCTTTAACTCTACCATGTGGACATATTATCACCGTTTTCGATGCACCATCTTTGACTCCGCCTCCCAAGTGTGTTTTCAAAATAGTGCTGGTAGAGTAAGGGTTAATCATATCCCAAACTATAGGCCTACAAGAATAACTTAACTTACTTTTGGTTCCAGAGCAAGTAGGATTCTTCGGGCAGTCGTCCTCCGGAGTGAGTATGTAGTTCAACCATTGAGTGAAACCACGCTCCTGCTTCTCCATCCAGCGCTCGTCATAGAACATGTTCTTTGCTGCAAATGGCATGGGATGACGCGGTATAGCTGAAAAAGATGAACAAAGAGGGAAATATAACGGCTTGTAGATGCCCAAGAGGTGCAATGTCTCAATGGTTAAGGAGTCATGTTCGTATTTGAGAGGTACCGGGTTTGATTTCCGTCGTAAGCACTGCATTGTGTCCTTGAACAAGACACTTTACTCTACTTGCTTCAGTCCACTCAGCTGTAAATTGAGTACCAGCGCTGCTGGGAAGTTAACCTGCATGGACTGGCGTCCCGTCTAGGGGGAGTCGTGTACTTTCAACCACTTGCGCTATGGAAACTGAGGATACGCACCGGCACTATGAGCCTAATGTCTCGGATGGATTTAACTAACTTTTTAGATGCCTTAGGATACAAGGGATATTCCCACAAATTTTTATTTTCACATTGATATTCCTTTAAGAAGCTACCACAAACTAACTTTTTTTAAATAGATTGAGTAAAACCTGACAAAAGTGTGAGGAGTTTTGATACAAGACAGTTCAAAATCATTTTTCTTCATTTACTACGTTTCATTTCTTATTGGAATATCTGTTCCAGATATACAAGTGTGGAACATCAGAGTGAATAATACAGGGAAAAGATTAGTACAGTGATCTCTACTGTATGTTAAGCATTGAAAGGAGACTGGCCCTCATTTGGAAAGTGAAGTGTCTCTTTTGCTAATTCATTGGTGCTGTGTTTTGAAATAACAGAGGTCTAATGTTTACACTCTTGTCATTCAAAAATGAATCAAGTATTTGTTAGAAGTTAGTTTGATTGATTTGCACAACAACCCAGTGTTCACATTAAGGTGTGCTATTGCAGGACTCCGGCACATATTATCAAATTCCCCCTCAAAAATATTGTTTTGTTAATTATTGGTATATATATTTGTTTTCCGCAAAGAAAATCTCCTTTAAAAAGATATTAAAAGTCCCTACTCCAAATGAAGGGGGGAGGGGGAATTGTCCCCAAATTTAGAACTCTCTGAACACAACCATAACGTGCATGAAAAGTGAATTTGAATAATCTAGAAACTCAAGAATAATATGCCCTCACATTTCAATCAAGTGTTCCTTTAATAATAATCATCCGAATTATATATTACCTGCTTTGGAAGGTTTCATCAAATTCAGTCTAGCCATTGGAACACCTTTCATCAACCTCTTTGTCTTTTGCTTGGGTCGTTGCACTTTTTGTTCTGCTTTTCCCATCGCGGCAGCCTTCCTTAATGCCACAGTTCTATTCAGAGTTAATCCACTACTTGTGCGAAGTGTTGTCTTGGCAGGATTAGATTTAGATTTAGACAAAGTTGATTTCTTAAGATTTGTCAAAGATTTATTTTCATAGTCCGGCTTTAGCCTTTTATTCTTTGCAGAGATAGGTTGACTTTCTTCAAAGGACCTCTTTGGTTGGGTCTGACAAGTGGACGTGAGATTTTTACCGGGAGATGTCTCTGCATCATCAAAAGAGGTGGAAGTGAAACCTTCTTTGATTGCGCAATCTGTTTCTTTGTTCTGAGGGGGCATACTATCATTCTCACCATTTGATATCTCTTTATCTGCAGCAGTGCCAAAAAGTATCTTGTCTGATTGAACCATTTCTTCAGCGATATCATTAGTATTACAGGTTTTGCTGTCTGCTAGAACTTCATCTAAAGACCCTTGAGGAACCCCAGCCTCTCTCTTCTGCCAAGAATCATCTTGAAGTACCCCTGCCTCTCTCTTCTGCAAAGAATCATCTTGAAGTACCCCTGCCTCTCTCTTCTGCAAAGAATCATCCAAGACCTGATCAGAATCATCTTCGCCTTCCCTTCCCTTCTTGTCCTCCTCTTCAACTTCATTCACATCTGCCTCTAATACCTTATGTTCATTGCATCCTCCAAGACTATCCTCCAGAGTTTCATTGGTAGATTCAATGAAAGATTGTTCATTTTCAGAAATGAAGTCTTCACATGCTTCGGCTATCTGCACATCTGGACTCTTGGATACAGAGATGCGTTTCATGTTTTCTGGCTCCCAGACATAATTACCATCTTGAAGCTTCACCACTTTAAGAATGTCAAGAGACTTCTCCAGTAGTGAATCTTGAGACATTGGACTGTCTTCATCTCCCCCACTGTTCAAAACTTCTCCACTTGGTGTTCCCTCATTCTCAACAAGACCTCCACCACCTGTCTCCACTTTAGTATGATTGTCCAAGAATGTCTCCTCTTGTGCACCAATGTCTTCTTGCTTTCTTGAAGAAATTCCATCAACGACAACCCCTAAATCAAGCTCAACTGGACTCAAAATTTGGATCTCGTTCAAATCAGTGGTTCTGACCGCCTCTCCTGTAACGTCACTCGTACTGACAGCATTTATTTTTTCTGATCCATAGCGTGAACCAGGCTTTATCAGTCTATAAGTGGCAGACAAATCTGTTTCTTTAACTTCTTTGGAAACATTCAAACTATCTTTTGACATCTTCAAAGGAAGTGTTTGTTTTCCCACTACTTCTGACCTATTACCAACCTCGTAATTGAGCAATCGCCTCCCTGGAGCTGTCACAAATGTCTCTCTGTGTGGCGGGTGACATGTTCCTTTAAGAAGTGGTGACATTCCTTCGCAAACCACCAAAGTCTCTCTCATCACGTCTTGCAGGGCAACATTGTGAATTGGCTCATTAGCCGTAAAAATCTCCGCTAAACTCTGAGATGTCGTATTGGCATCAAAGAGATCATCATCGTTATGAGACAGCGTCTTAAGAAGGCACTCTTCCAAGCTGTCATTGGACAATGAACCCATCGATGTCTCTCTACTCGTTTTCACTACATTTTGTTGGTTTTCAAATTTCTCTCCTAATGGTGTGTTCTTTCGCCCCTTTGGAGAAACCTCAAAAAGATCAGCATCATTGTTCTTTGACTGTTGTGTGCTGCCATCTTTCAGCTTATTCCCAATCTTTCTTTCAATCAGGATGGTCTCACGAGCATTTGTAGTGTTGCCTGGATGCACTGTCCTGGGTGTCTTCACTGGACTTATATTCTCTTTTTCACCGAGTTTTTTAGATGTCTTCGGTTTTGAAGTAGTGATGTTCTGGTTACGGATAGACATTCGTTTGACCCCTCCTGTCTTTCTGACCGAGAACGTCGACCTTCTTCCTTTTGTCTGAAAAAGATGAAAGCAACAGAAAGATTACATACACAGAACATTGTTTGCAGTATACTGTATGACTAACCTGGCTGCAAATTTAAAAAATCTAAAAATGACAAATGTTCAACTCAAATGTGTTAAAATTATGTCCATATACCACCTTCCAGAGATATATGTATTCTATCCTCAATCACTTTAACAGTACAGTGTTGAAGAAAGTAAGCTTGGGTGATATATTAAAATTGACCCTTGTCCGTATGACCTCTATTGAGTTCAAGGACCATATAGATATATTAATATTATCGATATGACCCTCAATGTTATGTTCAAGCTTAGGAGATAATAAATGATACAATAAAAATGGAAAACAACCAAGTATACAGATAATTATATGCAAAATGGATGTTTATTTGTAGATTTATGTACATATTTTGCACTGATTTCTTTTAATATACAAAAAAATTGTCATTCGATTTTTGTGTACTGAGATGAGATGACCTTGTACAGTAACTTTGATTGAAGTATGACATCATGTAATTTGCATATCAATATTTCTATTATATTGATATTTTTCAGGCAATATATCGATATAGTGTAATGATGAATATTGCCCAAGCTTAGGAGTAAAGTAATCCTTTAAGACGTAAATAAACAGCTACCTTTTTTCATTTACTATACAGTACTTGCTATGACTAAGACTCACAACATTGTCAGCAGAATGTGTAAGTCTTTGAATTTTGATAACGAAAAATGAAGTTTAATTGGTGACTTATCAAAGTTTACAAATTTTTGATGCATGCATGGGAAGATACATGTAGCTCACAAATTTAATAATTATGTACCTAGATGTCGATTGGGGGTGTGGCAAATATCACATACAACATCTAGATGTTGATTGGGGGTGTGGCAAATATCACATACAACACCTAGATGTTGATTGGGGGTGTGGCAAATATCACATACAACACCTAGATGTTGATTGGGGGTGTGGCAAATATCACAAACAATACCTAGATGTTGATTGGGGGTGTGGCAAATATCACATACAACACCTAGATGTTGATGGGGGTGTGGCAAATATCACAAACAATACCTAGATGTTGATTGGGGGTGTGGCAAATATCACATACAACACCTAGATGTTGATTGGGGGTGTGGCAAATATCACATACAACACCTAGATGTTAATTGGGGGTGTGGCAAATATCACATACAACACCTAGATTTGATTGGGGGTGTGGCAAATATCACATACAACACCTAGATGTTGGTTGGAGGTGTGGCAAATATCACAAACAACACCTAGATGTTGATGGGGGTGTGGCAAATATCACATACAACACCTAGATGTTGATTGGGGGTGTGGAAAATATCACATACAACACCTAGATGTTGATTGGGGGTGTGGCAAATATCACATACAACACCTAGATGTTGATGGGGGTGTGGCAAATATCACATACAACACCTAGATGTTGGTTGGAGGTGAGGCAAATATCACAGACAACACCTAGATGTTGATTGGGGGTGTGGCAAATATCACATACAACACCACCTACTGTACTCTAAGACCTCCTACATAAAAAAAAAAAAAAAAATGAGGTAGGACGTCCAATAATATATCACAAATTTGCAGATTCTACGTTTGGAAAATCTGGTATTTTCACAGATGTTTGAAGAATTGCCCCCCAAAAGCGCTTCAGCTCTTGCTAGGAATCAGTCCTAGGGTATAACATTATAATAATCTCATCAGCTAACACCAATTTTAGAGTGATATATAATCTTTCTCTGTAAGATACAAATTGTGCTAAAAATTTGTGTGTTGGGCAAACCCAGCAAAAATTCTGGCTGCCCTGATAATAATATTCTTTGTCCTCAGTTATAAATAGCTACTGTAGCTGGCTGGGCAAGTAAGTAAGTTGCAATTAATGATGCCTTTTGCCAGCGCCTCAAAGCACTAAACCCAATTGCCACTGGTTAAGTTCTCCAGCTTCCAGACAAATCGGTGCACAGGAACTTGAGCTTGCCTGGGCCAGGATGGGAAGTGAATAAACACTGCACTCTCAGGCTTCTCTTCTCTAATATTGTTCAGAGAAACAGTCAGGGTGTGACTGTCCTATCATCAGGACCAATGGCTTAACGCCCCATCTGAAGGACGGCAAGCACCATTCAACCTTTGCCACTTCTCTCAACAGCTAAATAGGGGGAGCAGGAGCAGCAAACGACATACTTTCGCTTTAAGCAATGGCGCATCTGTCTGCATAGCTGTGGGAAAATGGCCAACACCAGACCGAAGCTTGCACCCAGTACGTATCTCCAGCATCTCAATCGTGCGCTCCACCTACTGAGTTACCTACTACTTAAGTAAATTATTGATCCCTGGGATTTCTTACTCTGCCAACTGGATCATCAGCTGTTCCGAGAAGTATGACCTGAAGTCTGAAAAACCCTTCACACATAAACGTCACCACTTCTCGCACGTTACCCTCCCTCTCGGGTGTCCAGGTGATGGGAATCACAAGCTCTTCTTCTCCAGGCACTTCCCATAATGCATCAATGATACTGAATCCCTGAACAAAAAAAGAAAATTAAACTCAATTTTTGGTAGTCAAGTTTCCAGATTTTTCATGAATTAAAAAAAAAAAAAATTCAAATGAGAAAGTTTTGCATATTTTCTCATTAAAAAAAAATTGCAAGAAATTTGATCTTTGTAGGAAAAAAAGCATAAATTGTGTGGTTCTGATTAAACATCATGAAACAGTACATGTAGATGTACCAGTACTTACTGTAGGTGTACCAGTACTTACTGTAGGTGTACCAGTACTTACTGTAGATGTACCAGTACTTACTGTAGGTGAACCAGTACTTACTGTAGGTGTACCAGTACTTACTGTAGATGTACCGGTACTTACTGTAGGTGTATTAGTACTTACTGTAGATGTACCAGTACTTACTGTAGGTGTACCAGTACTTACTGTAGATGTACCAGTACTTATGGTAGATGTACCAGTATTTACTGTAGGTGTACTAGTACTTACTGTAGGTGTACCAGTACTTACTGTAGGTGTACCAGTACTTACTATAGATGTACCAGTACTTACTATAGATGTACCAGTACTTACTATAGATGTACCAGTACTTACTGTAGGTGTACCAGTACTTACTGTAGATGTACCAGTACTTACTGTAGGTGTCAGACAAACCTTTGTTGCTCCCAATGTTTTTATCTAGAAATTCTCCTGGTATGCTTGAAAGTCAATATTACTTTTGTGGGTTGTTCCAATTAGTAGAGGTGAGATGTTGCATGCATCATTAGACAGGTATTCCCCCAATTTGGACAACTTTTCAATGCGGCAGCTAGATCATCATGTGTAAATATGTGATGAAAAGTACATCAAATTACAAAAGAGGGCAGCATATAAATATGTAAATTTACAACAGTAACATATTTTCTGTCACAATTTTTCCTGGAAAGATTTCGACACCTTTATTCAGAATCATGGGAAATTTTAAAATTACAGTGTAATTCCAACTCTGGTTTGACATTACATCAGGGTTCTGGCTACGGTGGGCTGTGTCAAGCAAACCTGCCAAGGACTCGCAATTCCCGCCCGGCACGTGGCTCTAAGATCACTCTTCCCCCCGACACTCAAAAGTTCAATTCGGTGAATTGATTAAGTGTTTAATCAATTTCTTTTTAATCGCTCTCTATTTATGTCATATCTGCTGATTTACACAACTAACATAACATAAATTACGCACAATAAATTCCAATCAAAACAACTGAACTATAGAATTTAACGCAATTGAACGTACATGTTATCACAAAATCACTTATACACGAAGCTATTTGCATAAACATACGTGCACACAGTTCAGGTTCAAATTCTAATCCTGGTGAATCACTGCTGGCAGCTTGCCAAGTCTGTCACTTACTATGCAAACAAACTTTAAAAAAGTAAATATTACACCCCCAAGAGCCCAAGGCGTGTTATAGACCGGTCCAAATGTAAGTAACCAATCACATTTGTTATAAAACCCATATGCACTTCACATTATACCGGACTGATCTATATTTTTGGGATTTGTGGGGGATTTGATATTGACAAAAGTTGTTGCGTAGCTCATAGGAACATGTGCCGCTAGTTAACTTGAAATAAGTATAATAATTTATGGCTTTCGTCAAACGATACTGGGACGAAAATAAAAACAGTATGAAGTTTGGGAAAGATGAATGACAATGGGAATTTAGATGAATTGAGAGAAGAGTTTCTGAGGGAGGGGGGGGGGGGGGTGACAGTTGAATATCGATTGTAATTTCTAGTCTCATTGTACATCAAATATTTTGTAAGTCCTTAGCATTCCAATAAAAAATATATAAAATCCGTTCACAACTTATCAGTAGAAGTGGACTAAATTTGAACAGTTCTTCATGGGAGGGGGGTCTAGGAGGTCACCCTGGGCATGCCACTGATTGTCACTGGAGCAGTGGAGCCCGACACTCAAACTTGTCTAGCTAGAACACTGCACTACAATACATGTAGTTTAACTCTTCAAATACAAACCTTTGTATGTGGGAATTTCTCAAGCACAACCTCCTGTGGGTAGTTGTGAGGATTGCTTAGTTTCAGGCAGCGGGTTCTTGATTTCCCCAGACGGACTTTGTCAAAGCAAACCATGACCTTCTTTGTAAAATGGGTTATCTTGAGGGTGGGGGTGTCATCTTTGGGGCTGAGGATCTTGTGAGGGGTCGATGAATGCCACTTGTTTCGGTGCTGTCTCTCCTGATTCTGGTGCAGCGGAGTTGAAGTATTAGGGGTCACCGGCTCCTCCATGGTAACGATTCTGTAAATCAAATTTAAGTTTAATTAATCTGCAATTGTTTAAAACCAGTGCTATCACAACACTGATATTACTGTACGTTTAGAGTATCGCTTTCCAAAAACTTATCAATTACATGTATACTCTTGGCAATGATAAATATTTTTCAAGCTAAAGTGCAAAATTTTGTCAAATTAGTGTGCACATTATATTATTTAAGACGGGGCGCATTATATATTAGTTCCCGAGGAAAATGATGTTTTCTTCTGAAGGCAACAAATAGCCTTCAAAAGAGAGCAGTTTCCAGGTTCCAATGTGCTCATAATGAATCCAAGTTGGTAACCAACATTCATGACTAGAACTTCCAGGTTCATAGAATAATTTCGGTCGTTTCATCTGCAATTCAGATTGCACAATTAAATTTTTACATTAAGCAAATAAACAAAACGACTGATCGAGCTTTGTGTAATCTTATGAATCTTCATATATTTTTGTGAAAAGATGGCTGACAACTCCTGCAGTCACCCGCTCGATTTCTATCAATTTTTTGGAAGGATAGTAAGCGATTCTTTGAATAAGAAAGAAAGAAATGAAAAACTCTTAACATTTATAAGTTAGGCCTGCATGTACATGTATGTGTTTTCATAGTCTTTGAGTGTGATGGGATTTTCCACTGCAGTCTCGAGGTAAATTTCGCGAATTGCCCTAACCCACGGAGGCTACCGTAATCCGTAGTTGTCTATAAATATTTCAGAAGGGGCCGGTTAGTTTCAGCCCCCATGAATTTAAATAATTTAGTTTCAGCCCCCATGAATTTATATCAGTTAGTTTTAGCCCCCATGAATTCATATCAGTTAGTTTTAGCCCCCATGCATTTATATGAGTTATGTTTCAACCCCCATGAATGTATATGAGTTAGTTTCAGCCCCCATAAATTCATATGAGTTAGTTTCAGCCCCCATGAATTTATATGAGTTAGTTTCAGCCCCCATAAATTTATATGAGTTAGTTTCAGCCCCCATGAATTTATATGAGTTATGTTTCAACCCCCATTAATTTATGAGTTAGTTTCAGCCCCTATGAATTTATATGACTTAGTTTCAGCCCCCATAAATTTATATGAGTTAAGTTTCAGCCCCATGAATCTATAAGAGTTAGTTTTAGCCCCCATGAATTTTATATGAGTTAGTTTCAACCCCCATAAATTTATATGAGTTAGTTTCAGCCCCAGAAAACAGTGTTTTCCAACCCAAAATCTTGAATCGCTAAGGGCCTAGGCATAGCCTAATTACATTTGTTACACTGTAGCAGGCCTAACTAACAGTTAGTTTTTCATTCAAGGCACTTCCCAAATTATCCCATAAATCATACTAAAAGTAAAACAAAGTAAAAACAGTAAAATGGTAGTGTAAGTTGCACTTAAAGTTGCAACGTTAGGCCTAGGCTACATTCTAACATTACATTACTTTATTCATGAATGTTGAAAAAACAGAGAAATTAAAAAGCTTTGAACATTTTCTCCAAAGAACTGACTGTGAAGTAGTCTACAGAAACACTAGCTATTATGCACTTGTCAGTTGTATGACTCACCCCTACTACCCCGGCAATGTTAGTCAAAGGTGAATCATTGACATATGAAATAGTGACTCACATGTGTGCCATTGTACCTAATTGTCAGTCACCAGAGTGACTCATGGGTGAGTCAATTTACTTCAGACCCATTTACTTTGTACAGAGGTGAGTGATTTTGGGTAAGTCAGTTGTACAAGAAATATCAGTTACCTATTAGTGACTGAGGGGTGCATCAATGTACATGTTTTGACCAACCACTTTGGTGCAATGACTCACCTTATCCAGGGGTGTAGGGGTGGGTCACAAAATTGACAAGTGCATTAGTCATATCCCACAATACACTTTTTGACATACTGGTGGCATGTACAGTATAATAAGTTATTACACTTTCCATACATAAAGGTGAAAGTTTCACTGTGTTGAACGTTAGGCTACCAAACTTAGGCCCATGGTCAATGGGGCGAAATACTTGCTATCTTACTTATGTACCTTTCTTGCTTTCATTCTTATATGTAGTTCTTTGAAGTTGTTTTAGTACTCAAAAAGACAAAATTAGAAAACCCTTTATGCTTGTTTTGGTGAAAACATTATTATTCCCAGTCGGACCTTTGATGTTTCAGTCACTAGTACTGTTTATGTTGACGTCATATTACTTCTGTGGTTGTCGTACAGCTGATTGGCTGACAATTCATTCACATTTAAACAGATTCAATTAACGAGTAAACATTTTTATTGAACCTTGACTTCATGAATAATCAACAAAATTTAGTTCTGCTCTAAAGTAATGGCTCTATAGCTGTTTAGAGGACTCACAGAAAAAAAATCAATTAAAGGGCTCACCCGAAACTCGATTTGAAAGGGCACTTAACAATACGGTCAATGGGAGAAAAACAGGATTTTTTTGTTTTTTTTAAATACCCATACCTCAGCTGAAAACTCCCAGAAATGTAATTATTATCCAATTTGCCAAATATTTCACCCCAAAAAACTAAATTTTGCACCCAGGGACGGCTGGAAACAATAAAAAAAAATACTGTTTTTCGCGCAGTCCGTCATGCTATGATAGTACCTATTATGCAAAAATATAATTTTCGGGTAATAGGTACAGTATTTTCATAGTGTAACGTTTAAGGCCTGATTTTTTCATAAAAAACCCTCGTTTTTAGCCATTCCGGGGTGCAGGATTTTGTTTCATTTGCTGAAGTAGGCTCACCCATATAAAAATCCATAGGAGCACTATCGTTACAGTCAATAGGAGAAAACATGAATTTTCGTGATTTTGACAAAAATTGCACATAGGCCACCTCCACTGAAAACTCCCAGAAATTTAATTAATATCCGATTTGTCATGATATTTCTGCCAAAGAAAAACATCATGCACCCGAAATGGCTGAAAATGAGGCATGTTTGTGGTAACCTTACATCGACATTGTCAAAAAATTACATTTTCGCGCAATAGGTACTTCCATTGCATAAAACGTTTAAGGCCCAATTTTTTCTGCAAAAATGTTATTGTTTTGCTAAAATATCATGTCAAATCAGATAAAAATTAGTTTTCTGTTGCGCCTGATGTATGTGCAATTTTTTGTTGAAATCGTGTTTTCTCCTATTGACCAAATTAACGATAATGCCCCTACGGATTTGTATTTTGGGTGAGCTCTATATCATGACAAAACTGGCAATAATTAGATTTCTGGGAGTTTTCTGTTGAGCCTGAGGTATGTGCAATTTGTTGTTAAAATCACGAAAAATCGTGTTCTATCCTATTGACTATATTCAGTGGTCAAGCATGTTTATCTTATATGAAAGACAATTTCATAAGAAACAAAATGGTGAAGAAAGCATTTAAAAATTATATTCCATTAACTTCTAAGTTTGCAGTTTGGTATCATTTGTATAGAAACGACTGAAAGCAGACTACTTGAAGTTAGTACTTGCGTTGTCATAGCCTCAGATTCCTCAGTCAAAGTCTTTATGTATTCTATCATATTTTGTCCTGCAATTTTGTGGCTTACAAACCATAGGATATGTCGAAAAAGTAGTAGGCTAAAATTGAATCTATGAAGGGTATTTATAATAGAGCACCTGAAGTTACAGTCCTTAGTTTGAGGGAAAATAATTTAAATAGTGAAAAAATTCAATAAACTTTCTTTGAAATACATAGGGGGCTAAAGACCTTGAGGAATCTGAGGCTGTGACATCACAACTAGTCTGATTTCAGTCGTTTCTACAGAAATAATACCAAACTTTAAACTTGAATATCTCCTTAATTAATAAGATTTCGCACTGCTTTCTTCATCATTTTGTTTCTTTTGAAGTCCTCTATGGACTTGCTTGACCACTGAACTAATCCTTAAATATTTTAAAGAAAATTGTCGGAGAACTTTGTAAAGTTGAACAAAGTTACGCAAAAAAAATGTGTTGTTGATCACTAACGTTATCTATAATCTAGTCTTAACTCTGCAGAAGTGTCTCACTCACTGCTGCACTGACTAACGAGTAATGTTAGGCTAGGCCTAACGATAGACGTTAGTAAAGTTACAGGGGCAGCTCACGCAGATTTTTTTTTTAACGAAATTTCGGGAAGAAAGAAAAACACTAGAAATACAGCACATAAAAGAATATAAATAACAATAGCAATGGCAAACTTACGAATATTTCACACAATCGTTTTCTCCGTATGTTCAGAAGTAGCCAAAAGTTAGAACAAAGTACACCAGCTTAACATGATTTGTTATTACATTGTTAAATACGTCGGGTGAATATTAAATAGGGCGCTTTTGAAAATTGACCAATCATGGCTTAGAATAAAACTACATCAAACCAATGAAATAACGAGGAAAAGAAAATAGACAGAGCGGACTTAGAATACTCATTACAGTCGTTTATTGAAAGTAAATTATAAAAGGAAGATCTTGAAGTTGAAACTGAATCTGTGGAAGTTGATTTCGTGGCAAACCGAGTAACATAAGAGATGTGCAGATGGATAGTCTAAGAGTGAATTTTTTCATGGTAAAGTAGAACCATGTATATGCAAAATTATGCCTTCTTGTTAAACCTGCCTACGTTAAGCCTCTCAGAGAGTAAAATTTGATGTTTGAAATTTCAACATGACTTTATTATGCTAGGTGTAGTGTAGTGGTTTCGCGATTTCAAAGATAAACTGGTTATTGTCATTATTTTCCCGTTCCCAATTAAGTTCCCACAAATTTTCCCCCAAAAAATAACGTGACAGAAAACTTGAAGTACTACTACATTTTGAGTACGCTATAGCCTTTTTTTTTTTTAGGACTTCTGGACTTATTTTCTTTTCAATTGAAACTGATTTGTTTTTGTGAATTTTTCTGTGAAATTGTATCTTAGATAAATCTGGATTACCAATCATTACGGCTTAAAGGCTAATGTTACGAAACTTTTTGTTTCCATTCTTAGTTAAAAAAAGCAGGGCCAACCACATGACATTACCAATCACTTAGGCTAAGCGCAGTATTATTTTCATAAAGCCTTTTGTTGTGAAGGAATTTAGGGGTTAGGTTATTATTATTAATATTAAGGAATTTATATGGTGCACATATTTGTACGTAAATATACATTCAATGGCGCCTTTCACAAAAAGCATGAAAAAATAAATGACTTTTTAATTTCCGTTTAAATGAGTTAAAATATTTCTTTTTCTATTTACAGCAATTTATTCCACCTGATCTAAACCTCCCTTCTCTGCCTTACCTTCCTCGCCTCCTTTTATTACCCTAACTTTTTTGCTTTATTCAACTTCTCTCCCTCCTTCTCTCTTTCCCATTCTCTGTCCTAACTCAAGCACCTTAGCTTTAAACACCCTCTTGGCACATTTGATCTCAAGTCTGACTTTTGTGGTGCCATTAAACATAAACAAACCAAACCTTTTTTCTATGAGTTTATTGTTGCTTTGTTAAAGACTAGAGTACTTTTGGTAAGGTACTTCCGAATCCAAGTTCGGGACTTTTTTTTTTTTTTCTGTAACTCTTGTGTGTATACCTTAGTCTTTTCACATCGATTATTGCAACAGCCTATTCATCAATCTTCCAAAATCCTCACTACAACCTCTTCAAAGAATCCAAAATTTCACTGCTAAAATTAATATCCTGAACATATCTAGATATGATAGTACCTCTGAAGCATTGAGGGAGCTTCATATTTGTCCTACATTATTCAGGCCCGCACGAAATACAAAATCCTACTCCTGGTATACAACTGCGTTCATAATCTGACACTGTCATACTTATCTGATCTACTTGATTTGAAGACCCCCACTTATTCCATCAGGTCCTCTGCAGGCTCCCACTTACTCCACCAGGTCCTCAACAGGCTTACTACGTATGGCTCCTTTCACTAATCGTAAATCATTTGCTAATTGTTCTTTCAGTATCTCTGGCCCAAAATTGTGGAAATCCTCCCCAATAATATCGACAGGCTGAAAATATCTCTAAATTTAAGAAGGCATTGAAGACTTATTTATTTGTTAAATCATTTAATTACCTATCTTTGTCTTAAAAGTATATTTTTTTAATTCTTTACTGTATCCTTTTTTTGCTATTTATTGTAAGTTTGTAAAATGCCATTGAATGTTCACACAGTAATGTGCACTATTCTAAGTTTCCATACTTTAAGCTATATTGATGAGTCCAAATGAATACAATCCCTACTAAATGTACTAAACTAAATTGTAGCATATCCACACTTGAAATGACATCCATACCTCAGGCATTCCTAACGTTATAGTACTCCCTATACAAAAAATACTAATAATAATGTAGATTTATAAAGCGCATATACATATATTGTGTTTCTAATTTATTGGAGTTTCTTGATGATGTTACTAGTTGATTCTGTTATAATGTGGATGTTATCTATTGGACTTCCAAAAAGCATTTGATAAGGTTACGTTAGGCAGGCTCATGATGAAAACAAGAGTGCTTGGTGTGGAGGGAAAGTGCCAGTTGGATAAATTTATGGTTAGTTGACAGGTCACAAAGACTTGTTGTTAATGTTGAAGTATCGCCATGGAAGTATTGCCATGGAAGAAGGTACAAGTGGTGTTCCTCAGGGTTCTGTATTGGGTCCGCTTTTTTCTTAATCTTTATTAATGATAATGATGTTTCCCTTGGCTCCAGGATTTGTAAATTTGCTGATGACACTAAGCTGTACAGGATTGTTGATGATGCTAGTGATTCTTCATTTTTGCAAACTGATCTGGATAAGTTAGTTTCTTGGTCCCAAACATGGCAAAAGTCATTCAATGTTGATAAATGCAAAGTTATTCATTTTGGTCAGAGCAATTTGGCTTTTGATTACTGCATGAATGGTTCAAATCTTGGCTGTTTCGATCAAGAAAGGGATCTAGGTGTTGTCATTACTAGCAATCTGAAACCTTCTAAACAGTTTGCTTTAGCAGCTGCAAGGGCAAATAGGATGCTTGGTTTGGTTAGAAAAAATGTATGTTTTCTTGTTAGAGAGGTTGTTTTTATTTTGTATAAGCATTTAGTGAGGCCTCACTTTGAGTATGCTATTCAGGCTTGGAATCCCTTTTATGAGGAGGATAAGTTTATTTTGAAGCAAGTTCAGCAAAGAGCCACTAGACTTATTCCCGAAGTAAGAAATCTCTCTTTTAAATCTAGGTTGCAAATTCTTTGTTTGACCACGCTTGAGTTGAGAAGAGTACGTGGCAATATGAATCAGGTTTTTAAACTCTTATCTATCTGGTAGTGATGCTTTGACTTCCTGTTATTTCTTGCATGTTTTAGCTAATACTCATGTGGCACATGGTAACAGTTTGAAGTTGACCAAACAGTTCTCACAGATAGATATTCAGCATTTTAGCTTTTCGCAAAGAGTTTTTAATGAGTGGAATGGTTTGCCTGAGGGGGTACTTAGCTCCAATTCTGTTCAGTTCCAAAGTAAACATTGATAAGTTCTTTACTAAATGTGGGCATCTTTGATTTTTTTTTTTTTTTTTTTTGTGTGTGTGGTGGTGGTGGTCTTAGTGTTGGCTATTTATGGGGTGACTAACCCTTCTTAGCCTGTCATCTTGTTATGTTATGTTAGTTATAACATATTTGATGTAATTAGAGCCCCTGCTCTAATTAGCGCCCACCCAACATTTTTGGACTGATGAAATACCCCAACAATGAATAATGAATGCTGTTTATATGTTTGTATGTTCCATACCTTTTTTGTACGATATCTGGAATCCCTGTTATTATATGGGGAGAACAAGGCAGCTTGCACATGTATGACTTTATGCAACTGGACGACATATCAAATAAATACCAATAACCGACATACATATTTGCACATATTATCAATAAAGTAGTTGTATATTAAGCCCAATTTTTTAGAAAGAAATTATCCTGTTACTAGCAAAAAAGTTGGGACAGTGAAATTTGATCCAGAACAGTATTATTTGAGAAAGTACTGTTTCGTGGAACAGTGGCAAAAATGTTCAATTTCGACCCCTGGTGTGATTTTCATTATTTAATGCCAATAATTTTTACTTCCATTTGTAGCTTTTCTGAGACCTGTAATGATGTGACTCTAAATAAAACTCCAAGAGCTGTGAGCCTGCGATGAGCAAATGAATCATTCATATTTTGACAATTTTATCTCAACAACCAATTTCTTGCCGAGAAAAAACAAAATCTGACTTTTGAGTTACCATACATTTAAAAAGATGAGGAGATTAAATCGTAAGCAAACTTTCAAGATCGTCAAGGAATTTGATGCATTTCCAAAAGTGCCTGAGGATTACCAGGAGGCGACTGCAACGGGAGGAACAGGTGAGCAATGAGGAGTCAGTGTCACCCGCCCAAACAGTTTACCCAAATATGTGCCAATTTTATTTGCTCAAAATATTGCACTGGTAGTGGGACCTAGTTGGTTGGTAATAGCAATTAATTTTATTTACTTTGTTTTTTGTTTTTTCAAAATGAAAACTTACCTGCTCATAGAGTGGGTAGCTCACTTGCTAGAGCACCCACTTTCTAGCCATGTGATCCCTGATTGACTGATTGAGTCACACCAAGGACTATAAAGACAGTGGCGACACTATGGGGGCCATATCCCCCACACAACATCGATTTTTCCCCTCCCATCCCCCCTCCCCACTTGCTCCTCAGAAAATTTTGTAAAGTGACTTATTTTGTTCAATTTATAGGCTTTTGCCCCATGAGACAAAATTGCCCTTCTGTGCCCCACCCCCCTCCCCCATGGCCAAAATCCTGGCGCTGTCACTGTAGAAAGATATAACGGTTGCAACCCAATGTAGGAAATATAAATTTGCATAGTTGTATTTGTATTTTTGCAAAAAAAGTTACATGCCTAGGGTGAAAAAATAAATTATGTTCTATGATTGATATCTAATCTCGCTTTGGTCTGAGGCTATAAAACAAGTCAGTCTACAGTTACTCTGCTTATACTGTTGTGACAAACAAATTTCTAAATACATAACAAAAGAGGGAAAGGATTAATGAGAATTTTAATCATAAATACTTAGATTTCATAGGGATGAACAAATTGCTCTAGCTAGATTTATTTACAGTATATGGACAGGTAGAGATGGAGATGGAGGGGAATTTGCAGGATTTTAAAAAAATCCTTTGAAAATAAATAAATTTTGAAAATAAATAAATTAAAATATATAAATTTATATATATATATATATATATATATATATATATATATATATATATATATATATATATATATATATATATATATATATATATATATATATATGAGTAAACAACAGTATATGTGGTGAATATTTGCTCTGAAAGCTTCCCCATGTACATTCAATTGCGAAAAAGGGAAGTATATAAAGATGTATTTACTACATTGATAATATTTCTGTCGCAATTTTTCGTGAGATGATTTTCAACACCTTTGTTTAGAACCATGGGAGATTTTATAATTAATTTCAACTCTGGGTAGTGATCTGTCACTCATGAGAAAGAACTTTAAATTGTGAACAGTGTAGACCAGCGTTTCTTTATGGCGGCCCACAGGCCAAATCTGACCTGCCAGACCATCCACTCTGGCCCACAAACAATAGTCATAGCGGGGGGGAAAATCTGCATGAGATCGGTAAAAATTCCAAAATATTTGTTTATTTTGGGTTTTTCCTAGGCAGATTTGTGCACTATAACATCGCAGGTTATCAAGCAAAATTGTATCTTTCTGTTATAAAATGGGCAGACTTGCAGCTTGTCAAAGGAAGGCTGATAAGAGAACCACCAACATGTGGTGTACATCCTTCTTTTTGCCCGCGCTCTCAGCTTGTATGTTTTCAGGGATTGTCTTGACAGGTTTTGTTTGTCACATGATGCTGGTTTTGTCATTCGATTGGTCCACGGCCTGAAGCTGTTGTGAAGTGATGGCTCTTGGAAAAAATTAATTAAGAACCCTTGGTGTTGACCTTTACATTATGACAATGACACCTGCAGTTATCAGCGGGCTAATCAAAGTTTGAAGAATTTATTGCATACAAAAGCTGTGTTGTAAGAAAGAGAGATGGCTCAATTTCTGTAATGTAATTCTTTACATTTTTCTTCTAAATTTCAGTCACTGAAAATTATCAGACTGTTTTGATTGGGTGTATATTTGACATTCAAAAACTTCTTCAAAAACTGCTTTACAGTATGCAGAGATCATTGGTGAAGGATTGCAAATTGATAAAGTTTCCAAAAACAAGGGAAAGTCCTAAATTTTAACTTTGTGATGTCACAGATTAAATAAAAATTTAAAATAAATTGTAAATTTGTTGTATGGAGACCTTCAAATTCAACACTTAACCATTTTGATGAACTATTTTGCTCTTTTTATAGCGGAATTTCTTTCAATTAAGCTCAAATTGTTGGGTCCTGTCAATACTGTAGATCTTTAAACTCAAAAATGATAAAAATTGAGTACATATTGAAGGTAGCGTTGGAAAGTGATCTTTGAATATTTTGAGACTCATAAATGAAATTGTGCATAATTATTTGCTGTTATTTTGAGTTTTATCCTTAATTGTGTATTAAATGTTATCAACAATATTTTTTTCCCTATTTGCAGTTGCCATCCTGACATTCGCTTTGATTGCCATCTTAGTTGTGTCTGAATTCAGGTACTACACTGCCACCAGCATGAAGTACCAGTACGATGTGGACTCTGACCTCAACAGTAAACTGCAGATCAATGTGGATATGACCGTCGCAATGTCGTGTTCACGTAAGTATTCATTTGCCCTTTCTTGAGATAATGCTATAAACATTTATCCTTGTGTATAGAAGATTATACGTGTATATCTCTTTGAATATCATTCTTAAAAATATTGATTGAATTAAAACCTGAAGTACAATATGTGAGTCTTGTAAAGAGTTAGAATCATGAAATAGCACAGTACATGTACATGTATCAAACAAATGTATTAGATTTGTGTTGTCTTGTTTTTCAAAATTGAGTCAGTAGAAGTACGTAATTTAAATAAACAGATGGCTGTAAAGAATCTCTCACTTTGTGCACCATCCACCTTCCCATCCCCCCCCACACACACACAACCAATCATATTTGAAATGATTTGTGTTATGTTGGTAAACACAATTAATTGTGCGTTGCATTTTAGGTGCTTAGGTGGGTCGGCGACCGGTCAGCCCCGGTCACACGACTGGGCCATATAGCCTTTAGGATGCGGACCCTAAAGCCTATTAGGTAATATTGTCTTGCTCAAGGACACAACACAATGCTCGCTTTTAGCATATTACTTAATAGGCTTTATCATGATTGGTTGTATGTGTGGGAGGGGGGTGAGGAGGGTGTGTGTTGGGGTGAGGAATGTGTGTGGGGGTGAGGATGGTATGAGTGTGTGTGGGGGGTGAGGATGGTATGTGGGGGTGAGGAGGGTGTGTGTTGTGCCCTTGAGTAAGACACTTAACTTGCTTCAGTCCCCCAGCTGTGAATAATACCAACTTTCAGTTCCAATTTCTAGTTTATCCTAAAAAAAGTTATTATTTGCTCAGTCTTTCATTTTCTCTTCAGTGATTAATCTAGTTTGATCCTAAAAAAAAAAAATAAGTACATACAAGGTTGTAATTTGCTCAGTCTTTCATTTTCTCTTCAGTGATTGATCTAGTTTATCCTAAAAAAATTAAATAAGTACGTACAGGTTATTATTTGCTCAGTCTTCTATTTTCTCTTCAGTGATTGGTGCAGACGTTGTAGATGTGTCAGGAGACGTTGCTATCAATTTTGACAATAGCCTTCGCCTTGACCCCGCCCATTTCCAAATGTCAGAGGTGGAAAACAAGTGGCACAGGTAAAACTTCAGAGTTTGATGTATTTGGAGAGGGGTTCTTGGAAAAGTTTCTTTATTACATCCAAATCTCTTTACAAATTTTATTGTCTTCTATGCCACTAAAACCTCCACTTCTGCAGGTATGATTTGAATTTCCAATTGCATGTACTGAACAATTATGGAAAAGATCATTAATCAGAGACTAAACTGGTTCCTCGAGACCAACAGAATCCTCTCTCCTCACCAAAGCGGCTTCCAAAACGTCGCAATACCTAGACCAGTTAATTACGCTCGACACCGCTATCCGGGAATCCTTTGCAAAAAGGAACACCTCATTGCCATATTTTTTGACCTCGAAAGCTTTCGACACTACTTGGAAATACGGCATTACCCAGAAACTTCACACCATTGGCCTCAGAGGCCACCTCCCCATCTTTATTCAAAACTTCCTCTCACCCAGGCAGTTCCAAGTTCAGATTGGCCACACCCTCTCCAAGCCGCACCCCCCAAGAAGAGGGCGTCCCCCAAGGCAGCATCCTCTCCCCCACTCTCTTCAACCTGAGCATTAATGACATCGGGAATGACCTTGGCCCCAGCATCAAAGCGTGCCCTCTACGTGGATGACTTCACCATCTTCTACTCCTCCCTAGCTTTCCTATTGTTGAAAATAGGCTTCAAACCAGCCTCAATCAGCTGCAAGTCTGGAGCAACAATAACGGTTTTAGATTCTCCAAAGACAAGACAGTCTGCATGCACTTTTGTCATTTCAACAACCTCCACCCCAACCCGAACTTTGTGCTCAATGGGAATCGTGATCCCTAAAGTTGAAAACACAAAGTTCCTTGGTCTAACTCTAGACCCCAAGCTCACCTACAAGCCACACATCACCAACCTGAAACTAAAATGCAATAGCTCCTCAACCTCCTCCGACTGCTCTCCAACACTACTTGGGAGCGAACCGCTTATGCTCTCCTCAAAATTTTCAGGCTCACCATTCGTGCCAAGCTTGACTATGGCAATATTGTTTACTGTGTCGCTCACAACTCATACCTCAACCACATTAACACCATCCAAAATGAAGCCCTCAGGCTTTGTCTAGAGCCTACAGGACCTCCCCAATCACTAGCCTTCATGTTGAAGCCAACGAACCCCTTTCTACTTAGATGTAAAAAGCTTAGCCTCTCCTATGCTTTTAGAGTCCTCACCAACACCCAGAACCCTGTTTACAACCTCATTAGGTACCCCAATTTCTCCTCCCTCTTTGATAGGACTAAAACCCTATCGCCCCCTTCAGCTTACGATTAAATCAGACCTCTTTCAACTTGGCATCAACCCCGCCACTCTCGGCACCTATTCCTGGCCCACTTTTCCGCCTTGGGCCACCCTCTTCCTTCTGTCCACCTTGACCTCTCCACTTATAACAAATCTCAAACTCACCCTAATCTCTTCATCAATCTCCACAACCAAATCAAAGACCAACTCTCAAATTACACCTCCATCTATACTGATGGCTCCAAGGAAGGCAACAAGACAGCTGCTGCTGCCATCATCCAAGACATCACCCTCAGTAGCAGACTTCCTGACCACTCATCCATCTTTTCAGCCGAGGCTAAGGCCATTCTCCTCGCCCTCAACTTTATTGAGTACTCTCCTCTTAGTCACTTTGCCATTTTCTCTGACTCAAAGGCTGTTCTTACTTCATTACTCAATCTTAAATGGAATAACCTCACCTGCCACCTCCTCCTCCGGAAACTCTTTCTCCCACCCTCTGCAGGAAAAGTGTTCTTTTCTTCTGGATACCCAGCCATGTTGGCATCCCTGGCAATGACAGGGCTGATACAGCCGCTAAGCTTGCCCTTAACCTCCTCCCTTCCCTTTTCCCAAAACCCTCTCTGACATCAAACCGCTTATCGCTTCTCTTGTTCGTGACCGCTGGCAAACCTTATGGAACTTCCAAATTGATAACAAACTCCATGTTATCCAGCCCACAATCCCGATCAAATCCACCATTAACAACCTTTTCGGATCGACAACGCTCATATTACCCGCCTTAGAATTGGTCACACCCACCTCACTCACTCCCACCTCCTTATTGGTTCCCCCAACCCCTCTGTAACAATTGCCACTGCATCCTTACAATCCATCACGTTCTCCTTGCTTGCCCCCTGTACAACCTTCCCAGAGCTTCTCTCGCCCCACAACTCAATTGCTGAGTTCTTCCAAAAATCCTCCAGATAAAATAGTCTCCTTCCTCCAGCATGCATCCCTCTACAATCATATTTAATCCTCCTCTTCCACCCCCTCTCTACTCTGTTTTTAGTTTTACCCATGCACCTCCTCTCTCGATCACAGCTTTCTGGCTTTTGTTCTTGAATTTCTCTCATTCTTCCCCTGGTCTCTTTCCTTACTACCTCTAAAATGATCTGACCTCTCAGGCACAATTTGACCTTCGTTGTCGTGGTGCCGTTAAGACCTCATCAAACAAACAAACAAACTGAACAATGAATTCATGCCCTGAAAGGGAATCCAAGCAATCCATTTTCTGGACTTAAAACAATTATTTTCTTGTATTGAAAAGAAAATGATAGAAAGTGAATTCTGCCTAAAAAGGAACCTAAACAATGAATGCTGAGCCTGAATAAACTGGAAACAATTATATCACTTAGGAAGAAATCAGTCAGAAGGTAGATAACTAACATTTTTAGAATGCAAAATGGCAAAATCATGAGTCAGAAAGAGATTATTTGGACACAAAACTTGGTGGGCCTTGGATTTGTAAGGTAGGTTAAATATTGGGAATGGAGAATAGACTAGTGTTAGGCATGTTAGAATTGCTGAAGGGCAGAGGTACACTCTATACAGTGCTAACATTCCAGTTTCATTGTATAATGCCACAGTTTGTGAGGAAATAGTTTCATTATAAAATGCCACAGTTTTTGAGGAAATTTAATATTTTCACTTCATTTTCAAAGAACTTTACTTTACACTTAGTTTCTACCTAGAAGCCTTTGAGCATGCTTGCATTGAAAAAGAAAGAAGGAAAGAAAAGATAATAATTGATTATTATTGGAATTTAGTTGTAGGTTTTTGAGAAACGTGTGTTGTATTTTGTTTTCAAAGTACTTTGCGGGCATTAAGGTTAGCCACAGCAGGAGAGAAGGCTATTCAAGATCTCCTGTTTCAAAAAGGATACATGGGCCTTAACAAACCAAGACCGGTCCCTAACCAGATGAACAAACCATTCGATGCCTGCAGAATACATGGTTCAGTTACAGTAAACAAGGTTGGTAATCTAGCTACCATTCTACCATAGACACTGCATTTAGGAGTGAAAGGAGGGCATTCCGCTCCCTCCCCCCCTCTCCACCGGTCCCTAACAAGATGAACAAACCATTCGATGCCATAAAGGGGGAAGTGGATTATTTTCTTTCTTTTAACCTGCCCTTTCGTGTCGAAAGGAAAATTTGACACTCAAAATGTTTATCACTGTTGTGAATTTGCAACATTTATTTATTGACTGAAGCGGTTCTCAAGTTAAAATGAATGCAAACATGTCTTTTCAAAAGAATTTAAATATATTCTTATGAAATTTTCTTGTTTTGATAGTACTAAACATACAGACTTATTTCATGACAGGTGGGTCTAGAAAGTTTGCACAAAAGTTATAATCGGTACTTTCCCGCTTTGTACTAACATTACTGTACTACATGAATAGCGGGAATATTTTCAAGCTTCCCAAGTTTTGCAACCATATCTTTCCATAAATATTATGTTCTTATGAAATTTTGAGATGATGTACCATGTTCAAATACATATTTCTAAAAAATAGATTTTAGCTGATTTTTAAGTGATTTAAAAGTATCTTTTATAACTTATTCTTGCAAATACCGATACTGATGGTACTCGGCGGTACTCCAGTATTTTTCATTTGGTGGTATTGTACCGTACTGGCATCGTAACATACTGGTACTTTTCTTAGTACCAGTATACCGTGCAATGTTAGTATGGGTAGTTACATTTTACCACCTGAGGAAAGTTTGAGGAAAGATAATGAATGAATTTTTGGTGGTATCGTACCGTACTGGCACCATAAAGTACCAGTACTTTTTTTAGTACTGGTATACAATGCAACGTTAGTATGGGTAGTTACATTTTACCACGTGAGGAAAGTTTGAGGAAAGATATTAAATGAATTTTTGGTGGTATTGTACCGTTACTGGCACCATAAAGTACCAGTCTTTTTCTTAGTACCGGTATACGTTAGTATGGGTAGTTACATTTTACCACCTGAGGAAAGATAATGAATGAGTTTTTGTTCTGTTTATGTACATTTTGATATAGGTTAACCCTTTAAAGCTATGAATGTCACCTCTATCCGTCCATGTAGCTTTAATTTCTGTCAATTATTATCGTCTTTTTTGTTTTTTTGTAACAGGTTGCAGGAAACTTTCATGTTACCATGGGGAAAAATATACCATTCAATAGAGGGCATGCTCATATTGCCATTGTTTCAGACTCAAAAGGTGAGGCTATTATGTTGCTGTGAATTTTCATGTACATGATAGAGGACTGAGAGAAGCAAATTGGTGTAAAAACCGTGTCAATATCCTTTTCAGTTTAAAGTTATTGCATTTCAAAGATTTTACAAGCCTGTTGAATAATGTCATAATTGTAGATCCACAGACAATGTTTATGCAATTTGAAAATTAATTGCCTCTTTCTGAATTATTAATTAGTACAGACACTGCTTAAAAACTTGTTGTGCAAATTTCAGACTTCATGTTATATGCACCATCAAACCCAAAGTCCGGACCAACACCCCTCTGCATAGTCGCAACCCTAGGGAAGACATCGTTGTCACACACATCCACCTCGGCCACTCCTCTCTTACTCACTCCCATCTCTTATTCGGCTCCCCTGCCCCTCTCTGCCCCACTTGCAACATCAATCTCTCCATCAAGCATATTTTCTTAACCTGTACCCTATACCAGAACTCCAGTTCTCTTCTCTCATTACTCTCCTCAATCTCGGACCTATTTGAAAACAATTCTTCCTTAAACATCAACTTTCTTCGCAAAAACAACTTCTTCCACCACATATAATCTCCTCCCTTCCTCCTTTCCTACACCTAACCATACACACCCCTTTCTTTTCACCTAAATATTTCTCCCACATTCAGCCTTTCCCTTTTATCTCCCTTACGAACCTTCCATCTCCTCACTATCCTAACTCTTACACCATTTTTTATTAACACTCTCCTGGCACATTTGACTTTTATTGTCGTGGTGCCGTTAAACATCAACAAACCAAACCAAACCATCATATTTACTTTAAGTTATACTTTACCTTCCATGCTATAAATATGCAATCTGGTCACATGACCTGATTCTAACACACTTCTAACCGACCTTAAAAACGTAGTTACCAGCCAGCCCTGACCTCCATATAATCTCTACTAACCCTCACTCTAAGCTAAGTATAACTCTCGTAAATATCCCCGCTACGCTTAGCGGGGTAAATTATATGCATCATTCCACAAGATTAACTTTGCTTCAAAGGACATTTCATACTCCTTGGGAAATGCTGCTGCCCTTAAAAAAAAATCTTTTGCATTGGGTGGAAATCAAGCACATGGTTCATTGAACAGCTTGTATGGAGTTGACCAGATCACAGTTTTATGGTTTGGGGAAATAAAGAAAAAGATAACTTTTACTTCGACCAACCGTGCTCTTTATGAGGGCCGGTGGAAGTGTTCCTGGTTTTAAGCAAAGCCATTTCTAATAGAAGCATTTTTTGTTTAATTATTTGTATTGAGATAAACATACACTTGTTTGTTGGTTGTTTGTACAAATTTATTTCAACCATTTCTATTACTTACAGAATATACAGATAAAGCTTTATATCGTTGAGGAGATCCTCGAAAAGCTCAAAAGAACTTGTAAGAGAGGTAGCCCTTTACAAATTACACAGAAACATAATGCAAGTCAAGTGTGAAAAAGAACATTTAAAAAAAGCAAAGGAATAGAAAAGAAAATATCACATTGATACTGCCCGATGATACATAAAATAAAAATATTTAAAAGAACTTAAGGATTCTATTACAAAGAAGGTAATGTTTTACTTTACGTTTGAATGAGGATAAGTTTTTAACAGAGTTTAAAGAAGTGGGAAGGGAATTCCAATTTGCAATAGCAGAATATTTAATATAATGTTGCCTACTTGTTAGAGAGAAACAGGGAATGGAAAGTAATTTAGCATGGCGGGTATGGTAATCATGAAAATAACTATTTGACAGAAAAAAAGAACATGCTTTGATCATCTGTTTTTCTACCATACCTCTTAAAGGAAACAAATTTTCTTGAATCTGTAATTATAACATCACACAGGATGTCGAAATCAGCTAAAACAGACAAAATGATAATTCCATAAGAATAAAAAATCATTATTATATTTTTATTATTATTATTATTATTATTATTATTATTATTATTATTATTATTATCATTATAATTATTATTATTGTTATCATCATCGTCGTCATTGTCATCGTCATCATTATAGTGCTAAAATTCATGAATAAAGATGCTCTTAAGCACTGTACAAGAAATAAAATCAGCGATTATAGTCCATATGCTAGCTTAAATAGATGCGTTTTTAATATAGGTTTATAAGTGTCCAAATCCGCACAGTCTCGGACATCACTAGGTAGGTTGTTCCTGAAAACTGGTGCGATTGTTCTAAAAGATTTGTCCCCATAACTGACAGTTTTTGTTCGTGGTACCACAAGAGTTGTAGATCCATGTGATCTGAGTGCATGTGTTGGTATATACAGATAAAACATGTCCATCACATATTGTGGTGATAATCCACGCAATGCCTGGAAAGTGTGCACGATGACCTTATACTTAATACGGTGAGCCATGGGAAGCCAGTGGAGGTCCTTGAGCACAAGTGTGATGTGTTCAGATTATCAAGTGCGAGAGATTACTCTGGCTGCTGTGTTCTGAACACGCTACAATTTACAAGTCAAAGGGTTGGTTACACCTCACAGTAGCGCATTACAGTAGTCTAGTCTCGATGTAATCAGACTGCACTAAAGATTTGGTAGCTTCTGTATTTAGCAATGGGCATATGTGTCCGATGTTCCTGATGTGCGCATAGCAAGACCGGGTGACTAGGTTGACATGCTTTTCCGCGGACAACACCAAGGTTCCCCACAGACGTAGTAGGTGCTATCCTGTCACTTTCAAAATCGACCGCCACATCCAGTTGATGCCGGCTTAACTTTGTGCTAAACAGCATCACCTCTGTCTTAGCACACTTCAATTTTAACTTATTATTTACCATTTATTTTTATATATCATACAAACATGCCTCTAATCTGTGAATATTCTTATTTTGGTCTGCAATGTTTTTGGGGCTGAAAGACAGATATGCCTGCGTATCATAAGCGTACATGTGATAGGCTAGCTTGTTTGTTTGTTTGTTTGTTTGTTTGTACATGATGATTCCCCATGGAAACTCGGCAAGACTCCTATATGGAGCATAGATGCCAAGCTATAGCCTGCATAGCAGATGCCATTCTCGTGCGACCGAGACGGAAGTGGATGAACACTAGGTTTTCACCCTACTCTTTTCGAGAAGTGTTCAGGGAACCAAGTTAGGTGTGAGTGTCCTACTATCGGGACCGACGGCTTAACGTCCCCTCCGAAGGACGGCGAGCACCATTCAACCATTGCCACTTCTCTCAACAGCTGAATATGGAGCAGGAGCTGCAAACGACGTACTTCCACTTTGGTGATTGGCGTATCTGTCTGCATAGCTGTGGAAAAACTGGTTAGACCTGTCCGAGGCTTAAACTGAGTACCTCCAGTATCTCAGTTGTGCGCTCTACCAACTGAGCTACCTGCTTACTGATAAGGTGGTTTGTGTACATGGTGTAGAATTTGGGGCCTAAAACCGACCCTTGGGGTACTCCAAAGGCCAAAACAGTTGGCTCAGAGGCATGGTCGTTGATAATAACAGCCTGATGCCGATCACTGAGATAAGATGGCATCCACGTCAGTGCTGTTTCTTGGATACCATACATATTTGTAAAGTGTTGTAGTAGTGCCTGGTGATATACCGTGTGGAATGCTGCTGATAAGTCTAATTACACCAGCAGTGCTACATTACCTGTGTCTAATACTCACACTGTATATCAGCCTGTACTTATAAAAGGGATGTTCCAGTTGAAGAGAACTTTGTTTATGCGCTCTTAAAAGACTCTCACAAATCATTGTGCTTTAGATAATCATTGAATCTAATTGCTGACACCTTCACTACTTTTGATAGAAAACTCAGGATTGGACACTGAGCGGCAGTTCTTGAAATTGCCCTGGTCAAGCTCTTCCTTCTTTAACAGAGGTGTAATGTACGTGGATATCAGCACTGGAGGTACATCACCATTCCTAAGAGAGAGGTTGACTATATATGTGATAGCAGGAAGCAAAGCTTCCAAACACACCTTTAGTTGCCAAGTTGGTGGCAGATCTAAGGCACACGATTTACTAGATCCTTTGATGATCTTCCTAACCTGGTCCTGTGATGCTGGTGCCAGTTCAAGCAACCTAGCAGTAGTCTGCTCTTCTTCAGTCCAGGAGGGTCTGGTAGGTAGTTATATCCAGCAGTAGTCTGCTCTTCTTCAGTCCAGGAGGGTCTGGTAGGTAGATATATCCAGCAGTAGTCTGCTCTTCTTTAGTTCAGGAGGGTCTTGTAGGTAGATATATACCAAGCAGTAGTCTGCTCTTCTTCAGTCCAGGAGGGTCTGGTAGGTAGATATATCCAGCAGTAGTCTGCTCTTCTTCAGTTCAGGAGGATCTGGTAGGTAGATATATCCAGCAGTAGTCTGCTCTTCTTCAGTCCAGGAGGGTCTGGTAGGTAGATATATCCAGCAGTAGTCTGCTCTTCTTCAGTTTAGAAGGGTCTGGTAGGTAGATATATCCAGCAGTAGTCTGCTCTTCTTCAGTCCAGGAGGGTCTGGTAGGTAGATATATCCAGCATCCATACCACGACGGATGTTGACAATTTTTTTCTTGAAGTACTTTCCAAATTGATCTGCCAACTCTGTAGCACTAGTATGCTGAGGAACGGCTTTACAATCTCCTTCCCCAAGTAAATGTTTGGTGATTTTGTGCAAGTCCTTCTGGCTTCTACCACACCTGGATATTTTATTTAGGTAATACTCTTTACGTACTCTAAGAAGTAATTTGTTGTAAATATAGCACTGAGACCTGTATATTTGGTGGCCCGCTTTTAATCTGGATCGTGACCATTGTTGCTCCAACCTTCTGCGTTTCCTTTTGGCATCACGTAAGACCTTGTTGTACCAAGGTGCGTTAGGCCTTAATGTGATTGTCTTATGAATTAAAGGGGCATAATAATCTTATCAATTCGCTAGTGCAGTTATTGAAGGCATCCATACAGTCTGCTACAAAATCATGACTGGCTTGCAAAGTGGATGATGCTAGAATGTCCTTCCTGAAATCTTTTGTGATGACGCTACGAAATTTCCTGTATGACACATCTGGCTGAATGTGACTTGGTTTAGTGAAGGATCACAGCGTAATAGTCACCGGAAAAATTGCCATCCTTATCACACAAACATGAATCTTTGATGCTGACTTGCTTGACAATGTGGCTGGTATCCTTAGTGATAACAACAGTCTGGGTGTGACCTTTGTTGTGGGTTGCATCTTCATTGTGTTGCTACATACCAAGAGAGTCCAGAATACCAGAAAAGCGTGTACAGTATGTCTGTGTCATCGGTCACATCCTGATGGAAGACATTTAACCTCCTTTAAAGTCTTTGAGGGCAGAGGAAGGCAGCAAGTTAAATATGTCCAAAGCTTAAACAACTGGGCAACCAAGAACAGCCTAAGTAACAATACGTTTATGCATTTAGCTCTAAAGAGAAGTGACTGGAGGGCCATGATCGCCAATGTCTGTTGCATACTCAGCACACCAGAGAAAGAGAAAGTCTTTGGACATCCACAGAAGATGAGTGTGAATTAATGGTCCAAGCGAAACCAAACTAAAAAATTTGTAATGATTCATGACGTAGCAAAATAATCTTTTTATTCTCAAATTCTAGAGGCAGGCTTTCATTAAAAAACGAAGAATTCCTGTGAGCGCAGAAAAAGTTACTACCATGCTTGAATGGAATCATTGTAGCAAACAATCATGTTGGCTAGACTTCAGAACAGTCGTTTGTTGCATTGAAAACATTTCATATGGGTTGTATAATTTTGTTTTAGAGAAACAATTTAAAGGAAAACTTGATTGGCCAAGCATGCAAAAGAGGATTATAAAAGGAGGAAAATTGTGAAGAAAAAATATATTAAAAATCTAAAGATATTTAGATTTAAAATTCCATCAGATATGTGAAGAAGTGAATCAGACTAAAAATAGTATCTTGGCCTCACATTCGTTCAAAACAAATTCTGTACAGAAGTCTTTAAATTAGGTCAAAAGCACCTGTTGTTTATGAGTTAATGGTTCATTTTATATCAATTTTAATGTCTGCAAAAGTTGTGATGTATGAAAGAGAGGACAGCTCAAAATCCTTAATGTAAATTTCTGTGCTAAATTTCAGTCATCAAAATTATTACTGTTTTCAAGTGCTTAATTTTATTGATGAAGATTCAAAACTTTTTGTTATATTCAACTGCTCCTATTCAAGTGAAGAAGGCTACCAAAATAAGACAGTGAAAAATGATTTACCATTTGAGGAAAACATTGGGAAAATTTGAATTAGTTGAAATATTGAATTATGGTACTGTATTTGACGTAATAAGTGCCCAGGGCGCTTACGAAAATCAAATTGAACCACTTTTTAGGCCTGAAGTTTCTTCCTAATAAGCGCTCATGCTCCGAGCAATGTATTATGCTATTCGATACTAGCCTACAATAACCACCACAAAAACATTGTTAGCATCTGCAGAAGCAAAGTTAGCAAAAATGAAGCAAAATTTTATTAATTCAAGTTTTCAAATTAATCAAGAAAATAATGTTAGGTGGTTGCTTATTAGAGCAGGGGCGCTTAATACGTGGACAACGGTGATGTTTAATATTTGAACTTTTATAAGAACAAGCAAAGATGCTCATAGACAGTAGACTATATACCAATCATTATCATGTTTAGATATCTTTAAAACTAATATATCAGAAGTTTTTATTCTCTGTCAATCAATGTATTCATACCTGATAGCTAAACTCATCCTTTGACGTAACCGAATCTACTCAAAATTCATTGTTAGCTGCTGATGCAAATATTACATGGAGTTCTGCATATATTTCTAAGAAGCAAACATTTTCCTTCTCTTCACAGCATATAATTTCTCTCATCGAGTGGATCATTTTTCTGTGGGTAAACCTATCCCAGGAGTCGTCAGTCCATTAGATGGGGATCTAAAAATTACTGAAGATTGTAAGTACCTTAAAGGAGAACTAAATATATTAGTCAGGCATTTTTTTTGGTCAATTTCTTCAAATATTCATTGATCTTTTTTGCCTCCCATAGTGATAAAATGTTATTGTTTCTGAATCTAAGATAATTACTTAGTCTGTAACTTTCCATGTGGGTTAATATTTTAGGTCTTTGGGAAATTGTGCCCTCATTTTTTGGCTTAGTGCCCATGTAAATTGTATTGTGTTTCTCACCTCACCTATCTCAGTCGTTGACACCTAAAGTTTTAGAAGTAACTCTCCAGTTTGCTCTGATCTGGGCCTCCGACTTGGCTTTGTTCCATGCCCTCCATCCTATCTGTCCCCTTTCTTTATCCACAGTTTGCCTCCATATTGTTATCGGGCATGCAACCTTCCTCCCACCCTTGGGCTCCCATTACATGACTGTCCTACAGTGACAGTTTCATCCATATTTAAGATATTTTCTTTCTATTTTCATCTTTTAGCTTTCACTCCTTTCTGATAATTTTTACTTTAGTACTTTTTACTTTATTTTGCACAATGTTTGTGTGTCAAGATTCTTAACAGGGATCATTGTAAGGCAGGGGGATCATTGTAAGGCAGGGGGATCATTGTAAGGCAGGGGATCATTGTAAGGCAGGGGATCATTGTAAGGCAGGGGATCATTGTAAGGCAGGGGATCATTGTAAGGCAGGGGATCATTGTAAGGCAGGGGATCATTGTAAGGCAGGGGATCATTGTAAGGCAGGGGATCATTGTAAGGCAGGGGATCATTGTAAGGCAGGGGATCACTGTAAGGCAGGGGATCACTGTAAGGCAGGGGATCACTGTAAGGCAGGGGATCACTGTAAGGCAGGGGATCACTGTAAGGCGGGGATCACTGTAAGGCGGGGATCACTGTAAGGCGGGGGATCATCGAAGGCGGGGATCACTGTAAGGCGGGGGATCACTGTAAGGCAGGGGATCACTGTAAGGCAGGGGATCTTTGTAAGGCAGGCAGGGGATCACTGTAAGGCAGGGGATCACTGTAAGGCAGGGGATCACTGTAAGGCAGGGGATCACTGTAAGGCAGGGGATCACTGTAAGGCAGGGGATCACTGTAAGGCAGGGGATCACTGTAAGGCAGGGGATCATTGTAAGGCAGGGGATCATTGTAAGGCAGGGGATCATTGTAAGGCAGGGGATTATTGTAAGGCAGTGGGATCATTGTAAGGCAGAGGGTCATTGTAAGGCAGGGGATTTGTAAGGCAGGGGACAGGCAGGGGATCATTGTAAGGCAGGGGATCACTGTAAGGCAGGGGGATCACTGTAAGGCAGGGGGATCACTGTAAGGCAGGGGGATCATTGTAAGGCAGGGAGATCATTGTAAGGCAGGGGTTTATTTTCATTTAATAAATGCAATTTCAATTTGAGGATACCAGAAATCTTTTGAGTATTTCTGATAGAATAGCAATAATAATGTGGTGTGAAAGTTACGTAGCAATAACAATACAAATTATAATTTTCAGATAACTTACAGATTTAAATCCAATAACTAATATAACTGTGAAACCTGTGTGCACACCTAAATAAATCTAGAGTTCATCTGAGAAAGGTTCCGCTCGGAAGCACTTTTCAGATGGTGGACGTTTAAATCGAAAATTGTTCTCTGTAGTCGAATTATGGAATACAGAATACATGTGTGTTCACAATATGTTGGCAAAAAGATTTGTAAGTTGCGAGTAATCAAAATAGCAGTTCTAGTCTCTGGAACGATGAGTAATGAATGATCAGATGATTGAAAATAGGGTTATTTCTTATGCTTTTCAATGTCCTGCTTCAGTACAGTAGTTTACAAGAATCTTACTTCTCACAGGTTGGTAATAGATTATTTCAGAACAATTATTTAAAGTTTCTGCCCAGAGTAGCAAAAAATATCATTTCAAATTCAAGCTGCAAAAAGCTTCAGACAAATATTGTCTGCAACAAGACTTTGATTAGACTTTTTGATAATTTTTTCTGTCAACAGATGTTGTACTTAATTGGTCATTTGAGTTCTTCTCTCAACAGATGTTGTACTTCGTTGGTCGTTGGACTTCTTTTTTGAACAGATGTTGTACTTGGTTGGTCGTTCGAGTTCTTCTTTCAACAAATGTTGTACTTGCTTGGCCATTCGAGTTCTTCTCTCAACAGATGTACTTGGTTGGTTGTTTGAGTTCTTCTCTCAACAGATGTTGTACTTGGTTGGTCCTTTGAGTTCTTCTCTCAACAGATGTACTTGGTTGGTCGTTTGAGTTCTTCTCTCAACAGATGTTGTACTTGCTTGGCCTTTCGAGTTCTTCTCTCAACAGATGTACTTGGTTGGTCCTTTGAGTTCTTCTCTCAACAGATGTACTTGGTTGGTCGTTTGAGTTCTTCTCTCAACAGATGTTGTACTTGCTTGGCCTTTCGAGTTCTTCTCTCAACAGATGTACTTGGTTGGTCGTTTGAGTTCTTCTCTCAACAGATGTTGTACTTGGTTGGTCGTTTGAGTTCTTCTCTCAACAGATGTTGTACTTGGTCGTTTTAGTTCTTCTCTCAACAGATGTTGTACTTGGTTGGTCGTTTGAGTTCTTCTCTCAACAGATGTTGTACTTGGTTGGTCCTTTGAGTTCTTCTCTCAACAGATGTTGTACTCGGTTGGTCGTTTGAGTTCTTCTCTCAACAGATGTTGTACTTGGTTGGTCGTTTTAGTTCTTCTCTCAACAGATGTTGTACTTGGTTGGTCATTTTAGTTCTTTTCTCAACAGATGTTGTACGTGGTTGGTCGTTTGAGTTCTCTCAACAGATGTTGTACTTGGTTGGTCGTTTGAGTTCTTCTCTCAACAGATGTTGTACTTGGTTGGTCGTTTTAGTTCTTCTCTCAACAGATGTTGTACTTGGTTGGTCGTTTTAGTTCTTTTCTCAACAGATGTTGTACATGGTTGGTCGTTATAGTTCTTCTCTCAACAGATGTTGTACTTGGTTGGCCGTTCGAGATCATTTCTCAACAGATGTTGTACTTGGTTGGTCGTTGAGTTCTTCTGACCAGCACATCCAAGATCAGTGATGTCTAAAACATTTTAACAGGAAATTAAAATTATTCTAAGAATTTATCAAACATGAATCAACAAATTCCTTTCTCTAAAATATCACACAATTTTCAGGGAAATACCTGTTTACTACAGATTAATACTATTGTGACTTCAGAGGTAAACAGATGATGTCAGAGTGACATCACAGGCCATTCATAACATTTCTGACTAAAATACACCAAAACGTAAACAAACGCCTGCCCCTAAATATGGACGCCATTTATAATCTTCCTTGAAGCATATCAAATCTCTCACTTTGAATAAGATGGCTCAAGGATCTTTACAATAGAGAGATCACTCAATGACTTGTATTTATCAGTAATTTGTTTGTTTGATGAGGGCTTAACGGCACCATGACAACGAGGGTCAAATTGTGCCTGAGAGGTTAGATCATTCTAGAGGAAGGAAAGAAAGTGGGAGATTGAGAGAAATACGAGAACTAAAAGTCAGAAAGCTTTAATTTGTCTGTCTCATACAATTGTAGGTAGAAAAAACTTATTATTCTTGTTGGTCATTTTAATAACCAAAAATGGTAAGAAAGCATCCTTCTTCCAAGTAAAAGAAGTTATTTACAAGATGCTATTCAAGTACTCTTAAAGTAGCATGTTTACTATAAGGAGAATTTGTCAGCTCCTTACATAATAGTCTAACCAAACAATTTTGAGTCTTTATCATATCCTTAATCAAGCGCTATCAGAAATAGACTTTCTCATGGTTTTCAGTGACACATATTAGAGAGAAATGATTTTAAGCTGTCTGCCCAGTGATCATGCATCGCAAATTTAACATGTATTAAAAATCTCAAACTAATCAGTCATAAGTTTGTTTTGAAACATAAAGACTGTTCTATCCAAACGTTTTCTGATGATTTTTTTTTTTTAAGAGTCACTGTTTTTAAGTTTTGGGAAGGCAGGTAGCTCAGTCGGCTGAGCGTACGACTGAGATGCTGGAGGTCCCATGTTCGAGTCCAACGGTGGTTTAATCAGTGATTTTTCCACAGATATGCAGAACGATATACGCTGACATCATCAAGTGCAGGGGTTCGTCTTCTGCAACACACCTTCCCTCCACCCCCCCCTTCTCCCTCCTCCTTCACCCGACCTTTGTGAAAAGTGGCCAATGATTGGGTGGCGCTCACCGTCCTTCGTAGGCGGGCAAGTAAAGCTGTCAGTCCTGATGGTAGGAGTTCTCTGAACATTTCTCCAAAAGAGCAGAGTGTTAACCCGGTGTTCATTCACTTCCCATTCTGGCAAATTCATCGGGAACACACTGAAAACAAGTCATTGTGACTTACATGTGCTTTCCCTAGCATGTACCTAAAATTGAAATACAAATACAAAAAATTAGATTTTGTGATTAAATAATCATGTTCAACACTATTATTGCTGTTGATCAAGCAACTGGATTCTTGCATATGATTTATTAATCAATTTGTTTATATAATTGTTTTGTTTCTGTCATATTGATATAATTTCAATTTGTTAATATAATTGTTTTGTTTCTGTCATATTGATATATTTTATTATGGTCCTGGTTATATATTCATTTTCCATATCAATATTTTGTTTCTGTCATATTATTATATTTTATTATGGTCCTGGTTATATATTCATTTTCCATATCAATGTTTTGTGTCTGTCATATTGATATATTTTATTATGGTCCTGGTTATATAATCATTTTTCATATAAATGTTTTGTTTCCTTGTCTTATTGGTTATCAAATGTTCAATTCTCCTCCTATCTTCTGTACAGCCAGAAGACTTTATCAATACTTTCTACAAATTGTTCCAACAAAGTTGAACACTAATCGCGTGCACATGGACACCTATCAATATTCAGTTACTGAACAGGTAAGTAAGATTTGTCGTTAGTTTTCATTTAAGGATGAGTTCGGTGTTCATCCACTTTCCATATTTAAGATATTCATCTGATACGAAAGGATAATAAACCATCTAATTCAGATTATTAGGAACATTTATGCTGTAAGTGAGGTGCTGTGGTTAAGGAGTCATGCTCATATTCGAGAGGTACCAAGTCCGATTCCTGTTGTGAGCGCTGCATTGTGTCCTTGAGCAAGACACTTTACTCCACTTGCTTCAGTCCACTCAGCTGTAAAATGAGTACCAGCCCTGCTGGGGAGTTAATCTGCGATGGACTGGTGTCCCGTCCAGGGGGATTAATGTACTTTCATCCGCTTGCATCATGGAAATCCAGGATAAGCACCAGCTCAATGAGCCTAATGGCTCGGATGTATTTAGCTTCTTTTTTGTTTTTCATGTTGTAAGTGTCTATACATGTCTAGAGAAGTAAAGCCAAGAATGGGTATTAAGGCTCAGGTAGAACAGAATTAGAAATTTTGAAATGACTAGATGGGTATCTTGTATTACGGTTGATCAAAGTTAGAGAAATATTAAATGTATGCTGAATTTATGATGTATGACATGAAATTATAAAAAAAAATATTTAAGAAATACCAGGGTTGTTCATGCATCACAAATTTGCATGTTTGTCTGTTAAAATTTCAAAATCTGTAAAATTGGCCATTTTAGCCAACTTTGATAAAATGTTTGCTACATTCATGCTGCCTAATACATTTTAAAGCTATTTAGCTAATATTGCCTCTACACATTTATATACCTGCATCAAAATGTTTGTTGTCTAATTCTGGGGTAAAAATATAGCGAACCACAACACCAATGGCCTTAGACGTATTTTCAGGTCTCAAGAAGAAAAAAAAGAGAAGGGAAAAAAGGAAAATGGGAGGCAGAAAAGGGGAAAATGGAAAGGAAAGTGGAGAAAGGTATAAAAGAAAAGGCAGAAAAGACATCAGTGCAATTTGCTTGTTTTTGTTTATTGTTGTTGCAGTTTAATCAAAGAAATTTTTATCAAGACCAGAAAAAAAAAGATATTTTTTTCCCCTGGTTTAATAAGTTCTATACTTTTCAGTATAAGTTCTTCTTCTCTCCATAGGAAAGAACCATTGACCACACCAAAGGCAGCCATGGCATCAGTGGTATCTTCTTCAAATACGAGCTGTCTTCATTGGTTATATCTGTTAATGAGGTTCATGAGCCATACTGGCAGTTCCTGGTGAGGCTATGCGGTATAATTGGTGGTGTCTTTGCCACATCTGGTAAGCAGCAGTGGCTTCCTGCATTTTCAAAATAATAATATGGTGTAAGCCCTATATCATCTTGGTGTTAATGGGGACTAATCCACTCTGTTAAGTCATCTTGGTGTAAATGGGGTCTGATCCACTCCGTTAAGTCATCTTGGTGTAAATGGGGTCTGATCCACTTCGTTAAGTTATCTTGGTGAAAATGGGGACTCCAACTGATCCACTCCCTTAAGTCATCTTGGTGTAAATGGGGACTGATCCACTCCGTTAAGTCATCTTGGTGTAAATGGGGACTGATCCACTCCGTGAAGTCATTTTGGTGTAAATGGAGACTGATCCACTCCTTTAAGTCATCTTGGTGTAAATGGGGACTGATCCACTCCGTTAAGTCATCGTGGTGTAAATGGGGACTGATCCACTCCCTTAAGTCATCTTGGTGTAAATGGGGACTGATCCACTCCCTTAAGTCATCTTGGTGTAAATGGGGACTGATCCACTCCGTTAAGTCATCTTGGTGTAAATGGGGACTGATCCACTCCGTTAAGTCATCGATCTTGGTGTAAATGGGGACTGATCCACTCCGTTAAGTCATCTTGGTGTAAATGGGGACTCATTCACTCCGTTAAGTCATCGTGGTGTAAATGGGGACTGATCCACTCCCTTAAGTCATCTTGGTGTAAATGGGGACTGATCCACTCCCTTAAGTCATCTTGGTGTAAATGGGGACTGATCCACTCCGTTAAGTCATCTTGGTGTAAATGGGGACTGATCCACCGTTAAGTCATCTTGGTGTAAATGGGGACTGATCCACTCCCTTAAGTCATCTTGGTGTAAATGGGGACTGATCCACTCCGTTAAGTCATCTTGGTGTAAATGGGGACTGATCCACTTCGTTAAGTCATCTTGGTGTAAATGGGGACTGATCCACTCTGTTAAGTCATCTTGGTGTAAATGGGGACTGATCCACTCTGTTAAGTCATCTTGGTGTAAATGGGGACTGATCCACTCCCTTAAGTCATCTTGGTGTAAATGGGGACTGATCCACTCCGTTAAGTCATCTTGGTGTAAATGGGGACTGATCCACTCCGGTAAGTCATCTTGGTGTAAATGGGGACTGATCCACTCCGGTAAGTCATCTTGGTGTAAATGGGGACTGATCCACTCCCTTAAGTCATCTTGGTGTAAATGGGGACTGATCCACTCCGGTAAGTCATCTTGGTGTAAATGGGGACTGATCCACTCCGTTAAGTCATCTTGGTGTAAATGGGGACTGACCTACTCCCTTAAGTCATCTTGGTGTAAATGGGGACTGATCCACTCCGTTAAGTCATCTTGGTGTAAATGGGGACTGATCCACTCCGGTAAGTCATCTTGGTGTAAATGGGGACTGATCCACTCCGGTAAGTCATCTTGGTGTAAATGGGGACTGATCCACTCCGTTAAGTCATACAAGTTCACAAGAGCACTTTGTTCCAAACTCTTTGTATTTTCCAAGGGATCTTGATAACCCTATTTATGAAAAAGTGAGGTCAGAAGGTCGGAACCCACATTCTCCCTGTGGCTACACCACTCTGGATCAGGCGTGGATTCAGAGGCTGGGCAAGCAAATGATTGGCTTGTCAGTATTTTTGTAATTATTATTTCGTAAGCACAACAACTGCTTTGTGCATAAGTTATGTGGGGAACTTTTATCAAGTGTTTGAAACATAAATAAATCAAATTTAATGCTGCAATTTTTTAATCATTTGTAGGTATGCTGCATGCTGCTTTAAGTTCATTTTATGACATCATCTGTTGCAGATTCAGAAGGAAAAAGGTGAGAGGAGAAAATTTCATAATTATCATGAACAATTACAAAGGTTATAGGTTAAATTGACATCTACAATGTGTTGTGATTGGACACCCCTAATTTGCATTGTACATTATCCTGTGACAAACGGACATTATCAAATGATACATAGTAGAGGTTTCTTAAACTCTTTATTAAGGAAATTTAACACTTAACTCACTTAATTCTAGCGTTTAAATCTGTTTTAGATTTTAAAACTTGTAAAAGGAAAATCTGTTTCTTGATTGTTTTCTCCTTAATTTCAAATATGAGAAATGTGCGTGGACAGGGTTCACGGACTTATTGCTCAACATCAAGTCCCTTTTCAGGGAATAAAAGTACAGTTGATCTCCCCGCAGACTTATCATCACCAAAAAGAGCAAACTGTACATTGTCCTGCAGCAAGCTGTACATTGTCCTGCAGCAAACTGTACATTGTCCTGCAGCAACTGTACATTGTCATGCAGCAACCTAAGCATTGTCCTGCAGCAAACTGTACATTGTCCTGCAGCAAACTACATTGTCCTGCAGCAAACTGTACATTGTCCTGCAGCAAACTGTACATTGTCCTGCAGCAACTGTACATTGTCATGCAGCAACCTAAGCATTGTCCTGCAGCAAACTGTACATTGTCCTGCAGCAAACTACATTGTCCTGCAGCAAACTACATTGTCCTGCAGCAAACTGTACATTGTCCTGCAGCAACCTAAGCATTGTCCTGCAGCAAACTGTACATTGTCCTGCAGCAAACTGTACATTGTCCTGCAGCAAACTACATTGTCCTGCAGCAAAATGTACATTGTCCTGCAGCAAAATGTACATTGTCCTGCAGCAAACTGTGCATTGTCCTGCAGCAAACTGTACATTGTCCTGCAGCAACCAAAGCATTGTCCTGCAGCAAATTGTACATTGTCCTGCAGCAAACTGTACATTGTCCTGCAGCAAAATGTACATTGTCCTGCAGCAAACTGTACATTGTCCTGCAGCAAACTGTACATTGTCCTGCAGCAAACTGTACATTGTCCTGCAGCAAACTGTACATTGTCCTGCAGCAACCTAAGCATTGTCCTGCAGCAAACTGTACATTGTCCTGCAGCAAACTGTGCATTGTCCCGCAGCAAACTGCACATTGACCTGCAGCATACTGCACATTGTCATGCAGCAAACTGTACATTGTCCTGCAGCAACCAAAGCATTGTCCTGCAGCAAATTGTACATTGTCCTGCAGCAAACTACATTGTCCTACAGCAAACTGTACATTGTCCTGCAGCAAACTGTACATTGTCCTGCAGCAAACTGTACATTGTCCTGCAGCAAACTACATTGTCCTGCAGCAAAATGTACATTGTCCTGCAGCAAAATGTACATTGTCCTGCAGCAAAGTGTACATTGTCCTGCAGCAAACTGTACATTGTCCTGCAGCAACCTAAGCATTGTCCTGCAGCAAACTGTACATTGACCTGCAGCAACCTAAGCATTGTCCTGCAGCAAACTGTACATTGTCCTGCAGCAAACTGTACATTGTCCTGCAGCAAACTGTACATTGTCCTGCAGCAACCTAAGCATTGTCCTGCAGCAAACTGTACATTGTCCTGCAGCAACCTAAGCATTGTCCTGCAGCAAACTGTACATTGTCCTGCAGCAAACTGTACATTGTCCTGCAGCAAAATGTACATTGTCCTGCAGCAAACTACATTGTCCTGCAGCAAAATGTACATTGTCCTGCAGCAAAATGTACATTGTCCTGCAGCAAAGTGTACATTGTCCTGCAGCAAACTGTACATTGTCCTGCAGCAACCTAACATTGTCCTGCAGCAAACTGTACATTGTCCTGCAGCAACCTAAGCATTGTCCTGCAGCAAACTGTACATTGTCCTGCAGCAAACTGTACATTGTCCTGCAGCAAACTACATTGTCCTGCAGCAAAGTGTACATTGTCCTGCAGCAAACTGTACATTGTCCTGCAGCAACCTAAGCATTGTCCTGCAGCAAACTGTACATTGTCCTGCAGCAAACTGTACATTGTCCTGCAGCAAACTGTACATTGTCCTGCAGCAAACTGTACATGCATTGACATTTAAATTTAGAGTTTTTAGCAAAAGAGATAAACAAAATTCAGTCTGCTTACTGTTCTGGGTAACAACAATCAGATTTACAAAGCCTGCACAGCGGCCGTAAGAGCAATTTTTGTTCAACATTTTGCCATCGTCTTGTGTGTGCAGAAATATTTTGTTCAGTAAATTGCATTGACTACATGACCTCGTGCCACTAGCTAGCTGTACTGTACCAGTACCACGTAGGATGTTTGCCACACTTAGTTACGCAGATTTTGTTGCTAGGCAAATTCATGAGGTGATTGGATGAAAAATCTGTCAATCACCCAACTCAGGTTAATTAACGAAACAAATTGTTTACAAAAACCGTGTTGAGAACATCTTGTATTTCAGAGATTTCACGAGTGTGTTGAAAGCGATCTGCAGTGTACAGTCATCATTGCAGTATTGGTAACTGTTGTTCAAGTACCTACAATCTGCGTCAAAATACTTGACACTTTTTCTCCTCCCCCGTTTCAATGTTGTTCGTTTCTCGGCATGCCAAAAAGGAGACACAAAGGAGAGCTGAAATTTAATTTCAACATTGAAAAAGGGTAAAAGGGGAATGAAAAAAGGTGTCATGTACTTTTGTCGCGGATTGTAGATGGGGTATTACATGCACTATAAGGAATTATTTCAGTGGTCAAGCATGTTTGCTGATATGAAAAGGGACTTGCTGAAGAAAGCATTCAAAAATCTTATTCCGTTAAGGAGATATTAAGGGTTTAGTTTAGTGGTCAAGCATGTTTGCTGATATGAAAGAGGACTTCACTTAAAACAAAATGCTGAAGAAAGCATTCAAAAATGTTATTCTGTTAAGGAGATATTCAACTTTAAAGTTTGGTATCATTTGTTTAGAAACAAGTGAAATCAAGACTAGTTGTGATGTCATAGCCTCAGATTCCTCAAAGTCTTTATGTATTCTATCATATTTTGTCCTGCTATTTTGTGGTTTTAAAACCATGGGATGATATGTCAAAAAAGTAGTCAACTGAATCTAGGAAGGGTATTTATAATATACTACCTGAAGAAAGTTTGAGGAAAAATAATTTTAAAAAGTGAAAAAAATAAATAAACTTTCTATAAAGTACATAAAGATTTTGAGGAATCTGAGGCTGTGACATCACAACTAGTCTGATTACAGTCATTTCTACACAAATGATACCAAATTTTAAAATTTAATATTTCCTTAACGGAATAAGATTTTGCAATGTTTTCTTTACCATTTTGTTTCTTTTGAAGTCCTCTTTCGTATAAGATGGACATGCTTGACCACTGAACTAATCTTTTAATATCTCTTTAACGGAATAAGATTTTGCAATACTTTCTTCACCATTTTGTTTCTTTTGAATTCCTCTTTCATATAAGATGGACATGCTTGACCACTGAACTAATTCTTTAACATCTCCTTAACGAAATAAGAATAAGATTTTGCAATGCTTTTTTTTTTAATTCCTCTTTTATATAAGATGGACATGCTTGACCCCTGAACTAATCCTTTATTATCTCCTTAACGGAATAAGACTTTGCAATAGTTTCTTCACCATTTTGTTTCTTTTTGAAGTCTTTTTTTTATATAAGATGGACATGCCTGACCCCTGAACTAATCCTTCAAAAGAATGTGCTTTGCTCATGTACCTTACACTCTAAATGAAAGATAAATAAATTTTCATATCATAGAAATACATAGTTATCTTGAATCTGCAGTTATGACATCACACTGTACACTACAAGGTCATTTTGCAATGCATGGGTTCAATCTTTGAAATGCAGTAACTACAATCATGTTCAAGATATGTTCAAGATATCAACATGTTTTTTTCACCAATTTGTTTCAGTAATAGCCCTCTATCATATACGGATGTTTTAGCGGATGTCATGAGGTCAAGTGACTTTGTTCACATCACCATTTTTTCGGGCGAGAACGATCATCTGCTGTGCACTTATTTAGACTTTCAAACGTTGTTATATAATATCATTTGTGTAAGATGATTATGCCTGAATCTTGCTGTGCCATTGGTTGCACTAATAGACTTGTGCCAGGGAATAAAAAGACGTTTTTTTTTAAATTTCCATCTAATCCTAATCGACGTTCGAAGTGGGTTTGTGCTGTACGATGCAACATCTTTCAACCTTCTGTTCACACTAGGATTTGCATCAAGTACTTTGTACCAGGTATTTAGGCTTTATCTGGGTATAACAAACAATCAGACGGCATTCACTTAAAAGTTACTCTTCATTTACCCGGTGAATATATAAAACGTCAGGAAAATATGAAGTAATATCGCTGGCGAGAACAAAAACAATAAAATTCGCTGAACTGGTACTGGTAGGTAGGTTAGCAGGTAGTATGTTTGTTGTACGTGTGATGTGACTGAGCTGTGGGGAAGACGCGTGTAATACAAAGACGCTTGCCCGGAAAAATGGCTTCCAGATGAGTTAAGAGTCACGTAATGAAATCCCTCTATATACGAAAATGAAAATTCACAGGAATATCTCTTTACATATATTGTTACATGCAAATGATGACATAAGGGTTCTCTGATTGGCTGATTTTGTCTCTTGTTCCTCATCCAGGTCAACACAGCGTCAACGATAAAAGTTCCTGGTCACGAGCTAGTAAGTGGATCAACAGAGGTGCAATCTACTAGTCTTCCAACAGCCGCTCAATGAATGCTTTTCAAAGTGGGATATTCAGAACTATTCTCAGTTAGATCGCAGGAAAAGGTCGATCGTGGAACAAAGAACGCCTTGACATTCATCATAAACAATATAGGAAATATTCAAGATAACTAGCTTTCATTTGAATATTATTAAATGCAGACATTTTGCATTTCAAGGGGGTATTTTTTTTATATCATTCTTAAAGGTCTATCTATGAAGGTGTACAGGCAATATACGCTGAATTGCTTTAAATTTTAAATTATAGGAATATTCCCATGGATTTTCATTTTTTCATATATAATAGAGAAAATCTGTAGAAACAAAGTGGTGAAAAAACTATGTTAATATCTTATTCTGTTTAGAAGATATAACAATTAAAGAGTAGAAAATGTTCTTAAAAACACCTCGTATAGTATGTCCTTCAGCTAGGTGATGTCATAAAGGCAATTCTAGCACAGTTCTTATGTATTTCTTATAAATTTAATCACACTTGTTTTATATTATCGAACAGCATTTTTGGTTCATTATAGAGATAGTGTGGCATATATAATTTACAAGAAATCATTTTTAAAGAAATACAAAAGACGTTTTGTTGAAATTGTCTCTATGACATCACAGATGTTGCTAATCGGTCACTTTTGTCCAAATTCAAAAATACTTTTAAAATTTTGTAACTTCTAAACGGAATAAGATATTAACATAGTTTTTTCACCACTTTGTTTCTAAAATTTGTCTCTCTTATATAAGAAAAAATTAAAATTCATAAGAATGTTCCTTTAATTATCGTAACTTCTAAATGGAATAAGATATTAACATAGTTTTTTCACCACTTTGTTTCTAAAATTTGTCGCTATTATATATGAAAAAATGAAAATCCATGGGAATATTTCTTTAAAAAAGCAACATGAAGCAGCAAAAAATGTAATCAGAATTGGTTTAAAAAAAGCCATTTTATAGCTCTATGAATTTTTAGTCATTATGGATTTCATATTTTTCACAGATGTATTGATACAAGTATTGAAGAAATTACTCAAAATGTGTATTTTGTAATAATGGTGGTGGTGAAGAGTAGTGTTTTCTTTTATATCTGAATTTAAAGGAGTGCTGAACCCAAAAAAGAGGGTGCATTATCTTAGGGACTCCAGAATATTCAAATCAGTGCTTTTCTCGGCAGTTCTGAATGCCGTCCATGATAACAAATCAAGACCGGAGCACTTGAAAATTATACAAGTCATCCATCATTCACTTAATGTTTTTGATGGGTGATTTAATGAGGGTAACGCACGGAGGATGAGATCAAACTTTTGTTATTAAAAATCAACATCAATTCACAAAAATGAGCATCTTCCTTTTTGACAAGGGTGCCGGGAATGGGGCCCAAACCCTGAAATAATGTCTTCATTATAATAATGCTTAAGCCTAAATTATTTGGTGCCTGAAAATGTCAGGGGGTTAAATCTGGATTTCCTGCAACAAGAGGTCATGGTCCCTTTGCCTCCTTGCTTCTGGCCCTGTGCCTCCTCGCTTCTGGCCAGGGCCGTAAATCCTGCGGGGACATGCTCCCCCCCCCATACACACTTTTTGGCAGAATTTAACAATTTCAGTACATATTGGGGAAATTTTGCCTTATATCCCCTCACTTTCTGGATAAGAGGCCATGTCCCACCACTTTCCAGATGAGAAAGATGTCCTACTTCTGGTGCCAATGCTTGAAAACCAAGTGCTCCTGTAATAAATGCATTCCATATTTATAATTGTATGTATATTAGCATATTTATCTGGTTTATACATTGGGGTAAATACTTAGGCCTGGGATATGAGCTCAAGGGTTCATACTGAAAGTACTAGAAAAAAAACGTGACAAAAGATCAAAACAAAAAGTATTACATTGACAAAAGATTCATCTGTATATCTTGTATCATAGGGTGTAGTACAAAAAGGAAAGAATAATGGCATTACGTCCAAATCTCTATATACAAATGTTTAGTCCCGTTTCTTACTTAAGAACCTTCATATCATTGGGTCTGACTTTTAGACCCTGCTAGAAGTAATTAAATGATGACGAGTGAACACACAGTTACAATGACGAGGTCATCGCCTGTGTCTTCAGTTATGATAGTAATGCAATCACGAAATGCTTTATACAACCTGGACGAGAACACAAATACAACGTACGGACAGACATAACATCGACAACCAAGTCAATGTCCACGGCCTTTGATAACCAGTTGCGGTGCACTAGCATGTCTACCCAACCCAGGCTTGAACCCAGGGCCTCGTGGTCTGTAGACTTGTATGATAACCGCTACACCACAGTAGGTAGACAAGTAATTAAGAAACCTACCACACAAGATATAGTGATTGTGTCCATCAGTAATTTGCATTACCTTTCGTCTGTAAACCGTGACAAACATTTATTGTGAAGAGCTGGGTCAGTTAGCTAGAGGTCACATGATTACAGAGCCAGTAGTGTTTGCACCCGGTCCAAAAATCGGACCAGGTACCCGACATGCATTATCGGCGGGTATCCGTCGTGCCGACAAAGCTTTTTCAGTATTTTTTTACGGAAGTAGTAGATGTGTCTGAGCCAGCAATTGCAGAGTAGAGGGTTCATTGTGATGTTGAAGAATGTTTGTATCAATTAGTAACTAGCTCTTTGATCAATTAGTAACTAGCTCTTTGATCAATTAGTAACTAACTCTTTGATCAATTAGTATCTAACTCTTTGATCAATTAGTAACTACCTCTTTGATCAATTAGTAACTAAGTCTTTGATCAATTAGTAACTAACTCTTTGATCAATTAGTAACTAACTCTTTGATCAATTAGTAACTAACTCTTTGATCAATTAGTAACTAACTCTTTTATCAATTAGTAACCAACTCTTTGATTAATTAGTAACTAACTCTTTTATCAATTAGTAACTAACTCTTTGATTAATTAGTAACTAAGTCTTTGATCAAGTAGTAACTAACTCTTTGATCAATTAGTAACTAACTCTTTGATCAAGTAGTAACTAACTCTTGATCAATTAGTAACTAACTCTTTGATCAATTAGTATCTAACTCTTTGATCAATTAGTAACTAACTCTTTGATCAATTAGTAACTAACTCTTTGATCAATTAGTAATAACTCTTTGATCAATTAGTAACTAACTCTTTTGGATATGAGTGCAATGGACTGAAAATTTATAACCAAAGTTGGCAGAGTTATTCGTTATGGGTGATAAATAATTCACAGAACTCTTTTGATATTGAGAATTATTACTACGGAATGTTTCAATAAACATGTTTATCATTATCAAGTTGTCCATGTGTTTTCTATTTTTGCATTTCCAACAGGGAGGAATTTCGCTGCACCCTGTAGTTATGCCACTAGAGCTGCCATTGTCAACAATTTCCCAATCATAATTTTTTTATCTGCCATCCATAAACTGTGAATTGTTACTTTTCAGGAAATAGTATCTCCATGGCTGAAACAGGAGAAGGGCAGAAATGGAAGGGTGGGATGTTTTAGGGTGAATTCTGTGGAGACTTAGTTGAAATTTTGCAATGGAATTTGCTGAACAATGAATTGATGCCCTGAAAGGAAATCCAAACAATCAATTGTCTGGACTCTGGTTCTAAGTAAAATTTAAAAGATTGTTTCTAGCATGAATGGAAAATGATGGATTTTGACTCTTGCCTGAAAGGAACTCTGGCAGTGAATAAAACTAAACACAATGATATGACCTTGAAAGACATCAGCCAGAAGGTAGACAAACCTGAAGTGTTTAGAATACACATCAAAAGTGAGAAAGATTCTTTTGTGATAGAAAGATTGGTGGATCTATGATTTCTGAGATGGATTCTATCGGGGATGGGAAACAAACTCCAAAAAATAATATTCATACATGTCAAGGAGGTGTAGGTATGCATTCTACAAAGTGTTGAAATTCTAGTTGCCCATGAATTCACAGATTCCAAATCAAGAATTGGCTAAAGTATCTATTCATTCATGGGTTGAGGAGAGAATTGATCAAGTGTGTACAGTACTAACTATGCACTTACACAACATCTGTTTATGGTCAGGATAGGTTTTTAGACCATTTTAAGAATTACCAATAAACTTTGAAATATTAAGTAAGCAAACTAGACAATAAATACTCCAACATGTACTTTCAGTTGTTTATTGTAATATTTTTTTCATGTCAGTATTTGGGTAATCATGACCCCACAATACATAGTATGTCCTACACATGTAGAGTCAATATGAGGTAATTTACATTTGGACATATTCTGTCCGGGTTCTAAGTCACTGAAAATGATCGGAAAGTCTATTCCTGCTAGAATTTATTAGGGGATATGTTAAATACTCAAAAACACGTGGTCAGATTTTTCTACACAATTTCAAAGAATTACAACAGACATTTAATAGATGCCATGGTCACCGTAACCATGGAGCTATTAACGGAAAAGCTCCATGCCCTAAATGCTCAAAAACATGTGGTCAGATTTTTCTACACAATTTCAAAAATTACAACAGACATTTAATAGATACCATGGTCACTCATGGAGCTATTACGGAAAACCATGGAGCTAAATTCAAAACATGTAAAAGCTCCATGCAAAGAATTCACATCATTCTAATTTGCATGTTGATGCCAGAGATTAAGAAATGATTAATTTGTACCTGATTTTGAAGCATTTTCTTGCCCCTTCCACTGGCATGGTTTTTAATAGATTTTAAAGCAAGTTGGTTCTACACTGACGTCCATATGGACAATGTATTGTGGAGCTACCACACACTAACCTTGCACATGAAGCTACCACACACTAACCTTGCACATGAAGCACCTTGTACAATAAATAGCAGTACAGAGAAAGTGGCACTTTAAAGCAGTCTTGAAACAACTGACAGTTTTAGTTCATTTGAATAAAAACTTCTACAGAAATGAGATCTCCATAAGTAACTGTTTAAGGTGTTGTATCTCAAACTTGGGAAAGCCTAAAAAAGTGAATACAAAATGTTTAGGTTTCAATTGTCTTTTGAATGAACCCACTGCAAGAGATGATTTCTGAATCAGAAGGTAATGGTAATTTGATTCCAGAGCTTAATCTTTGATATTAAAAAACATCGAGATCAACAATATGAATACCTTCAGATAGACTGGAGCTGTGCTCTGAACTGACCAATACATACAAACATTTGAAAAAGTTTTGTTTTTAAATATGTTCCATTTTGGCCCACCAGTCACTTAATTTCGCCCACCACTTTTTCAAATATTGTGGTACTGGTGGCCAACCTGCATATTTTATACAAGGGTCTGACCACCAATAAAGAACAAATTGTAGAAATTTTAGAGTATTTTGTCATTAATTTTTTGAGGAACTGTCTTTCAGGAACCCAGTAGCGCCATTTGCTTCAGTAATTTGATCCAATTTTTGCCATTAATTGGCCCACCATTAAGAATTCCTTCAAAAAAGTAATGTAAGTTGACCTGGCCATCACTGCAAGCCCTTCAAAATAGATGGAATGAAATGCATTTATTTAAAACAAGTGATCACCCAATTTGTAAGGAATGAATTTCTCATTGATAATCACCAAAAGTGTTTTCTAAAGATACAGTACTTCTCTACCTAAGCAGGATTGGAGGGGAGGGGTGCAAGGGGCATTCTCCCCCTCTTTTTTTCCAGATTAATATCTTTTGTATGATGATATTTCCCCCCAGCATTTTTAGGGGTGGGGGGGGGATCCCAATTATGCTTTTCTGTTAGTTTACTTCAGTTCACAATTATCATGAGACTTTGAAGAAGTCCTTGCACTGCATGTAAACTTCAAATATTCCATAATCCTTGTAACTCCTTAGTCCTTACAATGGATGTGACCTTTGAACTTCCTGACCATTGTTTCTTTCTGGATAAACGCAGCATTATCACTCTGATATCGTAGCGGAGTGAAAGCATAATACCATTCAGCGGCAAGATTGACGATTTGTTTCTTCAACCATCCTTTCTGTCACCTTTTATCAATGAGCTCAAGATCTTTGGAATGACCCATTTCTTCTACTTGTTCTGAAAGATCTTCCTTTTCTAAATAACCTCTATCTTCAGAATCTCCCCTCTTCTCCAAACTGGGAAGAACAGTTAGGCTCAATGAGCAGGTGTCGCACACAGTGACCGATGACGGTGGTGTTACTTCATCCAGAGTAAATTCTCCTCCACACCTACAAGGATAGTAGTATATTCCTTCATCTTAAGAAAGGTAAGGAGAAAAACAAGAGTGTAAAAGCATGCTGAAGTTTAATTGAAGGATTAGTTCAGTGGTCAAGCGTGTTCAGTGGTCAAGCGTGTCCATTTTATATGCACGAGGAGTTCAAAAGAAACAAAATGGTGAAGAAACAAAAATCTTAAAATTGATTAGTTCAGTGGTCAGGCATGTTCATCTTATATGAAAGAGGACTTTAAAAGAAACAAAATGGTAAAGAAAGCATTGCAAAATCTTATTCTATTAAGGAGATATTAAAGGATTAGTTCAGTGGTCAAGTGTGTTCATTTTATATGCAATTCAAAAGAAACAAAATAGTGAAGAAAGCATTCAAAACTCTTATAAAGGATAAGTTCAGTAGTCAAGCGTGTGCATTTTATATATTCAAAAGAAACAACGCCAGTGCACCACAACTGGTTATCAGAGGCCGTGGACATTGATTTGGTTGTCGATGTTATGTCTGTCCGTACGTCATACCTGTGTTCTCATCCGGGTCGTATTAAGCGTTTCGTGATAGCATTGTTACTATCATAACCGATTACGCAGGTGATGACTCCGTCATTGTAATTATGTGTTCACTCATCGTCGGCGCAAAGAAACAAAATGCTAAAAGTGTTCAAAAATCTAATTCCGTTAAGAAGACCTTCAAGTTTAAAGCTCTTGTCTTATCTTTGTAAAAATGACTGGTGCAATTACTATGGAAAGTTAGCATCTTCATCCTCACATTCTTATCAATTGTTAACATATTTTATAGAAAGTTTATTTAATTTTTTCACTTTAAATTATTTTCCCTCAAACTTTCTTTATATTATAAATACCCTTCCTAGATTCAGTTTTACTACTTTTTTAACATATCTCGTGGTTTTTAGGTCACAAAATCTCAGGACAAAATATAATAGAATACATAAAGACTGAGGAATCTGAGGCTATGACATCACAACTAGTCTGGTTTCAGTCGTTTCTACACAAATGATACCAAAGTTTAACTTAGATATCTCCTTAACGGAATAAGATATTTTAATGCTTTCTTCACTATTGTGTTTCTTCCAGTCCTTTTTCATATAAGATAGACATGCTTGACCCCTGAACTAGTCCTTTAATATTTCCTTAACGGAATAAGATTTTTGAATGCTTTCTTCACTATTTTGTTTCTTTTGAATTGCATATAAAATGAACACACTTGACCACTGAACTAATCCTTTAATATTTCCTTAACAGAACAATGTTTTCTTCACCATTTTGTTTCTTTTGTAGTCCTCTTTCATAAAAGATAAACATGCTTGACCACTGAACTAATCCTTTAAAGTAAGTTTGCATGTATACATTATGCAAAGGATTAGTTCAGCTGTCAAACAAGTTCATCTTATATGAAAGAGGACTTAAAATTAAAAAGAAACAAAACATGAAGAAACTACTTTAATATCTTATTCCTAAAAGAGATTCTTAGCACATGTTTTTTTTTGTAGAACCACAAATATTGCTGTAAGATAAAGATTTTGAACTCTATTGTATCTCTACTAATTACCCTAAAATAATCCACTAATCATCTTACTTCCGAAGCTTTTATTCCAGTCTACCACTTTTCGTCCCACTTTAAACTTGTAAGAACACTTTTACATTCAGTCAATCAAAAGGTGTTCTCTCCATATTCTGTGTCCCTGCAAATTCAAAATTGCACCGCTGTCTCTGCAAATGACTTTGGGGAAAGAATACTCTACCTTGATCAAAATCCATTTCTGATAAATCAATTGTTCCCGTTGATGGTGTTTTCCTTTCAAGTTTTTCAGCTGTAGAAGGTTCAAAAATAGAAATAAGCATAAATTAGTGATACCAGGACGGTGGCATAACAGATGTGCAAGTGGGCAATTTCCCCCCATTGTTTTTACGATTTGATATCATTTGTATGGTGATTAAATTTGTTGTGTCTTAGCATGATTTTGCCACCCTGTTTTGGCAAGCAACTTTAAATTACTGACTTTTCCCCCTCCCTCCCCCTCCCTCCCTACCCCTACCTTCCTTCCCCTTCCTCCCTCCCCCTCCCTCCCTACCCCTACCTTCCTTCCTTCCTCCCCTCCCCCCTCCCTCCCTTCCCTCCCTCCCTCCCCCCTCCTTCCCTACCCCTACCTTCCTTCCCCTTCCTCCCTCCCTCCCTGTCCCTCCTCCCCTCTCTCCCTCCCCAAAAAAACATTTCAGGTAGGTGATTCCTGCCCATGTCATAATATAAGATGCTTGAGTCCTTCTAAGTTTTTGGTTCTTTTACAAAGAGTTTTATATATTGGGTGGGAGTCTGTGAATTTTTTTAACCACAATCACTCAAAATGATGAAGGAGTCTATTAAAAAAACTTGTTGGTCTTTGGTCAAAATTTGGTGCAACCCCTAAAAGAATTATGAGAGAAGATTTTAAATCAAAGGATTTACATGAGAAAATACTAAGGTGCAGGGTTGGAAAAACCACTCGCCTGCTTGCCATAGGCAAGAAAACTAACAAGAAGAAATATTACAATATACTGTGGTACTCGCCACACTTAAATAAGCCTTGTCAAGTTGTATAAATGATTGGCAAGTGACTTTTTTTTCTTTCCAATCCTGCCAGGGTGCACGCTGTCATATAAGGTGCATGCTATCACAAATTTACGTATATTTTCCATGTTGATGCCTGCAAATCCCCAGAAGCTGTGAAATAGTCCATTTTTAACTTATTTTGATGGAATTTTCTGCTAGTACAAGTATATGATTGTAATAGATCTTAGAGCACTTACCTAATCCATAGACATTTAAAGAGCCGTTACCTGACCATAAACTTTCATCTTCTATTACATAACCCGTAGATCAAAAGAAGCTTCAAGAAACAACCAATATAAACTGCCTCTAAAAACATGTTCTGCATCTAAATTATGAACATTTCAAGCTTTCACACCATTCTGTTGAAACTGATATGACAATTTAACAAAACTGCACCTTTTAAATACGCATCATATTCCTTCCTCTTTGATGAATCGCTGAGGATGCTCCAAGCTTCTTCCAGCCGCAGAAATTCATTCTTCGCCTGGAGCCTCTCCTCCTCAGTTGCATCCAGAGGTAATTTGTCAGGAAAGCACTGGAAAAAGAAAAGTTACAATATAGGCAGGTGGAATCCCATGGCAGTGTCTGTTAAATGTTGAAAATACAGTCATTTAAAGTAATATTCCCATGGATTTTTATTTTTCATTTATGATAGAGGAACAAAGTAATGAAAAAACTATGTTAATATCTTATTCCATTTAGAAGTTATAACAATTTAAAGAGGAGGAAAATGTTCTTAAAAACACCTTGTACAGTATACTGTATGTACTTCAGCTTGGTGATGGTCATCAAGGAAATTCCAGCACAGTTCTTATGTATTTCTTATCAATTTAATCACACTTTTTTTACATTATCTAACAGTATTTTTGGTTCATTATAGAGATAGGGTGGAGTATATAATTTACAATAAAAGATTTTGATTTTTCTTGGTGTACATCACATTTACAATGAGCAAAAAAATCCAAATCATTTTAAAAAATACAAAAAAGTTTTGTTGAAATTGTCTCTATGACATCACAGATGTTGCCAATCAGTCACTTTTGTCCAAATTCACAAATACTTTAAAATTGTTATAACTTCTAAATGGAATAAGATATTAACATAGTTTTTTCACCTCTGTTTCTAAATTTGTCTCTATTATATATGAAAAAATGAAAATCAATGGGAATATTTCAAGTTCCTGAGCTCTTTATCGAAGAGTGAGGGCATCCTGTTTGTCCCAGGGGAATTTTGAAAGAGCCAGTGCAGGTGTTATTTGTTATACTTGTGTCATTGAAAATTACTAGACTATTCTCAAGAAATTATCATGATTAATTTGAAAATTTAAATATCAAAAGTTTCCAGTACCATCGTGTGCACAAAAAGTGTTTCATTCTTGAGACTCTAGAAAAGTCTAAAAGGACAACTAGGGGAGGCAGAGGGGGAGGGGGTTCATTGTTTACAATTTCATCAAATACTTTGACAAATATTTAAAGGAATATTCCAGTGAATTTCTATTAAGATTATAGAGGGCTATTAAAGAAACAATTTGGTGTAAAAATCATGTTGATTTTTTTGTTGTTAAGGAGTTATTGCATTTCAAAGACTGGGCGAGTGAGTTGAAAAGTGACCTCACAGTTACAGCCACAGTATAATTGTGATGTCGTGTTAACGAGTTGCAATGAGTCGCAAATGACCAGGATTGGGATTAGGGGTATGTGGGTGGGTGGTTAAAATGAGTGGGATTGGGATTAGGGGTGGGTGGTTAAAATGAGCGGGATTGGGATTAGGGGTGGGTGGTTAAATGATTGGGATTGGGGGTGGGTGGGTTGGGTGGGTGAGTGCTTAAATGAGTGGGATTGGGATTAGTAGGTGGGTGGGTAAAATGAGCGGGATTGGGATTAGGGGTGGGTGGGTAAAATGAGCGGGATTGGCATTAGGGGTGGGTGGGTAAAATGAGCGGGATTGGGATTAGGGGTGGGTATAAAATGAGCGGGATTAAGATTAGGGGTGGGAGGGTGGGTGGTTAAAATGTGCGAATTGGAATTAAGGGTGGGTGGATAAGTGGTTAAAATGAGCGGATTGGGATTAGTGGGTGGGTGAGTGGTTAAAATGAGGGGATTGGGATTAGGGGTGGGTGGGTGGTTGAAATGAGCGGGATTGGGATTAGGGGTGGTGGTTGAAATGAGCGGGATTGGGATTAGGGGTGGTGCAGTGGTTAAAATGAGCGGGATTGGATAAGAGGTGGGTGGGTGGTTAAAATGAGTGGGATTGGAATTAGGGGTGAGTGGGTGGTTAAAATGAGCGGGATTGGGATTAGGGGTGGGTGGGTGGTTAAAATGAGCAGGATTGGGGTTAGGGGTGGGTGGGTGGTTAAAATGAGCGGGATTAGGATTAGGGGTGGGTATGTGGGTAAAATGAGCGGGATTGGGATTAGGGGTAGGTGGTTAAAATGAGCATGATTGGGATTAGGGGTGAGTGGGTAGCTAAAATGAGCGGGATTGGGATTAGGAGTGGGTGGGTAAAATGAGCAGGATTAGGAGCATGGGTGGGTGGGTGCTTAAAATGACTGAGATTAGGGGTAAGTGGGTGGGTGGTTAAAATGAGTGGGATTATGGGTGGGTGGTTAAAATGAGCAAGAGTAGGGGTGGGTGAATGGGTAGGTGGGTGGGTGGTTAAAATGAGCGGAATTAGTGGTGGGTGGGTGGGTGGATGGTTAGAATGAGCAGGATTATGGGTGGGTGGGTGGTTAAAATGAGCGGGATTAGGGATGGGTGGTTCAAATGAGCGAGATTAGAGGTGGGTGGGTGGGTACTTAAAATGAGCGAGATTAGGGGTGAGTAGTTAAAGTGAGCGGGATTAGGGGTGGTTAAAATGAGTGGGATTATGGGTGGGTGGTTAAAGTGAGCGGGATTATGGGTGGGTGGTTGAAATGAGCGGGATTAGGGGTGGGTGGTTAAAATGAGCATGATTGGGTGAGTGGTTAAAATGAGCGGGATTAGGGGTGGGTGGTTGAAATGAGCGGTATTAGGGGTGGGTGGTTAAAATGAGCAGGATTAGGGGTGGGTGGTTAAAATGAGCGGAATTAGGGGTGGGTGGTTAAAATAAGCGGAATTAGGGGTGGGTGGGTGGTTAAAATGAGCGAGATTAGGGGTGGGTGGTTAAAATGAGCGGGATTAGGGGTGGGTGGTTAAAATGAGCAGGATTAAGGGTGGGTGGTTAAAATGAGCGGGATTAGGGGTGGGTGGTTAAAGTGAGCGGGATTAGGGGTGGGTGGTTAAAGTGAGCGGGATTAGGGGTGGGTGGTTAAAATGAGCGGGATTAGAGGATGTGGTTAAAATGAGCAGGATTAGGGGTGGGTGGTTAAAATGAACGGAATTAGGGGTGGGTGGTTAAAATGAGAGGAATTAGGGGTTAGTGGAAGGGTGGTTGAAATGAGCAGGATTAGGGGTGGGTGCACATGGGTGGGTGGATAAAATGAGCGGGATTAGAGGTGGATGGGTGGGTGGTTAAAATGAGCGGGATTAGGGGTGGATAAGTGGGTGGTTAAAATGAGCAGGATTAGGGGTGGGTGCACATGGGTGGGTGGATAAAATGAGCGGGATTAGGGGTGGATGGGTGGGTGGTTAAAATGAGCGGGATTAGGGGTGGATAAGTGGGTGGTTAAAATGAGCAGGATTAGGGGTGGGTAGGTGGGAGGGTGGTTAAAATGAGCGGGATTAAGGGTGGGTTGTTAAAATGAGCGGGATTAGGGTTGGTTGGTAAAATGAGCGGGATTTATGGGTGGGTGGTTAAAATGAACAAAATTAGGGGTGGGTGGTTAAAATGAGAGGAATTAGGGGTGGGTGGGTGCTTAAAATGAGCAGGATTAGAGGTGGGTGGGTGGTCAAAATGAGCGGGATTAGAGGTAGGTGAGTGGGTGGTTAAAATGAGCGGGATTAGTGGGTGGGTGGGTGGTTAAAATGAGCGGAATTAGGGGTGGGTGGTTCAAATAAGCAGAATTAGGGGTGGGTGGTTAAAATGGGCAGATTTAGGGGTGGGTGGGTGGTTAAAATGGGCAGATTTAGGGGTGGGTGGGTGGGTGGTTAAAATGAGCGGAATTAGGGGTGGGTGGGTGCTTAAAATGAGCGGGATTAGGGGTGGATGGTTAAAATGAGCAGACTTAGGGGTGGGTGGGTGGGTGGGACCGCTTTTTGGGAGTGGGTGGGTGGGTTCGCTCATTAAAATTAGGGTGGGTGGGTGGGTACAAGTAGTATGTCACTGACTCTCCCTCTTCACATATTTTCTGGAATTGTCCATTACAAAAACATGGCCACCGAGTTTTTATTGAAATTAACACAAGAATAATGATGATAATGATGGTCCTCCTCATCATCATGATCTAGTCCGAGATTCCTCTGACAGTGGACAGGGCATCCATTTTTATGTTTTTTGACAATTTGCATTTGTTTGTTATTAGGCCCTGCCACACAGTTAGAGGAAAGTACAATCTCAGCCTACACACTCTTTGTAATGGCTAAGAATATGAATTCTCACAAATTTGTTCAAAAAAGCAAAGGGTTTTGTCACCAATCCACATCAAGTTCTCAGAGAAGTTTTCGTATTTGATCGTATAGTTTGTTATTGAAACATCAACAACGTAATGCAAATAGCCAATCAGGAACCAGGAAAGTTAATAGTTTATACGGTAACTTTTAATGGCACATGTAAGGTGTTGAATATACATCTCTACAAGTGATATGAAATTGATTCATTTAACAATGAGAGTCTACTTTGAGTTACCATAGTTTGTTAAAGACTTCCGTTTTGTTTACATTAAGTCATTCTTTCATCAAACAAGAAATTTTTGCTGATTGTATTAGGTTTATGGCAAAAATTCCCCATTTTAAAGTAAAACCAAGTTGAAAGTACAATGTATCTTTGTTATCAAAATAATGCATGTTTTTAAAGATTGAAAAGTGATTTATGATGTTTGCTAATTACCTCTAGCTGTGGATGATATCATTTCAAAACAAAAGCAAATCTCCAACAACGGCACTAAAGGATATTATTTGTATCAACACCATCGCTAGACCAGGGTGCATTCCATAAAACCTAAAGTACAGATCACGCCAAGACAGTCAAAAAAGAAATTACACAATAAAAGTCTTGTTTAGTATTTTGCTATTACAATACTTTTCGCGGTGACAAAACTTGCTTTTACTTTTAAAATAACATGATTGGCTTAACAGTACAACTAATGAATATGTGCTACCTCTTGACAGTATTCTATTTATAATTCATATAAAGTCAATGATAAAGGAATACACAAAACTATACATAGCAAAGAAATATTATTAAAGCATTGCGCCCTCGCTCTGTCACCTCAGTTTCATACTGGCTGCCATTGCATCGTTCATCTAAGGTAATCTAAAAGGAGTTTAAAAAGTGTCTTTAAGTGTAATTGTTTTAAAGTTATTTAGTTTTATAGGCCTAGTACATTCTGTAAGATTTATCAATATTTTAAGTAAATAACTCATTGTGTGTCCTGTTTGCCAACGCCGCAAATCCCGCAAGTTTTTTTACGCCATGGTAGAAATTTTATTGCCACGCCTGGTATGCCAAGTAACAGCCATCTACTTTTCCTTTTCCTGCCGCAAGCAAAAGAAAGAAGTAAGTTTCACGCCGAAGATCTTCGTGTCTTAGTGCACGGAATGCAGACTGGAAGCTAGTTTGTTTGTTTGATAAAGGCTTAACGACACCACAACAACTAAGGTCAAATTGTGCCTGAGAGGTCAGATCATTCTAGAGGTAGGAAGTAAAGGAAACAGGGGGAGAATGAGAGAGATTTAAGGACAAAAGGTCAGAAAGCTGTGATCGTGAGGGGAGGTGCATGGTTGAAACAAAAACAAAGTAGAGAGGGGGTGGAAAAGGAGAATTAAATATGGTCGTAGAGGGAGGCATGATGAAAGAAGGAGATAATTTTATCCGCAGGATTTTTCTAAAAGAACTCAGCTATTGAGTTGTAGGGAGCGAGGAAAGCTCTGGGAAGGTTGTACAGAGGGCAAGCAAGGAGAACGTGATGGATTGTGAGGGTGCAATGGCAATTGTTGCAGAGGGGTTGGGGGGGGAACCAATAAGGAGGTGGGAGTGGGTGAGATGAGTGTAACCAATTCTAAGACGGGTAATATAAACGTTGTCACTACGGGAGAGGTTGTTGATGGTGGCTTTGATCGGAATTGTGGGCTGGATGACATGGAGTTTGCTATCAATTTGGGACTTCCATGAGCTTTGCCAGCGGTCCCGAATAAGGAAAGCGATAAGCGGTTTGATGTCAGAGAGGGTTTTTTGAGCTAGGCCTTGATCATGATGATTATCATGATGATCATAATTCATAGGGCACAACAATATCTATGTGACATGGGGGAAGGCTGCAGCCATGACTACCAGATCCATATTGACCATAGTTTGAATGAAATTTAAGGTAGGCCTACCCACAGGTGTTCCTTGTTTAGTTAGTTAATGAGGGCTTAACGGCACCACAACAACCAGGGTCAAATTGTGCCTGGGCTTTACGCTAGGCCTAGTTATTATATACATCCCTCACCCAGTACAAGTAGACATTGGGATTGCCGTACGAGGGTTGTTATGGATTAAATGCAATTCCTATGGGGTTTTTTATTCACACATTGTAGAAAATTGATGATTGAAAAATAACTTCCCTTTTGGATATTCTTGTATCAATTAATCTAAATAATACACTTTTCCAAAAACTTTTCCAAAATCTTTACCTACTGTATCTAGCACCACGACGGGATAAAGTTATCCGAGATTCATATTGTGGTCGCCATTTTCTTAGTCACCGCACGTTTGTGATTCAACGTCTGCAAATAAGTTTTAGGATGTTCCACCAAACTGCAGGTTGATTTTTCGCTGCCAACATTTTTTTTGTTCATATAACTTTATTAAATAGTTTTGGTAAAAGTACTGTGTGTGAAAAAAAAATTGCAGCAAATTGTTGGGCTTTTACACTATCATGACTGTAATGTCGGTAGAAAATCCATCGTTTGTACATCTCATCAGAAAAAAAGAAAATTACTATGGCTTATAACAAAGAAGGGAGTCTCCAGCAAATGTGGGTTGAGTCAAAAAATGTAATTAAGATTCGTGAGTGGTTAAAAAAGGAATTTTCATATACGGTTAGAAAGTCGCATTAGAAAGTGACCTACCTTTTTATACATATGTATTAAGTACATGTATGTAGGTTGCCATAATGCTAGGAACACCTGTGTGTGAGCCTACCAGTACCAAGCTTGCAGCCTGGTCCATGGTTTTCAATAAAATGCTACAAAAAAAGCATTGTTACGTCGTTGTGCACCACAACATTCCCGGATGTCCGACCTCCTCAATGTTATTGACCTGGCCGTCTGGTTCATAGTTTTGAACGGGGTCCATATTTTTGTACGAAATACCGTTTTAATTAAAATGTTATAATAGGCCTAGGCCTAGGCGACCAATATGTTTCTGTAGTCCTATTCACATTCATGTATTTTCGCGAAACTAATTAATAATAAATTGTACAATACACAAACCTTGAGAAGTTTTGCACGATAGGACTTTTTGATATCTTTATGCCCTGAATTGTGTACTACACCGATGATCTCATACAAATCTTTTTCAGATTGTTTACAATCCATTACAAAACATTCAACTCTATCAGCGACAGCGCTGCCAGATGTTCCTGCTCCCGAAACCTCTGAGGCTTAGGCTTATTAGTTATAAGTTCTATTCTAATTCTGTGAGCTATGCAAAAGTAGGTCTAAAATATGTCAAGAAAATTAAACTAAAATTTGATATCTTCCATTATTTCATTTTTTACAGCATCTGTAAAAAAATATTGTCGACTATCAAATTTGTAATTCATTAATTTTCATTTTCAATCTTGTTTTTATATTTTAACAATACTTAAAATATTATGCAAGATGAATTCAGTCCCTGCTTTGTTTATGTTAGTACATTTAAAGGTCTATTCCTAAACATCAGTTTATTGTTATCTTATCACCCACACCCAAAAGGAAATTCCACCTGAGAATTATTCAGCTGGTGACTGAAAAAATGTTCGCATAAAAAGCCAACATCCTTTACAGCGACCGCGGAGACCGCGGGTGAGGGAGGGGAGGGGGGGTGGGGGACTGAGGGGAACCCCCCACTTCAGATAAAATAAATAATATAATAATAATAAATTTCCTCAATTGTAAGAAAACTTCTCGAAAATAAAGGTAAAGTAGAAGAAAAATGTGGCATAATCATTTGAAATTTTGGTCAAACTTTTCTATAATTTCCTACAAATTGACAAATTATTTCTCAAAATCCGAACAAATCGTTCAAAAATGAAATTTGTAACAATTACTGTTGGAAAAGATATGAACAATGGATTATGTCCACTCAAAACTGATATTTAGAAAAAGTGAAATAAGATAGCCCATCTGGCATGCATGATTACAGTTCTAAAACGGAGTAAAGGCCACGAGAACTGAAAACGTGAATGATGTTGGCAAATTATTTGGTTAAATTACTGCAATACAACGTCGTTTTAAACTCTAAACTAACAAAGACAACTGAGGAACCGAGCGGCCAAGGCAAGTTCCCCGCCTCCTATAATTCTATTGAGGGGCAAGTACCATTTTGGCGACCCAATAAATGAAGGTCCAGCGAATTAATTGTGAAGAGTCAGTACCAGGGAAATTTTCTTCCGAAAATCTTCAATTTTCGGGAAATCTCCTCTTTTTTTTTGTAAAATTTTCGTGGAATTTGCTTCAATTTTGGTAAAATTTCTTCATTTTATGAAATTTGCTTAGCTTTTTTGTGAAAATGGAAATGTGTATGTACAAACCGATACAAAGCATACACGAGATGGAAATGTGCATGTGTAGATCATTCTGTGTAATTATCTGCTCAGTATACGTACGTCCTTATATAAGCAAATGCTTGATCACATTCTACTTTCCTGTGTTACTGACCTATCAGGGAATACTTATTGCCTCTTCAAATGCTAG